>OY856409.1:937165113-937750113 GCA_963693085.1 Alisma plantago-aquatica
ATATTATAGAGTTGTTCTGATATGATTGGCTAAATACTTAGATATTAGAAGTATGGATAAGGTAAGGATCCATCGATATAGAAAATTCCAATACACATTTTAAACTTATTTCTATATAATGAAATGATTACAAATGTTATACAAATATTTATATATCGAGGTCATAAACTTTGATATAAAGAATGTTGGATTCTTAGTTCCTTTAATCACTAGTCAAGTGTAGACACGTATTGAGGATGTGAATGAGTACTTCTCTACTGCATTCAAATATTTTGCTAGTGTGGGAAAACAAATTATTGTAATTCCTTTTAATGTCCAATAAGTATTATTATTCAATATAATTTTAATAATGAATAAATTTCTTTATTTTAATGTTTGTTTTATTCTTACTCAGATCTAGACATTGGTAATTATTGGTAGTTGTCCCAAATATGATGACTCTTTATTATCTTAACCCAATGCGAAAAATAACAAGGGGCCACAAACTGAAATTTCCAACTATGGAGTAAGCATAGATTTAGTCATTTGTTATGCTTCAACATGATATTTCTATTTAGAATTTCTATTTTATCAACTATCGTAATTATTTAATTGATAGGGGTATAAAGGCTTTTCGTGAAGGTGGAGGACGAATACCCACAAAATTAAATACATTGACTTTGAAAAATGTCAAGGTACCTACTTTGATGGCTGCTTAGTCTTATATGTCAACTCTTATAGTCTTAACTCTATTTATAGTAGTTTACTAACATTAAGTATAATTTGTTATTTTGTAGTGTCCTATACAAAATAATGGTTGGGCTTGTGGCTACTATGTAATGAAATATATGCAAACTATTGTCAAACAAGCATCACATGAAATTTAGATTATAGTTCAGGTAACAAAGAATAACATCATAAATTTACAAGTGAGTTGTAGTCATTTTATAAAATATTAGCATGTGTATTTTCTATTGCAGATCTTTACAACTCAGCCTTACACACTTGAGTATTTAAATGAAATCTGAGAAGAGTGATCAGATGCTTTTCTAAATGAAGTCAATATAGCATTGGATTGAATGCATATGTCAGCTCCATTTATGTATGTGGTTCTAGAACTCTTTCAAAATTACTTTTATATCTGACATGAATTTTTTTTAGTAACCCAGGAGACTTGTAAGGTTTGCGTCGAGCCCAACCTGGGGAGCTCAACCCCATCCCGTAAGGAGCGTAGCCCATTAAGTTATGCAGAGTCCGGCTATGCTACAGGAGAAACAATTATGAACATCACCACTAAGGGGATTTGAACTCGGGCCCCTTCATGAGGGGCCCCGTGCAGTGACCACCTAAGCTACTGCTCACTGGCTCTGACATGAATTTTAATATCATCTCAGACTTGTAATTTATCATTTTGTGAATGTTATGATGTGCTATGTGTATGAAATGTCTCAACTAAATGATATATGAATTATTTTTGTTATGAATGTGTGTGGTTTGGAAATTATCCAATTCGAATAGGATTGGACATAAAAGCTAGTAAATGTGGCTTTGGAATGAATTTATGGCTTGCATCATTGCATTTGCAAGTCTACTTTCTATTGCAAGTTTTAATCTTTGTAAAGTAGATTTTTGTTATATAGGTTTTGCTTCTGAAGATTTCTGTTCTGCAGAATTTTTCTTTAAAAAAATTGTAAACTCTAGTGCCAGTTATTTTAAAAAACTGACCTTATAGATCAATAGGGTTAGCTTTTTAGGAATAACCGACCTTATAGGCTCTAGGAAGCTTAAGACAGTAACTTTCTTGGTCGAAAATTTTCTCGACCGAAATCCTCTCCGTCGACAAATTTCTCGACCGAGCAAGTTACTATATTGACCTAAAAGGGACCTTACATGGTCTATGTTACTTTATAGGGTCGGTTTTTTAACTTCTAGGGTTGTTTATTTAAAAAAAAACTGACCTTATAGATTTCTTGGGTCAGTTTTTTAGGAATAACCAACCTTATAGGATCTGGGATCAGAAAGCTCATTTTTTCTACTCTCTTAGGTCGGTTTTTTAGGAATAATCGACCTTATAGGCAATGGCATAAAGCTCATTTTTGTTACACTTTTGGGTCGGTTTTTCTAATTAACCGTCCTTATAGGTCCTTTCTAGGGTCGGTTTTTTTTACAAAAAATGGACCTTATAGGATCTGGGAAGCTTAAGACATTACTTTCTTGGTACACAATTTTCTCGACCGAAATACTCTCGGTCGACGTATTTCTCGACCGAGTAAACTTCAGTTACTTTATAGGGTCGGTTTTTTTAGTAATAACTGACCTTACATGACCTTTCTAGGGTCGGTTTTTTAGGAATAACCGACCTTACCGCCTCTTCTTTCTCGCTTGGGTTAGGTTTTTTACAGCCTCTTGGGTTGGTTTTTACTCTATAAGGTTGGTTTTCTTTGGTCAAAAAAATTGACCCTAAAGAGAAAATTCTATAGCGACGACCACTTAGGCATCGGTTAAAAAGTGACGCTACATGCTTAAAAAAATGATGCTATAGATCATTATTTTAGTAGTGTAAACTCGTATGTAGTTAAAAAATACTCAAATGGCAGGCACCTGAACGAGGTACAACAAAAATCAATTACAACATTGCTATTCACCATGACAATAAGATGGTTTAAGAGCGTGCTTCAAAGATCGAAGAGAGAAGATGTACGTTGAGGTTAAAGAAAACTATAGAAAATGATTGTGCCTTGAATAGTGGAGACAAAAGATGTCTAGGTAGATACAAAAGCAGGACATAGACTAAAAATGACGAAACTTCATACAACTTTGTAGAATCCAATATAGTAGAAGATACCATCTAGGGCTAATAGTCAAAGACATACATTTGTTAGGATTTTTTATATAATTCTCTTTTCCAAATAAAAAAGGAAATTTAATGAGATTGTCGGTGCATTTTCTAGACTATAAATATATTTGAGGCAAGTACAACCATAAAGATATATATCCCTAAAGACATCATGACTATGGCTAATTCTGATCTAGTTCGGCGATTTCCATATGAAACATAGTATTGAGATACTTTTTTCTATAAATGGAACCATTACCCTTGGAAAACCCCATTACTTGAAAAAATATAATATAAGTCATAATGAAAAAATGAAAGCATGTGTATTATGGTCTTCATCATAGCATTCATGAGGGGGATTTAAAAAATAGAATTTGGTGAGGCACAAAATTATCTTAGATATTATGGGTTCTTATATATGTATATATTTATTCTCATATGTGTATGTATGTATGCATGTATATATATGTATATATATATATATATATATGTATATATATACATAATTATGTTTCATACTAAATGTTCTACAGATTGCGTTCCTACTTATTTTTATTAAGAATCCTTAAAAAAGGTAAACAATATGAGGTGTCTTATAAAATGTAAAAAACAACGAAATAAGAAAAAAATTCTTCAAAAAGGTTCCATAGGTTTTTAAATTAATTTTTGTAATTGTAAGGTTGTGAAGCTTGTTTTGCTTTATTCTTACATTACTTTCCCTAATTGCATGATATATGTGATTTATTGTAGATTTATTTGGAATTGGTATAAATTTTACAAATTTGTTGTATGGTAACGCACACTTTTGTTTTTATTGATGATGAGGATGTTATAATCAAATTTTGTTTCAATGATATTTTGGAATTTAATCAACTTTAAAAAGTTCACCTTAGTGCTTGAATGTATCGAATGGATCGATACAGACAACAAAGTTTGATTATAGGGGTTGGAAAGAACTCTAGTCAAACAATTGTGACTACCATGTTCATTTAATGCCTTTCAGACTGGGTTGCTATGACACATTTTGGGCTTTGGTGAATAGAACTGCGCACAATGGTAGTTGATGTGAGTCATCTCGAGGTTGAGATAACCACTTTGAGATAGATTTTGAAACCACGACACATGTGTTGAGTTTATACATGTCCATCAAGGTCTATGCAACCTGTTTGAGGGCGATGGTGGCACTCTTGGGTTGAAGAAACCTATGGGAGATAAAAGTGGAGGTCCAAGGGGCCTTTGTATAGGATGAAATGCAATTTTCTCTTAGCTATACCTATAAATATATTCTTCCTTAAATCCTAGGCATATGTTTGAGAATAATGGAGTTGATGAAATGCTACTAGAGCTAGAGAGCTTGATACTTTGTGAAAATCCCTTGCATGATGGTGATTTACCAAGTTTATGGAATATTCAAGGTAGAAATTACCTTCCTCAAGAATTACAACGTAAGTTTATGTGAGCTTCTTCTCTTATCACATCTTTGCTTCTATGTTCTATCTTTCCTACTCTATTAAAATGAGTTCTCCAGGATGCATGGTGGAAATCTAGTTTCTTTATCTAAAATGCCCTCTCTCCTTCGTTGTTCTAGTTGGATATATTTCATGTGTGGTTGGGGCTAATTAGTGGAGATTGTGAGTTAGGGTGTTTGCTTCTTCCAACATGGATTGCATTATCCATGCAAGTGGTTCAATATATGGTAGATTTCTATGCATATATTGTTAATAAGAAAGAAACTATGGATTCAATCATGTATGTTACTTATAACTCTATGTTTAGGTATCAAATACATGCAAAATGTTTATTTCATTTATGAATGTATGTTCCAATGATAGTTAAACCCCCTTACTAAGAATTTGACAAGTGTCTTTCATGCATGCTTATATGTAATTGAATGATATCCTAAATTATGTTCATATTGATTAAACTAAGTGTTTAGTGGATAAATGAGCATATATTTCTTCTGTTGTTTAATTTTATGTGACATGTATTCCTATGAACACCAAAATTGTTATGGTTTTCTTAAGATAGAACTCCATGTGAGTAAGTGAAGCATGCCATGGAAATGAATGATCATGCTTAAAAATTGAATAAATTACAGATATAGTGTTTATATGATAGAAAATTTCAATATAATTTAAAAATTAGGTACCATGAGTAATGGTTATTCATGGATTAATTAGTTAAAATGGGAGGTTTCTTTAAATAGGTTAATCCCATACTGAATTTGTAATATTTAGGCATCTTTCCCCCTAATGGAGAAATTCATGATTGTGTGTGTCTTCTAATTACTTCGTATGATCTTAGGTGAAACTTTATAGAGAAAATGAAATTTTAGTAATATGTGATAAATGTTCAACTAAGGGTTACATATATAAAAGTAGGTCAAATTTCATTTCCTTAAGGTTGATTCTGGTTGAATCTATGATGCTTATATCAAGGGTGGTGGCTGAGTTCAATTGAGTGTTGGAATTTAAATAGAATTGAAGGAGATTGAATAAAATAGGGGGTGCTTTGCGGGTTATTAAAAGAAATGTTCTATATTTTTATGATACTATAAATTCAAAGCATTGTCACACATCATGTGAACACTAAGAAGGCCTTGGGATAATAAATGTATTATTTTTAATTTCTTTAATGTTTAATGATTTTTGAGATACATACAATGTAATATTCTCCCTTAGTAATCTCTTACACTTATAGTAAAAATGGTTATAATGTTAACATGTTAGGACACACTTAAAGTGATAACTGACGAGATCTTCAAAACTTGAGAAAATGGTCATATCTTATATACTCCTTACAAGCATTTATGATTATAGAGGATGTCTTGAGTGATATAAATATTATAACTTGGTCAAGGATATTATTATGTATCTATGGTATTAAGTGGGCATATGACCCAAATAATAAGACCTAGGGACAGATCCATGTGAGCATGGTGGTGGTATAAGGAATGTGGCCTATTCATAGAGAACTACTCCATTTGAGGAATACATGATATTTCATTTCTACATATTTTTCTCTTTTATAACATTTTTATAATGTTTAATTTTTAGTCATGATGTATGATTAATGTTGTCTTTGCATAGTAATGATAAGAGAGACAACTAATTCAGTTAGATCAAGCAACATATGTTTCTTTTATGAAATAGATTTTAAGGATCAGTAATTGGACTAAGTAATAAATGAAACTGAAATCATCTGATGTATTTATTGGTATCATATAACTTCATCAGTGTTCTAAAGTTAGGTAGGTGTAGCAAATATTCTATAGTTATTAAGGGATTGTGAGATGATATTTAGAGTCCTATATTGTTGAATTTATTCCTATTATTGAGAATCCATAATGTACAATCCCCCTTGATGGCCCAGAATTGCTTGATATAACAATACATTTAAGGTTGTATCTCCATTGTTATGTGGTTTTGATCTACTGTGATTTACATTATATGAATATGATACGTTAAATGGTAGTACTACCTATGTGATACACTAGGTGTCATGATCTATGTACCTAGGACATATATGATGTTTATGTAGGTCAAATGGACCACTATTTTCATTGCCTGAGTCCTAGAAGAATCTTAGTTAGACTGAATACCCTTGGGCTCCTTTATGGTGGTCTTGTGGACTTTCCATCCATAATCTTATAATTTGTATGATACATGCCAAATTAACCATAGAAAAGTAAAACAAAATAATGAAATTGATCAGGATATAAAATATGTGGTCTTTGATAGAGTCCTATTTTGGGCCTACAATAGTGTTTTCTTCCCTTAGTATATACATGAAGAGTTTTAGGTTATGCGAACTTTCTTAATTATTCTTGATTATCATGGTATCAACTTATTGATGTTCCTTGCATGCTTATATAGGCACATAATTTTCAAATTGAGGAGGGATTTAAAAAGGATGATCATGATTCTTCACTAATTAATGGCGAAAGATGAGATCTGATAATGTCAAACCTCAATGATCAAATATGTTCAAGGTTCCTGTAGATGCAATGAACACGAAGACTTACAAGAATAGTACCAAAGTGTAACGCATGAACCCTAAAATGGTTGTGGTACCTATTATACAGTTTCAAAGAAAATTAATGGAGAATAGTGTTTTTAGCCTCAGCAACACACCATGGAAACTCACCATATCCATGGTTAGCACCAACCACCACACTCCCTTCCTATCTTCCCAATTTTTGTCAATGGTCATGGACATTCAACAAGCTCGTTCTATGAGTCAGAATGGTCATCCTAGCCAGCATAAAACCATAAAGAAGACCCATTTTATGACTTCATCTTGTGCCTGTTTGCACTTCAATCACATATAAAGTTGTTAGGTTACATGTAATTTCCATTAAATGTGTATCACTGTCAAATGCACTTATGTATGTTTTTCAGGTACTGGGACCACACTTGGATGGGCGGGAGAGAGAGAATGATCCTCAGATTTCTCTACCCCTAGAAAATCTGACAAATATTTCAAAAGATCCTTCAATCTACCACTAGTGGCCAAGGGTCAAGTCCAACAAAGAATCCATCAAAATGAAAAGTTTAAGAGCAAACTACCTTAGAAGACCCCAGAACAGTCGTGGTACCAAGGAACGGTCGTGCTAGCAAATTCAATTTCATAGAAAAATCACAGAGTCAATCATTGAAGACAAGACTCAGTAGAAGGATCGTGATGGACTGCACATCCATGCTAAGGAGGACCCAGCATGACCTTGTGGCACAACATGTCTTTGGTGATAGAGACCCAATAGGCCTGTGGTGATCAGAACAACCAACAACATTCCAACAACACTCCCTCCAAAACATTCGTGAACCCCATCATTCCCGTGTGTCCACCTACCCACCACAACTTTTCTACCCAACATGATTCTATCTCCCAAGGTTGAAACCCCATTAATCCACTAACTTCATTTCCATTTTCTCATCTTGTTTGGATCCACCCTAGCACAATCGTGGTGCACCCCTGCAACCATGGTCGCGGTGCTCAACATCACCATGCTAGCTAGGAAGCCTAACAAGTTTTTGCAATAATCTACCCATTATACCCCCACTTGACCTAGCATTTCCCCACCACAAATATATACTTGGGTGGCAGATGAGATACCTCTCACCTATTAATTCCATTCACCACTCCATTCAATCATCTTCTACCCTAAAATCCTTCCTTTATAGGGATTTCACTATTTCCCACCACATTTCCATGTAATCCCACCTTAGAGGAGAAAAGTGCTTGAGCTACTGTTGATTGTAGGTGGACAGGAGGAGTTTCCATCGAGCTACCATGGCTTTCCACTCCTCTACTCATTCTTCTTTCTCCATTTCTATATTTTCCTTTATTATGAGTAGCTAGGCCCCCAGGTGGGCTGTTTGGGGTCAGAAATGTTACTTTGATATGATATTGGTCAAAAATTATATGTAAACATTATAATTTCTTTCCTAATGATTATGTTCTACTTTCATTTCATTTCCCATAAATTCCTTGAAGGTTTGTGCTTGAAATCACCTAGGGTTCTAGGGAAATTGCTTATATGCAAAAAATTTGGGAAGTGCCCCTAGGTCCAATTAGTGGATCCCTAGACATCTATTCACCTTCCTACATGCTAATCAATTCTCCTACACCTGGGTGATAGATTGAAGTATCTAGTCTAGAAGCATATAGTGTAATTGGCTTGGAGCTTTGTAAAAACTAGATGGTAGGTGATGTGAGGCCCAAAATCCCATTTCACCTTTTGTTACTACCTTCTGCCCTCAATTTCCCTAGGAGATTCTACCCTATAAACCTAGAATTTATTAGACTCTAATAAAATTTCACCTAAACCCTAATCCAAGTGAGCCTTACAGGGGTGGATAGGAGGTGATAAGGACTAGTTCCCCTATGCATACCCTACTCCATCCTTGGCCAATTAGTAGTTTAGGGCAATTCGTTAGCATCTATCTTGTTGTTATCCCATCAAACAACCCACACTTCCCATTATTGCATTGAAACCCTAATTTTCCTTGTTGCTTATCTAGTCTTTACTTATTTAGCTCTTTAATTTATTAGTTAGTCCATTTCCTTTCTCTTTCCTTCTTCTTTCTAGTTTAGATCTTTAATTTCCTTTTAGTCCTAATTGCTAGTTTCGTGTAGTGCTAGTACCTTGCATTGATTGCCTTAGTGTAATATGCTCCTTAACCTACTTAGACTTGCTTCCTTTGCTCATTAGAAGTTAACAATGTAGGGTTAGTTTATTTTTTGATCTTTTTTAATGTTCACCCCTAGTTTAATTAACAAAACTATCTTCAAACCCTTCAACTCTATACTTGGCAGTAGGAACATATTCAAACTAACCTAGCTCTAGTGACCCCTCTCTCCCTTGGGTTCGACCCTGACTTACCACTCCTATACTACTCCCGATTCCATGCACTTATGGATTGTTTAGAAGTGTGTCCATCATGTTTTATAAATTTCAAAGACCCTATTGAGTGCCTACGACACATCTTATCCAAGACAATTGGTCGGGTGACCTTTGGATGCACCAAGCTTTGTAGTGCTGCTTCCATGGAGGAAGATGCTCGACCTCGCTAGTTAGTCTTGCATTGATCTTTTCCTACTACCCTCAACATTTCAATTCTTTATTCATTATTTTTTGTATTATTCGTGCATATTGGTATAGTAACTTGTCCTCTTTTTTTGGGTTGTGCCTCGTGCATGTGAAAATAAACATGTGGAAGACAAGATGGGAGACCAAAATACATGTCACAAGCCACTTCATTAATACTTCATGCCTATAAATTACAAATCACTAATTGCAAATAGGGTTTATCAAATGTCAGGGGATCAATTTTCCAACTATCCTAGTCTTCTTGGGCTTCTACCCACATTTTATGGGTTGGAGAGTGAGAACCCCTACAAGCATTTGGATTCTTTTCTTGAAATAGTCTCTACCTTCAGGACACTGACACCCGATGATGACTCCATCTGGATCACTTTATTCTCATTCTCACTCAAAGACAAGGCCAAAGATTGGTATGACTCAAGAAGGGACATCATGAGTTGGGGGGACATGAAGAATGTTTTTCTGAAGAAATTATACTCCATTGCAAGGATGACACAAATGTGGTGCGCCATAGTGCATTTTAGCCAAAAGGGTAATGAGCAGTTCCATGATTATTGAGAGAGATTTCAAAAAATGTTAAGAGAGTGTCCACACCATGAAATTCCTTTGTGTCAATTGTTCAATTCTTTTACTCCAGTATCTCTCCAATGGGTCAAGCTATAGTGTATTCTTATTGTGGAAGTTCTTCATGGATAAACCATATGAAGAGTATGTACATTGTTTGAGCACTTGGTGTAAACTTCTTAGAACCAAGATTCTAGCATGGTTAAGGATGGTGACCTAGTCTTTGGTGTGACACCTTCATTTCCTAGTAATCCAAGCCCACAAATGGTGAAGATTCTTGTAGAATTGATGAGCTTTATGAAGAATCAAGTGGGAAGTGTTCCTTCTCGCTCAGTTGTGTCTTTTAATGAAGAAGTGAAGTCATTTCATTCTCTTAGCAACCTGGAGCAACAAAGTCCAAGATATAGCTCAAGGTTTGAGGATGAAGTTCTCTCTAGGTTGAAAAGTTTTGATGATGTGCAAAAGAATGTGACAAAGATTGAGAAAAAACTAGAGCAGCTATCTTCAATACTTTCTCTTCAAGCTGAAGTAAAATTGTCCTACCAAGACATAAACAAACTTTAACAAAGAAAGTGGACTAATGGGATCCTCTCAAGTTTTCTATAGTCCACCTCCAATATAAGTGCAACCCATATATCATTTTCTAGATCGTCCTAAGCCTTATATGCATCTGCCACATCCATCATCACAACCATCCCACCACTTACCTTACCACCAACAATTTTCTCCTCCACCTCAATTCTAATACCAAGGGCTACATCCACTTACTCCATAGGCACAACCTGCTTAAGCAAGGCAATGTTGTGATAGTTCTAATGAGTGGAAAAGTCATTTAGTAGAAGATGTATGAAATGGCCAATGATCATGTGAGACAAGGGCATGTTGATGAAACAAGGACGAAGAAACCAAGTGGTGATATTGTGATTGTTACAATTGCTGATAATTCCATGGTACCTCATGTTCAGAATATGATACTGTGTGTTCCACCTTTTATTTTGTTTGCATGTTATACAATCCATAGTGTTCCACCTCAGGTCATGTCTCAAGAAGGGTAGGTTGATTCAACTAAAACAAATGCAAGTTTGATACAGTTTTCTGAGGCATTGGATGCACTTCCATCATTAAAATGGAGGCAAAAACACAACATTGACATTTTAGAGATGTTTCAGAAAGTAAAGGTGAATATCTTTTTGTTGGATGCTATTGAGCAAATCCCATCTTATGCCAAGTTTCTCAAGCACATGTTTACTATTAAGAGGAAGTCAACTGGAAGGATGCTTAAGAAAATCAACTTGATATAACAAGTGAGCTCTATCATACAACAATCACTTCACATGAAGAGGAAAGACCCAAGAGCTCCACTTATATCTATCTACAAAGGGAGACACCACATAGACCAAACCTTTCTTGATTTGGAATCTAGTGTGAATTTGATGTCATATAGTGTCTATGTGGAGCTATGGATAGGGGAGTTGAAACCAGCTCATTGCACTCTCCGATTGGTGGACCACTCCATCAAAGTGCTTAGAGGAAGTGTGGATGATGTCTTCAAGGTGATAAAAAAAGAAAGGGTAATAGTGTTCCCTATTGATTTCATTGTTCTTGATATGGATATGAAGGATAGGAATATTCTCATCATCTTTGAGAGACCATTCCTATCTAGAGCTAATGTCAAACTACATGTGTGTAGTGGTACAATGATAGTATCTTTCATGGAAATGAAGATAAAGATCTATATATTTAGGAACTACTAGTACAAAAACTACCTCTAGCATCAGTTAAAACATACCTACAATGTCAGTTAAAAATTGACACCTAAGTGGGCGACACTAGGGTTAGAGCCCTAAGATGTTAGTTCTTCAGGGATGCAAAAAATGATGACCAAGATATTCAGCCTCGGTTTCTATGATAAAGCAAACTGAATGGTAATGTTTCATAGTCGTCGGTTGTGGAAAAGACCCTAATATCATTTGTCCATACCAAGTCTGATTTGTGAATGGAAAAGGTCCTTTTTTGTCAGGTTGCTAAAGGAACTGACACCTATTATGCGTCATAGTCTTCGATTGTAGAAAAGAGACATCGTTTGTCCATACCAAGTCACATTTATAATGGAAAAGGTCTATTTGTCTAAGGGTTGGGATGAGAACATACATCTATTTTGTGTCATAGTCGTCGGTTACTCCACATAAACCAATTATACATATATATAGTGATGGTTGTTTCACAGCAACTGATGACTAAGACCATTCTTCCTAGAACAGTCATGTTGTGTGGCGTCGCCATTCTGGTTAGTCCTATAATGTTAGTTTTGCACCCTAAACTAATGTTGAAGACCTTAGCCATTGGTTTTCATTGAACAATCGACAACTAACTTTTTTTGTTTTAAATAGCAGGTCTGCAGACCTACTACCCAGTTGGTCAGTAGGATGCAAAACCTATAGTTTGAAACTGTAGTTCTAACTATAGGTTAACAACATCTATGAGTTTATCTCAACAATAGGCCAACAAACAACCTTCAAAATATGTAATAAAAAACACAATCCACCAACATTCAATATCCTTTCTTTGATTTCATTCTCGTCACATGTTCAAAAAAATAATATTCATTCATTTCAACATTAATTCACACATGATACTTCATTTACATATAAACCAACTCCATTCTTATGACATGAAGAAACAAAATTCTCATTTTATTCATTCATCTTCACATTCACACACATTATATATTCATACATACACACCAATAATTTTCTCGCATCGAATTTAAAGTTGCAAGAATTCATAAGCATGCATATATAGAAATAATGACACCAAAGTTTAGAAAATCCATTCCCTAATCCCAATCAATTTGAAAGTTGACATCCCTAATGAAGGCTTTTGCCCATTATTCTCATATCTCATCTAGTTGTTTCATCGTATAGGTTTTTTGTATTCCATCTAGCTTTTCCATCATATAGAAGTTCATTTTAAACACCTACAAGGATAATGACATATATAATACAAAAGTTTGATAATTTCATATTATCTAATGAAACTATATACTTATGATGATCAAGACTATATATAGATTACATTTTCTATGTAGTTGATGTATTCTTCCCCATATATGAGAATCATGTCCATATACCACATCATGTAGTATCTACATGCCCAACGATTGCCTTGTACAAGAAACTATAAATTTCAACATACATATAGTTAATAAGTAAAAGTAAGCATAGTTGGCAAAAATATATGCATTTGTGACAGAAAACTAGTTGAACGTTATTCCAAACTATCACTTTCTTTTTTATGTCCACCTTTCCTCTAGCCTTTTTGAAATCTTTTATATCCCTACACATTAATGTAACACATTAAATTGCATTTGTAAATAGTCCTATAATAATATATGCCAACTAATATATCCATATATATATATATATATATATATATATATATATATATATATATATATATATATATATATATATATATATATATATATATATACTCATGTGAATAATTCTTTTTTCAATTTGTGTCCCCCACTATCTACTTTTTCACCCTTAGGATCTAGATAATACATAGTTAGAATCACGGGGACACTAACCAATAACACCCAATAGTTATTCCTGAGTGAAAAGAAAGCTAACAAAATAAAACTCAAAATCAATAATGAAATGTAATTCTGAAGTTAAAATTATAAGCATAGTAAGTAACTTACCCAACATTATCTGCAATGATTCTACCATGGCTGCATCACAATAGGATATAGAGAGAGTAGGAGTGACTGACCAAGGCTCTAAGATAGTCGTCCTTGAAAAAGCTGACACTATGGCATCATATCATGGATTCGTGAGAGAGGATGGTGAAGGTGGGCAGCTAGAGTCTCTGGACACCATGGGTCTTCAGCGTCAAGTGAAGAGTGCATCTGTTAGAGTGTTGCGCAGATCATGGGTTCACCAATGAGATTCTCTTACCCTGCCTCATTGGATCTAAAGACACCTCACCTGGTTCTGTTCCGCCCTTTCCGGGGGTTAGGAAAGACCTAGGATGCGTCCGGCACCCTTTATCCGTGGACTACAGTTTGTGTTAATATAGAAACCACAAGCATGTCATGTGACATTGGGATGTATCAAACTTATGTCAACTGATTTTAAATAAAAAAAGCAAAGTTTGTACAGCTAAATAGTTTCTCAAAAAGCATCAGATCTAGGGTGTAGTAAAGTTTCATATAATTGTCATTTGAACTGCATTTGTAAACTTATATGACCACAATACATCCTAGGGATCCTTATTCAAACATTTACCTCTATGTAAATCACTAAATGTATGGTTAATCCAATGGCGCTTAAGTTTGATAAATATATCACATTCATTGTTTCCATGGACATAATGACCCTGACTATTGGTTCTTGATCATTTTTAGATAAAAGTAACCTCAAATTGCAATTAACCAAAAAGGAAATTAATGAACTTCAAATACGGTATTGGGTTTCATAATCTTCAAATTTCAAGTCATCACAGGTTCAGTAATGAATATGTGTACCACCTATTCCATTCTTGAACATCTATATAACTAGTAAGTATGTAATGTGTATTCGGTTTTCTGAGAAAATTTCGACAATATTTCCCCATACTTCTTCAAGTACACCGATGTAGATGGGAAAATGTCCATCAACATATGTACTTACAAAACAAATAGGGAAGTGTTGATCAAATGTCTTGAAATCTAAATATACATTATACACTTACATCCTAAGTGAGATTAAGTGTTCCAGAATAGTTCCAAACTAGGGACTATCTAAGATTTACTTCTAATGAGTAAATCACGGATGAGTTTCTAGGCCAACAAATATATATGCCCAAAATTTAGGTTTACAATTTATATCAATTCCATGTAAATGCAAACCCATAAATCCATAAGTCACATTCACCCTATCTTTCATTACATATTTTAGATAAACTTTTTTCCTTTCCCCATAAGCATCATATAAAATTCCTACTAATTCTCAATCTTTGGCTATCTTCTCTAATCAAGTATTCATGTTTCTCATTAGACAACATGGTTCTAATAAGATTTGGGTTATTAATAACTCAAACATTAATCATGCAAAATTGTATATAAATAACAATCAATGAGGTACACACTATTAGATATAACATAAGATAATTGGCCATTATATTTCATACTAGTTTGCAACTTAATAGGGATCATAACTCAATTTCATCATCCCATATGTGTCAGGAAGTCACAATAAAGATAAGATTCCCAAAGAAACCATAGATTTCAGTTCATCATTTAGTAATCCTACTTGTTTATTAACATTTGGGATGCAAGAAATGGGACCTATATGTTGTCATTTAAATAAAATAAATAAATAAATAATTACCTTGGTCTCCACTGGCGACAATGGCTAGCTCCTCAGCAGCAGAGGCTAGCACCTTAGGCGGCATCGACTAGCTCAGTGGCGATGCCTCCAGTGATAGCAAGTAGTAGCAACAATAATGGCCAACAGTAGCAACGACACCAACTAAAAGTACGAGCACTAGCAACATCGTCTAGCTCCACAAGCGGCGGTGGAGGATAGCTTCTCATGTGGCAGATACAGTGAGCATAGT
The DNA here is from genome assembly GCA_963693085.1 of Alisma plantago-aquatica. Classification (NCBI taxonomy): domain Eukaryota; kingdom Viridiplantae; phylum Streptophyta; class Magnoliopsida; order Alismatales; family Alismataceae; genus Alisma; species Alisma plantago-aquatica. The sequence continues at coordinate 937,180,704 of OY856409.1, forward strand.
AGCTAGAGCACATGAGCAGTTGTGTCGAGGAGCACATAATCTCCAGAGCTAGTTTAGGTTTCAGGGTGCAATGAAATAGAGAATGGGGGAAAGAAATTTCATGGGTGGTATTAAGTGGGACATATTCTTCAGTTATTACAAAATAACGACAACCAAGACAATAGATGTTATTTTATAACCAAGAAATTACACCTAATCTAGAGACATAGACATAAGTTGCATCTCAAAAAACCATACAAGAGGTCATTAGTCAAATGAACAAATTATCCTGAGTAATGGCGATAGTTGTCAGTTGAATACTAAAAAAATGACACCTAACCTAGTGGCATAGACGTCAGTTGTTGCTTAAAAACCAATTCAAGAGGCCTTATCTGAATGAAGAAATTGGTCTGAGTAATGGTGATAGTTGTTGGTTGTATACTAAGAAACCGACACCATACCTAGTAACTGAGACATTGGTTATGGCTAAAGAATTGATGCAAGAGGCCATTATCTGAACAAGAAAAAAATCAGCCTTAGTAGGACCTAAGTCATTGGTTTCTCCTAGATGAACTGACACTAGAGTGTAATTCAGGGGGAACAAACTATTCATGGGGATGTGGAGCGAATCCTAAGACTCTGGTTTCTAGCCGAAAAACCGACACTGGTTGTGTAAATTTTCACAGTTTTTATTGAAAAATGATGTCAGTTTGTATAAAAAAAACATATGCCATAAGAATTTTAGAGGCAAGATTTATTTTGTGCAAATGCTTCTTTTGTCGGTTATCACATGATCAACACATCTTAAATTTTTTGGAGCCAAATATTTTTCCTTTAAAAATTATATTTCGTAGGTTATTTTACATGTCAGTTTCTTTAAAACTTAACCGAATTTATAGAAAAAGTGGTACATATGTTTTTCTTAATTGGAAAGATTTGATCAATGGTGATGTTGGTGTTGGGCAACCGACGTTGATTTGTATATAGTATCATTTTTTGTGTAATGCACGTAAGGAAAAGTGACATTAGAGGTCATAAATGTACTTCTAACATCCCTGGCCTGGGTTAAGCCTTAACCCTAGATGTTTTTCTTAGTAAGGTTGATTATATGCTTTCTCTTATCTCTTGAAAGGTAATTCAGACTCAAGAGGGACTTATATCTCAATTTCAATCCTTTTTTAATAATGTTGAAGCAATGTTTGCTTATTTTGGACTAAAGTGAAATTTACCCAATATGAGGAGTTAACTTGCAAATGCTACTTGAAAAATGTTCCTATAGTATTGAAGCATCATAAGAATGAGAATGATGCAGAGGTATGGCTTCCACAAGCCTGAATAACAAGAAAGAGCTTGTTGAGCAACGTTTGTGCATTAAAAACCTAGCTTTGGTGTAATGTGCAATTTACCCAAAACCTAGGGTTCAATATGAAAAATATCACTTCTAGTGGATCCCTAACTATCCTTGGAATTATTTAGTGGAAAGAAAATCAGAGGGGCACCTCATTTGAATCACTTTGGAGGAGAGAGAATCTTGATATTAAAATAATCAAGCTTTAAGCATAATTGGAACTTACTTCAATTTAATGCAAAAATAAATATATTAATTGAAGAGCCCTTCAACAAAAAGGTGAGGGATGATTTTGCAAAAGGTTGGACGAGCTTGTGCCTTGTAAAGGAACGAAAATATCTTAAGTGAGTGGAGAGCCCACTCACATTAAGTTAATGAAAAGTAATATCCACTAAAAATGGGATATTAGTATAATATATTAAGGTGCTTAATTTGCTTTTCTTTTAAATTGAGGATAATGAAAGGGAAATAAAGGTAAGCGAAGGTGCCTTCGTACACAAGGGAAAGAGGGGAGCGTGTGGCATGGTTTGGAGAGTTGAAGGATTTTCTTTCAACTTTCTCTCTCCTAGAAATTCCTTTATATATACTCTCTTTTCCACTCAACCAAGGATCTTTTTTCGGATTTTTTTTCTTACTTGTCTTGGACCAGCTCAAGGGGACTAAGGAGAAATAGTAGGACCAGTTCCAACCTGTAGGTAAGCTTCTTGGTCACTTTCAACCATGATTTCATGGTAGAAATCAAAAATAAATGATGGATTTCTTCTTTTCTTCCATCAATCTTCCTTTCTAGCCAATCCATTTCACTCAAAAGCTTGAAGAACGAACCTTGTAAAGTGAGAAAGCTTATTTCACCATTAAGGACGTGAAGTGGGATCTTTGTAGCTTCATTTAAATGGGTTATACAACTTGAACCCTTGAATATTATTATTGATTTCATATCTTTAACTATTGTTGAAAGTCTCTCTATCCTCCAAATTTTATTTGATTGATTGATGAAATCACCATGAAAATCACAACAAGATTCGTGGGTTTAGATCTTGATGATGATGACATCATAATAAGCACACAACTCCACAAATATCTATGGAAAACAGTTTCATTTGACTTGAGACCAAATAGTGTCAAGACCGTTTGGGATCAAACGGTCTCAAAACCGTTTGGAGGAACCTGTTGAGATAGTTGGATGATGATCCAAGGGTTCTAATTGAATTGAATCTAATGGTTTCAATGGTTGAAGATTCTCTAGTTGCAAACCCTTATCGGGTTAAGTGTGAAACCCTAGTTGAGTTGGATCAATTTTATGACCAATTGGTCCAAACGGTCTTAAGACCCTTTGGAGGCCAAACGGTCTCCAGACCGTTTGAGACCAAACGGTCTCAAAACCGTTTGGAGGTCTGTAGTTGAGCTATGGATGATGGAAGAATCAATGGATATCACTGATGGGTTCAATTGATGGATAATGCAAACCCTAACCCGATTTTATGATGGAAACCCTAATTGATGGTTTCTTGATTTCAAACCCTAAATTGATGTTCAATTGAAGGTTGAATCAATTGAAGGATGACTCATTAGCTCAACTGAAGTATGGTGCATAGGTTCAATTGATGAGTGGTTCCATGGATTCAATTGATGAGGGAATCAATCTTGGAAACCATAAATCAATTTGAGTGGTTGAGACCATTTTTGGTCCAATCAGTTTTGAGGAGGTTTGGACCAAACGGTCTCAAGACCGTTTGGGACCAAACGATCCCAAACCAATTGAGACTCAAATAATCTCAAGTATCTTTGCACTAAACGGTTTCAAATACCAATGATGCTAAACGGTTTCAAACTGTTTGAAACTTAATTGACCAAGACTGTTTGAAGGTCTAAACGGTCTTAGACCGTTTGAGGGTCAATCTATGAAGACCGTTTGGGGTCTAGAGGGTCAAGTTTGGGGTCTAGTTGACGAAAACCATTTGGAGGGTAATTAACCTATACCGTTTGAACACCCAAGTTGATTAAAGGTCAATTATTTATTGGATTATTAATGATGTAAATCAAGGGTGAAACCATATGAAACCCTAAGTGAGGGTGATGTCATGTGGAACCCTAATCAAGGGTGAAACCATATGAAACCCTAAGTGAGGGTGATGTCATGTGGAACCCTAATCAAGGGTGAAACCATATGAAACCCTAAGTGAGGGTGATGTCATGTGGAACCCTAATCAAGGGTGAAGCCATATGAAACCCTAATTAAGGGTGATGACACGAGAAACCCTAATCAAGGGTAATGTCAAGTGAAACCCTAATGCAATGATGTGATGTGAAAATCTAACCCAAAGTGATGGTATGTAATGTTATATGAAACCCTACCCTAATATAGGGTGAGGATATGTAAAATCCTAATATTGGGTTATAGTGTATGAAACCTTAATCTTGGGCAATATGATGATAAACTATAATCCGAATGTTGGGCTATGGGTTGAGAAACTGTTACAACCCCAATTTTGGGTTCATTTAGTGAGAAATGTAATTTCTCATATTAAATATATTTGAACAAAAAATGATATAATTTGTTTGGAATAAGTGGATTTCATTTACAATAGCCTTGATGATTGTGTTGTGGGCTTTATTGGCTATTGGGCCCAAATAACAAGAAAATTCAATTAGTGAATGAATAATTGAATATTTGAGAAAAGAAAAATGTGGAAACCTCTATAAGGCAAATCCAAAGAGGGATTTTGTGCCTCTTGGGTTACTTGGGTTCCAAGGAGCCCAAAATTGCATAAAGAGTGCAATAAGAAAAGAAAAGGTCAATTAAGTATTTCTTTATTAAGAAAGAAATTGAAAATATTGATGAAATGTGGAAAATAAGTGAAAAGAGGTATAATTGAGTAATCCTTGGTGGAATTTTGTATCCCAAGGATTCCTAATGTTGAAAGGAATACCAATGAGGAAAATAAAAGAGAAATAAAGAGAAATCCTCAAAAAGAGATATGTTAATGAGAAATAAAAAAGATAATGTGAAACAATGCATACTGATGCATTTAAGGATAATGAGTATTCCTTAAAAAGGGATTTCGAATTATTAGAGTTTCTTGGGATCCAAGGAGTCCCAATGAATAAAGAGGAAAGAGAAAATACCTATAAAAGAAAATACGAGAATAATGTAATACATTATTAATGGATTATGTGGTATTGCTAAAAAGAAAGTATTTTCTAATAAAGGAAAATAGGATTTCGTGATCAATGGATTAAAAGCAAAGACTAAAGAGAATAAGGGAAGGAATTTTCATATTCCTAAATATCCAAGTAATAAATAAAGTAAAAAAATAGGGATGAGGGAGAAGATTACTTCTCATTGAAGGAATTGGTTTCATAGTTGGAAAAGGACTCTTTGAGTCATAGATAAGACAACCTAGGGCTTCGTTTCTCACCCCTATATAAAGGGGTAGAGCCCACAGTCAAAACTAAGGTGATTCCATGCACCCTTCCCTCTCTCCTTATTCTTGTTTTTTTTCCGCAAACCCTAGCCACGAGGGTGACCATTTCCATGGGCCCGAGGAGCGGCGGTGGGTCTCGAAGGAGGCGCAAAGCTCCTGAGATAACCCTAGAAGGTTTGGTTATCCTCTCCGTGCTTCCGTCCTTGCGCAGCTCGCGGCCGAAGGTCTGCAACTCACAACAGGTCACGGACTTGGCATACTCAAGAATAGCCGCCCCAGACATGAACCGAGGGTTCCCCGTGTACACCAAGGTGTGGCGGAGGCAGGGGAAGCATTCCTGGTGGTCGCCGAGGTCGGGGGTGGAGAGGAGCATTTGCAACTTGCTGTAGTTCAGCGCCAAGATAACCTTCCCGAGGTTGAAGACAACCTAAAGCGCGTTGGACCGTTATGCCCTACACAGGCTAAAGAGTCAGCCAACTTAACCAGGGGCATGATTGTCATTTCTAAAATGTTTTCAAAGAAGGAGCAACGTTACATGGGAGACGCCTACGTGGAAGCCCCCCATTGGCCCAAAGTAAGTGTTTTTGCTAATTTCATAACTAATGATTCATAGCTCGGATTAGCACACATAAAATATGAAAGTTGCTCAGAAAAATGAGGGGAATCCATTACAAATATAATTGAAGCCTGATTCCTCTTACAATTCGAAAAGTAGTGTAATTTATCAACTTTAATGTATTAATGCTTAAAGAACCCTATTTTGAGTTGATTAATTTATTTAATAGGATTTAATGAATGATTAAAGTTGATATTAGCCTGTTAATGATAAAAACGAACATTAGGGACAAAAAGAAAGAACTTTGCATATAATTAGTTAATTTAGAGTTTCATGTGCATGTATATACTTTAATGGGCCTTGAAACCCTAATGTTGGTAATTAGGACTACTAATGGATTTAATTATTTGATTTCATGTATGGAACTGAGTTTTCATGGTTATAAGCTATTTCGAGCATCACAGTTCCTAATTTGTGGATAAATACCCTAAATATAGTAATTAGGGTTTAGTCATGAATAAGAGGTGGAATTAATGGCAAATCGAGTTCAGATGTGAATTGGACCATGATGAACTATGAATTGATCATAAATGCATATAATGATCTTGACATGGATTAAAAGGATAAAAATGGTAGATTTAATGTAAAAGAGGCTTAATGGACTTATTTAATGGTTAAATGTGCCTTTAATCCGAAACTGAGGATTAGATGTTGAAATAATTAGGGTTGGTGATTAATTGCGTTAAATTAGGGTTTGAAATAGTAAAAGATGAAGGGAAACCCTAACTGCAATGGAAACCCTAAAAGTGGACTACAAACCCTAGGAAGCGAGCTAGATTTAATAGATCTGGATGACATGAGTAATAAAAGGGAATTTTATAATTGTTTCAGGATCTTATTAAATGCTTGCTTTCCTATTGTTGATTGGATTATTTTTGTCTCACATCAGCTTGATAGGTATGTGGTTAATTATGATTAATTGTATTAGTTTCCCGAGGGTTTTCCGAATGTTTCATCGCATTGAATGCAATCTAAATAGTTTGGATGTTCATACTGCAATTATAAAGTCACTATGGCTATCACAGTTATATATACATGTGAATTCTCGCACCTACATGCCACCCTGATGGAAGATGCCATAAAGGTCAGGCCCAAGAGGGTAGATCCATGAGCACCGTGAGAGGTGGCTCCCAGACACCAAGCTCGGGAATGAGAAGGTGGTCTATGATGCATGACTATGGAGCTCCGTGAGAGGTGACTCCCAGGCACCAAGCTCGGGATTGAGAAGGTGGCCTTAAGTCAATGGCAAAAAAGAAACCCTAGAGGGGTATGCTAGGGTTAGGGAAAAAGCGGTGGAGAATGACACGTTGAAAATGTAAAGTGGCTTGTTAAATAATTTGATTGTGATTATTAAATTGTTAGCCATATTTTCAAGTTTTTGGTTGTTGCCACATACTGATTGACATTTTGTTTGTCAGCGTTTTAGGAACAACAATTGAAGGAACAAACAGTAAAGTGACACATTGTGGAAATAAGAAATAAAGTGAAAGGAGGATTAGATGGAATAATTCAAGCTCTGGATAGATAGATTTCCAAAGTTTTCAAATGTAAGTAAAGTTTTAATTTTATACCAAATTCCAGTTAGTTAGTTAGTAGAATTTCATAATTATTATTGATTAATTATCGAACCTTTGATCCTGTTAATTGAATAACAGCTCTGACATTCGAGTCTCCCTTAAGTGGGGGTTTCCAGGAGGTGGGGTCGTTACAATTGGTATCAGAGCATAGGTTCCTCATTTAATCGTTAATAATTATTAAATTTTACAAATTCCATAGAACTGAGGGAGTTATTAGAGGATTTTCTGAAAGATTGAGGTGTCTAGAAAAGGATCACGTCCGGGGGCTCGAAATATTTTCCTCCACACTACTAGTCAGAATATGAGGACTCCTGGATTGTGTGACTGCCTGGCCGACGTCTTAGGATATGACTCGAAATAAGATACCTTTAGGACTCTCTCATCTTGTTCATCCCTTCTCAACTCAAATTCTGTTAAGGACCTTAAGGATTAGGGTTTTCTCTCTTCTCCTCACCCTCTTGAGGTTTGGGTAAGGTTAATAAGGTCTAAGGAATCCTCCACAAAATTAATGAAAAGCATGTAAATAAGATGTCATGGACATAAACTTAATAAATTAAGCACAAACTAAAGAATAGATACATGCTTAGGTCGTATGACACGAGTTTTCATTTCCCTCAGGAGAGACCTGAGGATAGTCCTCCTTGTCAGGAGGATGAGTAGAGAGAGTTAGTCTTAGAGGTAGAGACCTAGAAAATCCTTTGGGGATGATGTTAACCCTAACCCAAAGTGAAGGGTAGAGAGAGATGAAATGATGAGTTAGATGTCATGGTAGACTGGGTGTTTGGATGGACATGCCTTTGGATTGCCATATGAGCCATGAGAGGTTGGATGACCTAGCACCTTTGGCAAACCAACCCTAGGAAGGGTCGTGCATGTTTAAGTGAGGGATAACTCCTTCATGGACGAAGTTAGAGAAGAACCTATACAACCCTATGGGCTTGTGCAAGTAGGGTATAGCTTGCACCCAGAGTATGTCAGTAGTGCTGACAGTAGGATGAAACCCTAGAAAAGGAATCATAATGGATGGCTTATGAGATAAGCATAAGGGGTTATGGATAATCTTGAGTAAACATAAGTTCGAGCATAGGCTTCACTCAGGTAGGGGCATGCTTATGAGCTTGATCCTTCATGAATAAAGGACCTCTTATAGAGAGGTTGGTTGTAGGATTAGCTCTAGAGAGACAGTAGACCCTAGGCAAGAAGGTTGGAAGCCTAAAACCCAAAAATTTGAGGAACAGTGGGAGTTGAGGATGATGCGACCTAGGTGGATGATAGCGGTTGCCGTATGCTTGACCCTTAGAGGTTGATGATGTCTTGGATGCCATGAGAGGAACCAAACCCTAGAGAGAGGATGAGTCTGTTGGTACCTCTGTGCCTATGTTATAGGTGTTTACCTCCTGAGATAGGGAGAAGAGTTTCTTAGACTTGGAGAGGTTTAATAGCATGATGTGAGGCCTTATACAACTCTGAGGTGCTTCTTAAATAAAAGGATCATGGAAGTACATGAAATATCTTGGACATGCTTGATTTGTGGTTAAGAGATTCAGCATGCAGTTGGACACCCGAAGGTGAACCTAGGGTTCCTAGGCCTAAGAGGGGAAGTAGGGTATCTGATGCTCATGATGAGATTTGAGTCTCTATAGTTTTGAGCATGATACTCCTCATGTGTAGAGGTAAAGGAAACCCCTTAAGTTAAGGGTATGTTTGATGAACCCCTCACTACTAAGTTGATCCAATGTTGAGGAAAGAGAACAAGTACGACCTAGCATGGTTTAATAGGTGGTCTGCTTGTGCTTTAGTAGTTGCTGGGTTAGGCATGCTCATGTGAAGGTAAACCCTAAGGACGGTTGTGACCTTGTTGTCAAGAGTGTTAGTTTCCTCCCATCCTGGGAGAGGGACCCTCTTGTAGAGGATATACCAGTTTTGTTGGTTTTGAGGTAACCTAAAGAGGTTTCATAGGATCTTGAGAAGCTAAGTGAAAAGTACATGGTATGAGAATGAACCTGTAGACCCATAGTTAACCATCTCTAAGTGCATGTGAATGTGTTACCATGGAGGTAACCGGTATGGGGCCTGACCAAGGCAGGCAGGTCGCCATGATCCCTGTGAAAGGATGAAAGTTAGCCCATGAATGCAGAAAGAGAGATGATGAACGCTTGGGTAAGGTTCTAAGTTGAAATGTACTATAAGAGAATCCTAAGTCTATCCTAGGGTCGGGTAGGGATAAGACCGATGGAAGTAGGAGTTGCCTACTTCCCTAGTTGTACATGACCATGGGGTCAGGAGGTAACAATTATCATTGTCTGAGGACCATGGGTTAGGAGATTAATCACCTTCATGAACTCATGGGACCCAAAGGGCAGATGAGTAGGGCACTCTCTGGATGCATGAGGGAAGAGGGATGACCCCAAAAGTGTTGGAACCCTATAGACCTAGAGGAGATGACCAAGGATTGTGTGGTGACCCAAATAGGTTTCAGACCAGTTTTCCATGGAAGTAATCTATGATATGAAGATGATTGTGAAGTAGAGACATAAGTTTCACGTTTCAACTCAGATTTGAAGGTGTACTGGAAATGTGGGATGTATCATCTCTACTTTTGGAACATGAAGAACTTTGTGTTTGGACGGCCGCCAAATGCTTATTTCCTCTTGTTATGGGAGGTAGAGATGGGACAGTACGCATGCCATACACCAAGGATAAAAGATGATGTGAGTTGGAACATTTCTATAAGGTATGAGGATAGAGATGATAACATACCTTTGTGGAACGAATGATACATGGATGGTTTACAAACACTAAGAGTAATAAGGAAATCATCTTGTGAGGATGTTTTATCATGAACTATGTGGAATTTGAAGGTGATACAAGGTTGAGTTTGATAATCAAGAGGATGAGCTTAGAGTGTATAGATGAAGATAGACTCAGAGTTTGAGACGAGATGATAAGTGGAATACATGGTGGTGGATGTCTTCAACATTACCTAACACCTAAGGATAAGAAGTGGTAATGAATGCTCTGGTTGAGATCTAGCTGCCTAGTTTAGCTAGAGGCTAGAAGAAGTTGAGGTTGTTTGGCTAACCCTAATTTTGGAAAGAAGATGCGTTTTGGCTAACACTTGGATGTAACCAGATATGTTAAACAAGTTAATGGTTGTTTGGTTAGCCAGTTTAGACCTTGATGTAGTGAAAGGATGGTGATAGAACCTCGGATACACTTCTTTGTATAGGAAGGTAATAAAACCCTGATGAGAGTGGTTTAGGGTTTCCAGGCATCAATCCTGAAGAATCATGACATACATGAGATCATGGTTTTAAGATCACCATACACTGTGATACTACAAAGATAGTAAGTGACAGTAGCACTTTGGGTGCTTAAGATGAATTGCAGGTAGTATGTTGTCATGCATGATAGTGGGTGAAGGATGAACACCAGTAACCCAGTGCTTGGACGTAGAGGATAAAGAATCCCTGAGAAAGAAGGGGAGTTCACCACTTTATATGTTGTGGTAAGTCTCCCCTAGACAAGAAAGGTCAAGATACAATGTGGGTTATGGTAGATCACCTTATCTAGATGACATGAGAAACAAAGAATGATGACAAGGGACAGATTCAGTTGGACTACTTAAGAGAGAGAGATGGTTCAAATACACCATGATGCGAGTTCAAAAGTTCTTGAGTATGACCTAAAGGTTCACTCACATGAGGTGGAAGTAGATACCTGAAGAACTCGATGTTAGTATAGTTTAACACCCCATAGTCATGGTTAGTATGATCCAGACTAGAGGGTCTGATGAGAGAATGTGTGCTCATTCAGGGTGATACAAAGAGACAGTTCTTAAGATGTGACGTTAACCATCATATCCTTTATCAGGATGAAAGAAGTTTTATAGGGAGTTTGTGTCGGTCACCACTTCATTAAGATGATGTTGGTGAAGGAGGCCTCGCGAAGGTCAGAAAAGAACCACAATGTGTGCAGATGAAGTCACTTTGATCGTGCAATAGCTGAGAGAGAGCCCAGTGGTGACATGAGTCATGAGTTGATGCAAAGAAGAATGACATGCAGTTCACTGTGGGAGAATATGTGATGTGAAAATCCGACCCCCGCTAAGCTACAACTGAGAAAGCTGAGTCCCCGATAGATGGGTCCATTTGAGATGGATTGGTGGAGATGGTTGTGTTTAGCCTTGCCCCTCAGGATAACATGATGTGTCATGTGAGTCTGATCTAGAGCACTATGTGAGGTACCCAAACCATGTGCAGAGCCCTGAACCTATTCAGCTTTTGAGAGGCTGAAATGTCCTGAGTCACCTATGAGGGTACCATATACCAAGGTAAGAAAGAACTCATATGGAAGAATATGATATGATGAAGGTTCTTGGGAAGCACCATGGAAAGGGTAAGGCCACATGGGAGCCACGATGGACATATGAAAGGCTTATCCTAAATTGTTTGTTTGCTTGGTGGAATTTTGAGGGAAAAATTCCTATAAGAGGGGAAGGATGCTACAACCCCAATTTTGGGTTCATTTGGTGAGAAAGATAATTTCTCATATTAAAGATATTTGAACAAAAAATGATATAATTTGTTTGGAATAAGTGGATTTCATTTACAAAAGACTTGAAGATTGTGTTGTGGGCTTTATTAGCTATTGGGCCCAAATAACAAGAAAATTCAATTAGTGAATGAATAATTGAATATTTGAGAAAAGAAAAATGTGGAAACCTCTATAAGGCAAATCCAAAGAAGGATTTCGTGCCTCTTGGATTACTTGGGTTCCAAGGAGTCCAAAGTTGCATAAAGAGTGCAATAAGAAAGAAAATATTAATTAAGTATTTCTTTATTAGGAAAGAAATTGAAAATATTGATGAAATGTGGAAAATAAGTGAAAAGAGGTATAATTGAGTAATCCTTGGTGTAATTTCGTATCCCAAGGATTGATAATGTTGAAAGGAATACCAATGAGGAAAATAAAAGATAAATAAAGAGAAATCCTTAAAAAGAGATATTTTAATGAGAAATAAACAAGATAATGTGAAATAATGCATACTGATGCATTTAAGGATAATGAGTATTCCTTAAAAAGGGATTTCGAATTATTAGAGTTTCTTGGGATCCAAGGAGTCCCAATGAATAAAGAGGAAAGAGAAAATACCTATAAAAGAAAATAAGAGAATAATGTAATACATTATTAATGGATTATGTGGTATTGCTAAAAAGAAAGTATTTTCTAATAAAGGAAAATAGGATTTCATGATCAATGGATTAAAAGCAAAGACTAAAGAGAATAAGGGAAGGAATTTTCATATTCCTAAATATCCAAGTAATAAAGAAAGTCAAAAAGATAGGGATGAGGGAGAAGATTACTTCTCATTGAAGGAATTGGTTTCATAGTTGGAAAAGGACTCTTTGAGTCATAGATAAGACAACCTAGGGCTTTGTTTCTCACCCCTATATAAAGGGGTAGAGCCCAGGGTCGAAACCAAGGTGATTCCATGCACCCTTCCCTCTCTCCTTATTCTTGTTTTTGTCCACAAACCCTAGCCATCAGGGTGACCATTTCCATAGGCCCAAGGAGAGGTTGTGGGTCTCGAAGGAGGCGCAAAGCTCCTGAGATAACCCTAGAAGGTTTGGTTATCCTCTCCGTGCTTCCGTCCTTGCGCAACTCGCGGCCAAAGGTCTGCAACTCGCAGCAGGTCACGGACTAGGCATACTCAGGAACAGTCACCCCGGTCATGAACCGAGGGTTCCCCGTGTACACCAAGGTGTGGCGGAGGCAGGGGAAGCATTACCGGTGGCCGCCTAGGTCGGGGGTGGAGAGGAGCAGTCGTAGCTTGCTGCAATTCGGCGGAAAGATAACCTTCTCGAGGTTGAAGACAACCTAAAGCGCGTTGGACCGTTCTGCCCTTCACGGGCTAAAGAGTCGGCCAACTTAACCAGGGGCACGATTGTCATTTCAAAATGTTTTCAAAGCAAGGAGCAACGTTGCATGGGAGACGCCTACGTGGAAGCCCCCCATTGGCCCAAAGTAAGTGTTTTTGCTAATTTCATAACTAATGATTCATAGCTCGGATTAGCACACATAAAATATGAAAGTTGCTCAGAAAAATGCGGGGAATACATTAAAAATGTAATTGAAGCCTGATTCCTCTTACAATTCGAAAAGTAGTGTAATTTATCAACTTTAATGTATTAATGCTTAAAGAACCCTATTTTGAGTTGATTAATTTATTTAATAGGGTTTAATGAATGATTAAAGTTGATATTAGCCTGTTAATGATAAAAAGGAACATTAGGGACAAAAAGAAAGAACTTTGCATATAATTAGTTAATTTAGAGTTTCATGTGCGTGTATATACTTTAATGGGCCTTGAAACCCTAATGTTGGTAATTAGGACTACTAATGGCTTTAATTATTTGATTTCATGTATAGAAATGATTTTTCATGGTTATAAGCTATTTCGAGCATTAAAGTTCCTAATTTGTGGATAAATAACCTAAATATAGTAATTAGGGTTTTCTCATGAATAAGAGGTGGAATTAATGGCAAATCGAGTTCAGATGTGAATTGGACCATGATGAACTATGAATTGATGATAAATGCATATAATGATCTTGCCATGGATTAAAAGGATAAAAATGGTAGATTTAATGTAAAAGAGGCTTAATGGACTTATTTAATGGTTAAATGTGCCTTTAATCAGAAAATGAGGATTAGATGTTGAAATAATTAGGGTTGGTGATTAATTGCGTTAAATTAGGGTTTGAAATAGTAAAAGATGAAGGGAAACCCTAACTGCAATGGAAACCCTAAAAGTGGACTGGAAACCCTAGGAAGCGAGCTAGATTTAATAGATCTGGATGACATGAGTAATAAAAGGGAATTGTATAATTGTTTCAGGATCTTATTGAATGCTTGCTTGCCTATTGTTGATTGGATTATTTCTGTCTCACATTAGCTTGACAGGTATGTGGTTAATTATGATTAATTGTATTAGTTTCCAAAGGGATTTCCAAATGTTTCCTCGCATTGAATGCAATCTAAATAGTTTGGATGTTCATACTGTAATTATAAAGTCACTATGGCTATCACAGTTATATATACATGTGAATTCTCGCACCTACATGCCACCCTGATGGAAGATGCCATAAAGGTCAGGCCTAAGAGGGTAGACCCATGAGCACCGTGAGAGGTGACTCCCAAACACCAAGCTTGGGAATGAGAAGGTGGTCTATGATGCATGACTATGGAGCACCATGAGAGGTGACTCCCAGGCACCAAGCTCGGGATTGAGAAGGTGGCCTTAAGTCAATGGCAAAAAAGAAACCCTAGAGGGGTATGCCAGGGTTAGGGAAAAAGCGGTGGAAAATGACACATTGAAAATGTAAAGTGGCTTGTTAAATAATTTATTGTGATTATTAAATTGTTAGCCATATTTTCAAGTTTTTGGTTGTTCCCACATACCAATATATTTCGATATACTGACCAAAGTTTTGTTTGTCGGTGTTTTGGGAACAACAATTAAAGGAACAAACAGTAAAGTGACACATTGTGGAAATAAGAAATAAAGTGCAAGGAGGATTAGATAGAATAATTCAAGCTCTGGATAGATAGATTTCCAAAGTTTTCAAATGTAAGTAAAGTTTTAATTTTATACCAAATTCCAGTTAGTTAGTTAGTAGAATTTCATAATTCTTATTGATTAATTGTCGAACCTTTGATCCTGTTAATTGAATGACGACTCTGACCTTCGGGTCTCCCTTAATTGGGGTTTTCTAGGAGGCAGGGTCGTTACAGAAACCCTAATTTCAGATAATGTTACGTGGAACCTTAATATAAGGATGAAGTTATGAGAAATCCTAATGTAGGGTGACATTATGGGAAACCCTAATACATAGTGATGCTATGTAAACCCTAATTGATAAAGATGGGAAATCCTTTTCCTAATAATGGAATAGTGAATAATATATTGATAAGTGAAACATCTAAAGTGGCTGATTATGGATGACTTTATGTCAACAATGCCTTAACTCGAGATGAGACCATATCATTGATAATGGTTGCATATCTTAAATAAATGATTTATGACTAATGCATTATATGATAAATGTGATGAACTAGTGCATAAAGTATTAGGATGGGAAATACCCTAATATAAGATAAGTTGATGAACTTATATAAGACAAAGGTGATGAGGGAAGTGATACATCAAGATATGATAGATATCACATCTAGAACCTCAACATTTATACACCTTGATGTATCCTAAATCCAATATACTTGGATGACTAACACATGAATTGTTCCATGTCAATTATTATATTGAGATAAAATGCACTTTGATAAGTGTAGGCTAACATACCTTAAGAAAAGGTTAAGCCAAGCTAATAAAGTATGATGTAATCATATTTTGGTAAAGTAGAGAGAGGAACTCATATCTTGTGTTGATGATTCCTTTAATGATGAATGATGAGAATAAATAAGTATGATTGAATACTTGTGTTATCAATGTTAGCTCCTAGGTGTGAGGAGCAATGAACTAGGACTTGATCATCAATAATATGATCTTGAGAACCTAAAAACTTAATAATGGAAAACCCTAAATATAATGAAGGGTGATGATATGTAAGAGAAATTATAACCCTAAATAAGGGAATGGCGATGCTACTCTTACATTGCATAAGTGCTGATATGTAATTGATATAACTATTATTATATAATGATCATACAGGTGATCATGAGATGATGAGCATAGCCAGGTATGAGCTATGAATGTGTTAATTATTTAAATGCTTTATGGGCCTGTGAGCCATTATATGTATTGTTGCCTAGTAAGAGGTAACAAGAGATTATATGGGCTTTGACAATCATGTGAAATGCTTGTATAGCAAGTATCATGTCTACCTTAGTCAGATGACCTAAAGGTATTAGTTACCATATAAGTGGTAGAAAGTGTTCTTTGATGAACTAAGGGTTTGAATACCTACATTCCATAATCATGATGATGAGATGTTAAGGGAAAAGAATGCCCATGATGTGATAGGGGATTAAGATCCCAATGTTCTATAAAGTTTTTGAAAGTATTGGATAGATGGATTATACCTTTCTTTGTAGCATTTGTCATAATAATGTTTGAGAACTTGACTGATGCTAAAAGAATACAATAATGCACATAATTAATCAAGTGGAATCTTATCATGTAGTGCCATAGCCATATAACCATCAGTGTCAAAATTTGCTGGATGGTGAAACGGGTTGCTCCGCGGCAAAACCCAGAATGCATATTTTTGAATATGCAGGGTAATGGGCGAAAATATCCTTACTCCCTAATGGAGGAATTGATGCGAGATAAACATGAAATCTCTCCATCCTTCATTATTTATGTCGGGGTGGATGTATCACTAATCCCTCAATAATGGGATGGATGTATCATGAATCTCCCGATAATATTAATGCTGGATCGATGTGAGATAAAATATCTCGATTGCGAACAGAGTACAACATGCCACTGTAACTCTATAGCGAAGTTACCAGTATACCCTGGAAAGCTATTTAGCAGAGACACAAGATGTCCTGCATTGAATCTTGTACTGACTGAGATAAGGGAGGTCATGGCAGCTGGCTCTTCCATTGACCTTGTATGGCACCGATTTCGACTTCACAATGGTCAGTTGGAGTATGAGCGGTATACCTCATCTCCTCAGGGCTTAAGTGTGGTTGTAAAATGTAATCAGCCGTATAGCATGTTTGCTTAAGGATTGAATACGAAAATCATTAGCTGATGTTACATTTCTTTATGCATATTTAGTTGATAGATGATATATTTATGATTCCTTACATTCCTTGCAAAATAGATAGATGATGTACAATTCTACCATGGGTAGATGCAATGTTCTCCTTAAGAAAGGAGATTATCTTATTCTATTCATATAATGATCAATACTGTTGTTAATATGAAAGAACCCTGCTCAGCTTTATTCTATCAATCTGCAATAATAATGTTTCTGGTGGAGAGTTATATCTCTCACTGGGATAATTTTCAATTGTATCACCCCCGTGGGATCCAACTTTTTAGATAAACGCAGAAGAAGAAACATGAACCCCATAGCAGGGAAAGAGCATGTTGTATCTCTCAATAATAATGTTTCTGGTGGAGAGTTATATCTCTCACTAGGATTAAGGTTGTTGAGTCTATTCTAGTATCTTCCAGTGTATCTGATAGTGTCTTCTGCTCATATAGGAGAAGAAGAACTTAAAGATGTTTGGATCACACAAAGAACATGTTGCAGAGAGCAGCAATGTTGCACCAACAGAAGGTGCAAGAGACCAGGCAAGAGAAGAACGACTGCCTGATAATCCCCAAGATGAACCAACTATGATAAGGGATCTTCCTTTTGATATCATTGTTGGGCAGGTTAGGACTGAGATATTATGTATGGTGGACCATGTATTAGCAATACAACCTAGATTACCAGCCCCTAATGATGAAGTTTTGGACACCAACATAATTCTTGCTCAACATCAGCATGTTGGAGCAATGAATAATGATGAAAGGAATAGGTTACAACCCAAAAAAAGAATTTTCTATAGGTGTAGGAAGCCTGGACATATCATAAAGAATTGTCCAACAAAGAATAAGAAAGAGAGAATCAAGAAGTGGCCTAACCAAATCAAGGAACAAAGGCCTAGTAGTTACAAAAAGGGAAAGTTTTTTGTACTACCAGTACAATCAATGACTAATACACCAAGGCAATGGTTATACAGAAAGGGTAACGAACCATCTTGCCACAGGGGGAGAATAGAAGTTGTTATATATGTAGGGAGAAAGGACATCTGATGAGAGATTATAGGGCTAGAAATGTGAATATAACCCAGTTACCAAGGCAAAGTCAGCAAGATTTTTATAGGCAGTGGCAACCTGAGGCTGTGACCCATCCACAAATTAAAATAGGTCAGATGAAATAATATCATTTAATGATTTTATGAGTTAAAGTAGTTATTACTGAGCTTCCCTGAATAAGTCCTATGAGGACACAAGGAAGGGGATGATCTATATTTTGTTCAGTATTCTTTTAACTGCTTTATAATTTCTCTTATCCGTGTAAAGAAGGAAGAAGTATACATATATGTGGTGCCTGGAGGAAGTCCAGGTATGTTAAATCATGTGATGATGATGATATGAAAAGGAACATAATAATACATAAAGTGCACACTACCTAATCTCAATACTTGTATACCCTGGCCAGGTATATAATTATTGGGGATAAGGTGAGTATGGAACTCTTAGATTGTTATCTTTCTGATTACTCTGATCAAGTAGTCATTCTGAGACAATATAATGAGTATAACAAAACTGGAGATATGAAATGAACATTTATATCACATCCTAAGTACAATAAAATGGAATCTGAGATGATCTCAGATCAATCTGTGTATATGAGAAAATGAAGAATATAATCCTCATAAGGTGAGAATGAGAACAAGGGAGATGATCCCTATTTGATAAAGTATGTGTGAATAGTAAATATCTTTTTCCATGATGTGAAAATGGGAAAGGTGATGAAATCACAAAATGTTCATGAACCTGTTAATACAACAACAAAGGAAGTAATAATGGTATGTAATCATCCTTATAATTCCTATGTTGATGGCAAGGAACCTAGGATGAAACAAGAGTCAATAACTCATGAACATTTGAAAATTCATATGATAATTAGAAAGGATGATAATCCCTTTTCTTTAATATACAACCCTGAGGGATGATGGGGTGATAAGAGGAATACATTTCCTTGTGCCCTTTCCTTTCTGAGACGTGGCAATCAAGTGAGTCTTATGACACTTGATATGCATGAATTAAAAATGTTTAATTAATAATCACCCAGAAAAGCATCAGTTAGTCTTGGACTTTGGTTCCAAAATAAAGATATGTGTAGCAATTAATGTCCAAAGAAAAAAGAAAAATGGGGATGTGATGTGTTCTCAACATTTATGTGATAGATACCAAGGTAAGAAATTCTGGTATCTAAGAAATATCAGGTGATATGAGGGATTAAAAGAATAACTCCTAGTCAAATGATTTATGTTGGTTACCTAAAATGGTCAACTAAGAAATCAGTTTAGTTACATAAAATAGTACAACAATCATATGTTAGGGGTTTATGCTATGCATAAACATAACATTGGCAAGGATGTACTAATTGAAAGAACAATTGTAAAATCATTATGGAAAAATCTTATCAAGTTAAAAATAAATCTAAAGACACCTCTAAGAAAAGTTCTTAATTGGTAAGTGACGTACCCTTATTAAAAAAGAATGTACAACTAATGAGATAGTTGGTACAAGCAGTATGAGAAAGATTAATGTTGTATCAATAGATTAAATGGCATAACAAATATATGATAAGACTTATAGTCACAAGTGGGTGACAGAATGTAACTCTGGTCTTTTCTTGAAAATGAAATGATAAACTACATGAGGAGTATGGGAGACTCCCCAAAATTTAGAATCTTGTCACATAAAGTTTTAATTTGAGAAATGACAAGTTGGTAAGGTTTAAAACCTGAGTTAAATAAGGTATGTATAATATTTCTCTGAAAAAGAAAAGTGTTGCCTGACACAGAGTTGACTCTACAGTCAATAATGAAAAGATAGTAAGATATGTATCATGTGTGACCTATTTTAAGATAATCTTGTGTGGAAGAACTTTGTGCTGATCAATGTTCTATGGCATCTCCATGAATAATATGTATCTCTCTTTTACTTGGGATTTCGGGGACAAAATCCTTGTTAAGGGTTTATAATTTGTAACATCCCTGACCTGGGTTAAGCCTTAACCCTAGATGTTTTGCTTAATAAGGTTGATGGTATGGTAAAATGAATAATATTTGTCTCTCTTTTACTTGGGATTTTGGGGACGAAATCCTTGTTAGGGGTTTATAATTTGTAACATCCCTGACCTGGGTTAAGCCTTAACCCTAGATGTTTTGCTTAATAAGGTTTATTATATGCTTGCTCTTATCTCTTGAAAGGTAATTAAGACTCAAGAGGGGCTTATATCTCAATTTCAATCCTTTTTAATAATGTTGAAGCAATGTTTGCTTATTTTGGACAAAAGTGCAATTTAACAAATATGAGGGGTTAATTTGCAAATGCTACTTAATAAATGTTCCTCTAGTATTGAAGAATCATAATAATTAGAATGATGTAAAGGTATGGCTTCCACAAGCCTGAATAACAAGAAAGAGCTTGTTGAGCAACGTTTGTGCATTAAAAACCTAGCTTTGGTGTAATGTGCAATTTATCAAAAACCCAGGGTTCAATATGCAAAATATCACTTCTAGTGGATCCCTAACTATCCATGGCATTATGTAGAGGCAAGCAAATCAGATGGGCACCTCATTTGAATCACTTTGGAGGAGAGAGAATCTTGATATTAAAATAATCAAGCTTTAAGCATAATTGGAACTTACTTCAATTTAATGCAAAAAAAATATATTAATTGAAGAGACCTTCAACCAAAAGGTGAGGGATGATTTTCAAAAAGGTTGGACGAGATTGTGCCTTGAAAAGGCACGAAAATATCTTAAGTGAGTGGAGAGCCCACTCACATTAAGTTAATGAAAAGTAATATGCACTAAAAATGGGATATTAGTATAATATGATTAAGGTGCTTAATTTGCTTTTCTTTTAAATTGAGGATAATGAAAGGGAAATAAAGGCAAGGGAAGGTGCCTTCGTACACAAGGGAAATATGGGAGTGTGTGGCATGTTTTGGAGAGTTGAAGGATTTTCTTTCAACTTTCTCTCTCCTAGAAATTCCTTTATATATACTCTCTTTTCCTCTCAACCAAGGATTTTTTTTCAGATTTTCTTTCTTGCTTGCCTTGGACGAGCTCAAGGGGACTAAGGAGCAATAGGAGGACGAGTTCCAACCTGTAGGTAAGCTTCTTGATCACTTTCAACCATGATTTCATTGTAGAAATCAAAAATAAATGATGGATTTCTTCTTTTCTTCCATCAATCTTCCTTTCTAGCAGATCCATTTCACTCAAAATCTTGAAGAACGAACCTTGTAAAGTGAGAAAGCTTCTTTCACCATTATGGACGTGAAGTGGGAGCTTTGAAGCTTCATTGAAGGCGGGTTATATAACTTGAACCCTTGAACATTATTATTGATTTCATATCTTTAACTATTGTTGAAAGTCTCTCTATCCTACAAATTTTATTTGATTGATTGATGAAATCACCATGAAAATCACAACAAGATTCATGGGTTTAGAGCTTGATGATGATAAAATCATCATAAGCACATACCTCCACAAATATCTATGGCAAACGATTTCATTTGACTTGAGACCAAACAGTCTCAAGACCATTTGGAGGAACCTATTGAGATAGTTGGATGATGATCCAAGGGTTGTAATTGAATTTAATCTAATGGTTTCAATGGTTGAATATTCTCCAATTGCAAACCCTAATCGGGTTAAGTGTGAAACCCTAGTTGAGTTGGATCAATTTTATGACCAATTGGTCAAAATGGTCTCCAGACCGTTTCAAACCAAACAGTCTCAAAACCATTTGGAGGTATGAAGTTTAGCTATGGATGATGGAATGATCAATGGCAATAACTAATGGGTTCAATTGATGGATAATGCAAACCCTAACCCGATTTGATGATGGAAACCCTAATTGATGGTTTCTTGATTTCAAACCCTAAATTGATGTTCAATTGAAAGTTTAATCAATTGAAGGATGACTCATTAGCTCAATTGAAGTATGGTGCATAGGTTCAATTGATGAGTGGTTCCATGGATTCAATTGATGAGGGAATCAATCTTGGAAACCCTAAATCAATTTGAGTGGTTGAGACCATTTTTGGTCCAAAAGGTTTTGAGGAGGTATGGACCAAACGGTCTCAAGACCATTTGAGTCCAAATGGTCTCAAGACCGTTTGGGACCAAACAATCCCAAAGCAATTGAGACTCAAATGATCTCAAGTATCTTTGCACTAAATGGTTTCAAATACCAATTCTGCTAAATGGTTTCAAACCATTTCAAACTTAATTGACCAAGACCGTTTGAAGGTCTAAACGGTCTTAGACCATTTGAGGGTCAATCTATGAAGACCATTTGGGGTCTAGAGGGTCAAGACCGTTTGGGGTCTAGTTGACGAAAACCGTTTGGAGGGTAATTAACATAAACTGTTTGAACACCCAAGTTGATTAAAGGTCAATTATTTATTTGATTATTAATGATGTAAATGAAGGGTGAAACCATATGAAACCCTAAGTGAGGGTGATTTCATGTGTAACCCTAATCAAGGGTGAAACCATATGAAACCCTAAGTGAGGGTGATTTCATGTGGAACCCTAATCAAGGGTGAAACCATATGAAACCCTATGTGAGGGTGATGTCATGTGGAACCCTAATCAAGGGTGAAGCCATATGAAACCCTAATTAAGGGTGATGACATGAGCAACCCTAATCAAGAGTAATGTCAAGTGAAACCCTAATGCAATGATGTGATGTGAAAATCTAACCCAAAGTGATGGTATGTAATGCTATATGAAACCCTACCCTAATATAGGGTGAGGATATGTAAAATCCTAATATTGGGTTATAGTGTATGAAACCTTAATCTTGGGCAATATGATGATAAACTATAATCCCAATGTTGGGCTATGGGTTGAGAAACCCTAATTTCAGATAATGCTATGTGGAACATTAATATAAGGATGAAGTTATGAGAAATCCTAATGTAGGGTGACATTATGTGAAACCCTAATACAGGGTGATGCTATGTAAACCCTAATTGATAAAGATGGGAAATCATATTCCTAATAATGGAATAGTGAATAATATATTGATAAGTGAAACATCTAAAGTGGTTGATTATGGATGACTTTATGTCAACAATGCCTTAACACGAGATGAGTCCATATCATTGATAATGGTTTCATATCTTAAATAAATGATTTATGACTAATGCATTATATGATAAATTTGATGAACTAGTGCATAAAGTATTAGGATGGGAAATACCCTAATACAAGATAAGTTGATGAACTTAAGTAAGACAAAGGTGATGAGGGATATGATACATCAAGATATGATAGATATCACATCCATCACCTCAAGATTTATACACCTTGATGTATCCTAAATCCAATATACTTGGATGACTAACACATGAAGTGTGCCATGTCAATTATTATATTGAGATAAAATGCACTTTGATAAGTGTAGGCTAACATACCTTAAGAAAATGTTAAGCTAAGCTAATAAAGTATGATGTAATCATATTTTGGTAAAGTAGAGAGAGGAACTCATATCTTGTGTTGATGATTCCTTTAATGATGAATGATGAGAATAAATAAGTATGATTGAATACTTGTGTTATCAATGTTAGCTCCTAGCTGTGTGGAGCAATGAACTAGGACTTGATCATCAATAATATGATCTTGAGAACCTAAATGGTTAATAATGGAAAACCCTAAATCTAATGAAGGGTGATGATATGTAAGAGAAATTCTAACCCTAAATAAGGGAATGGTGATGCTACTCTTACATTGCATAAGTGGTGATATGTAATTGATATAATTGTTATTATGTAATGATCGTACAGGTGATCATGAGATGATGAGTATAGCCAGGTATGAGCTATGAATTTGTTAATTATTTAAATGATTTATGGGCCTGTGAGCCATTATATGTATTGTTGCCTAGTAAGAGGTAATAAGAGATTATATGAGCTTTGACAATCATGTGAAATGCTTGTATAGAAAGTATCATGTCTACCTTGGTCAGATGACCTGAAGGTATTAGTTATCAGATAAGTGGTAGCAAGTGTTCTTTGATGAACTAAGGGTTTGAATACCCACATTCCATAATCATGATGATGAGATGTTAAGGTAAAAGAATGCCCATGATGTGACAGGGGATTAAGATCCCAATGTTCTATAAAGTTTTGGAAAGTACTGGATAGATGTATTATACCTTTCTTTGTAGCATTTGTCATAATAATGTTTGAGAACTTGACTGATGCTAAAAGAATACAATAATGCACATAATTAATGAAGTGGAATCTTATCATGTAGTGCCATGGCCATATAACCATCAGTGTTAGAATTTGCTGTATGGTGAAACGGGTTGCTCCGCGGAAAAAGTCGGAATGCATATTTTTGAATATGCGGGGGTGATGGGCGAAAATATGCTTACGCCCTAATGGAGGAATTGATGCGAGATAAACATGAAATATCTCCATCCTTCATTATTTATGTCGGGGTGGTTGTATCACTAATCCCTCGATAACGGGATGGATGTATCACGAATCTCCCGATAATATTAATGCCGGATCGATGTGAGATAAAATGTCTCGATTACAAAGAGAGTACAGCATGCCAGTGTAACTCTATAGCGAAGTTACCAGTATACCCTGGAAAGCTATTTAGAAGAGACACAAGATGTCCTACATTGAATCTTGTATAGACCGAGAGAAGGGAGGTCATGGCAGCCGGCTCTTCCATTGACCTTGTATGACACCGATTTCGACTTCA
Source organism: Alisma plantago-aquatica (assembly GCA_963693085.1). Classification (NCBI taxonomy): domain Eukaryota; kingdom Viridiplantae; phylum Streptophyta; class Magnoliopsida; order Alismatales; family Alismataceae; genus Alisma; species Alisma plantago-aquatica. The sequence continues at coordinate 937,205,205 of OY856409.1, forward strand.
CAATGGTCGGTTGGAGTATGAGTGGTATACCTCATCTCCTCAGGTCTTAAGTGTGGTTGTAAAATGTAATCAGCCGTATAACATGTTTGCTTAAGGATTGAATATGAAAATCATTAGATGATGTTACATTTCTTTATGCATCTTTAGTTGATAATTGATATATTTATGATTCCTTACATTCCTTGCAAAATGGATAGATGATGTGCAATTCTACCATGGGTAGATGAAATGTTCTCCTTAAGAAAGGAGATTATCGTATTATGTTCATATAATGATTAATAATGTTGTTAATATGAAAGAACCCTGCTCAGCTTTACTCTATCAGTCTGCAATAATAATGTTTCTGGAGGAGAGTTATATCTCTCACTGGGACAATTTTCAATTGTCTCTCCCCCGTGGGATCTAACTTTTTAGGTAAACGCAGAAGAAGAAACAGGAACCCCATAGCAGGGAATGAGCAATAGCAGCAGCATCAGGGACAGTGGTGATACTCCAGGCGGAGATTCTGGATGTGAAGTTTTGTATAGAAAGTCCTATGTGTCGTCTCTGTACTCTCAGGTCCTCGGAGTCAGTAGTTGGTTTTAATGTATCGATTTGAGATTTTGGCTTGATGCCTCGAGGTTCTTATACTGCCTATGTATAGTTTAATAGAGCATTTAGAGTTGTAATCCTTGAGACGAGATGATACCAGATATGTATCTCTGAACTAGAATGCAATGGAATTACTTTGGTTCTTTTTGAAAGAGTTTTCCTTAGTTGGATCTCTTGGTAAAAGTTTTAAAATTTTAGTGATTTTCAGTAATCCGCTGCTAATGAACACTTCCACTTAAGTAAATCTTGTTTTTGTGAGTTGTATGCCACAGTACTAGTCAACCCAACACGACAAAATCGAGATGAGGATATTGAGAATTCCCAGTTAAAGAGTCTAGCTGATTACTTGAAGGATAAAGATTTGAATGGAAGATATGGTGATTAGTGTTGTGATCAATAAGATAAGGGGCAGACCTTGAATGAAAATGAGGGAGGTATCTATTTCAAAAGTGGGTAGACAAAGATTCTAAATGGTTCAATGATTGAGAGAACTACAAGAATTTGGGTTGAAGTCATGAAACTTAACGCTAGTGGGAGGCAACCCACCTAGGTTTGGGGAATTTTTCATCTAGCCTTTAGTTTTTTATACTTTTTGGTTATTTTTATACTTTTATGAGAAAGAACACACACACAAACTTCTTTTTCATGTTTTTTTTTAGTTTTTAGATGTGCAGGTGAAAAGAGTAATTAAATGAAGAAAATTATCTAAGATGTAAAAGACTTGATGAAAAATCACTTGGTTCAAAATTTTGTTTTTTTTAGGAAATTCAAATATTTTTTAACTGATACAGCTCCCATTAGAGATGTGGTATCATGGAACAACTGTGGTGGGACACTCAAGTTCATCTAGAAATTATAGAATAATCAAAGAAAAAGAGAAGACTCAAAACATGTGTTCTAGGCAGCGTGGTTGTGTGGCAAGATATCCACCACGACCTCTGGAACAACATGACTATTGTGCCAACAAGCCAACATGACTGTCGTGCCTTGCAAGACTATCCCAACATGGACCCCTACCCACTTAACCCTTAATTCCAATGATTCTAGTAACTTCATTTCATATCTTCTTTGTAAACCTCCATGATCGTGCCATGATCCAGCAATCGGGTGACAACCATGCACCCTCTACCCCATGTTTCTTGCTCCTTCACCACCAATCAACCTCCATTCACCTCCAACAACCTTCCCCTACCTCCACCTTCCTCCTCCACTCCATCTCCACCACCAAATCCAAACCTATCTCCATTCCACCCACCTACCCAAAAATATGAAAAACCTAATTCTTCCACATCTCTAGCCTAAAATCCACTTAAAATGAAGGCCTTTGGGAAAAAAGTGAATGAGGGAACCAAGAATGTCCTCTCCTACTGGTTTCGGCGCAAAAACAACTCTTCTACATCCCAGTCTATGTCTCTCACTCCTTCACCACCACCGTCAAACCCAAGCCCTTATAGCGAGACAACCCATTTGTTGGTGGCTGATCTAGATGGATTGATAGATCAATCATGGAAGCAGTCTTCATTTTGTCATGACATGCAACTCCATTTTCTTTGTGGGATACACCACTATACATACCATCCCAACATTCTTCTTCCTCCAGCATGCTGCAAGCCCAAATGTAGTGACTGGTAAGTGGTACTTGATGATGAGGATGAAGGAATGCAAGATGCACAGAATGAAGAGGTACAAGATGCGCAGAATGAAGAGGTGTAAGAGGAATAGCATGAGGAGGTCCCAAACAAAAGATATAGCCAAGTAATAAAGCCAAGACATCTAGAGTGCATGACTTGTATAGTGATTTTTATGTGTTATGCTTGCTAGGAGACAATTTAAGATTTAGGTATCATTTCCTACTTTTAAGATTTCATGAAACTCCTTGAGTTATTGAAAGTGATGAAGACTTTCCAGGAGTCATATAATGATCTTACATTTCTATTTTTTGCCACCTTAGATAAAGTCACATATGATGGGGAAGAAGCTCTCCGCTTCATATTGGGGAATGAAACTCACCTCCTCACTACCTCCATACTCAACAAGAATTTTTCTCCAAACCTTGAAGTGGCAACCCTTTTTGATCAAAGGAGGACACACAAGAACTCAAATATGAATTATCTATCTATGTCAAACAGGATAATAGGGCACAACAATTTTGCATCTGAGAAGTTAAAGACTAGCTTGATATTAACCCCTAACTACATTATGTTTAGAAGGTTCTAGAAAACACCATATTCACCTAGTATGAGAATCAAGGGAGCTGCACAGGACATATATTTTTGTGTTGGGATGGATGGATAAAATCAAGCATGTAAATCTAGGGGCATTAATCATTAATCATATGAAGACAAATATGTTCAAGAGTAAGAATCCTTTTATAATGAGAAGGATTGTGACTTCTATTATCCTAGAGCTAGACCATGACTTGTCTAGATATACTAAGGAAGATGGGGGGAAACTTGTAGACCTACAATACCTCATTCTCCCATCTATGATTTCAGTGCTTGGTAGGAAGATCATATACCAAGTGCACCACCCTTGTGATGGAATCTCACTTGAGTTGCCTCACCATACTACACCTCTCCTCGACGAGTATGGATCGTTTCTAAATTTCTTGGACACATTAAGGATATGGGAGGAGGAGCATGCTAGAAACATCAAAGAAACATCCCATAGTGTTCCCTGAGGGACTAGTAGAGTCACAGGAGGAACAACTGAGGAGAGTGGTGGAAGAGAGAGAAAAATAGAGCATGATAAGAAGAGAGATAGAGGCAGTACCTCAATAGCTCACATTGGATGCCTATGGCATGTCTGCGATATAGATGCAGCTGAAGAGCATTCAGAGGTCATAGGAGAGTATTGAGAGAGACATGATGCAATGTGGTTGGATAAGTAGTAGATGCACCATTAAATGAACCACTATCATTTTAGAATGCTTAGATGCAAAATAAACTCTAGTGAGGAGAAGACAAGTGGGAGCATTTTTTGAGTATCGGAGACATATCCTCCTCCATAGGAGGACTACTGGGATAGCTACAACCAGTACCCTCACCATTCGGAGGAGCACCCCCTGAGCCACCACATCAACAATGATCATCTACCATATCACTCCTATACTTTAGTGCCATTCTGAGGACAACATAAATCAAAAGTTTGGGGTGGTAGAGTGGTATGCCCATCATTTCACCTTGTCATTTACTTTTGATTCATTACTTTTTTTTCTAGATTAGATTTTTGATTTTGGTATGTGGTATGCCCTCCATTTCACTCATTTTTTATTTCACCCTACCATTTACTTTTGGTTTATTACTTTTTATATCTAGATTAAATTTTTCTTTCTTTGCATACATGCATATCATGTATTTTATTTCCTTACATTTTGGGATAATTTTTTAACATATTTGCTTTTCATGCCATTCATTGCATTTGATGTAGAATTTTGTAATTTTTTCATATTTGTAGCTAGAATTCACTTATTTCATGCTTATTTCTCATAATGTAGTCTTAGATGTGATTCAAGGAAAATTAACACCATTTTAGCCAATTTTGCCCAAATTTGGAATTTCTCAATCTTTACTAATTGAATAGAATCTATTGACCTTTGATAAATGCATGTTATATTCTCATGTCTATTGTGAAATGGCCTTAATTCTTGAATTTTTACATGTGGATCACATCTTTTTGTTGGCTAAATTGGACATTAATATACCCTTTGTTTTAATGATGACAAACATTTCATTCTTGTGGATCTAACGTGCTATTTGAGTATTTCAGGGTCCAAGGAAATAAGGAATTGCATAATTGAAGATCAACACAAATGGAAGATCAATGTGCTTAAATGTTCAATATTTTCATGATTATACTCAATGTAAAAACTCATACAAGTACCTAGATATCATGTAAATCAAGCATTAGATCTTCCTCATCGACTCACAACCCTTAGATAGGTTTTCTCCCAGAGTCAGATTCACCATCACCCATGATACACACACTTAGAAGGTGAGTGATTAGAAACATGGACTCTCTCGATCGAGACACACTCGGTAGACAAACTTCTCAACCGAGACACACTCGGTCAAAGATTTTCTTGATTGAGATTCACTTTCGATCGAAGTTACAAGCATGAATCAATAACTTATGCATTTGTTCCCTAAAACAAGTTTTCGGTCGACAATATCTTCGACCGAGCAAGCTTTGACCAAATTCCATGACCGTTAGATCAAGTTGTTTGTGGTTGGGGGTTGGAAATAGAAGTTGCAACAATTTTTTCTCCAAACCCCTTCTCGGTCGAAGAAAATCTCGACCGAGACACCTGTCAGTCAACAAGTTCCTCAACCGAGATAGGTTCTGGATTGTTCTTTTTAGCTCAAAACAATTAGCCATTGCAAGATAATTAGTGGAATACTAAAGGCTATTTAAGCACTAAGAACACTCTAGAAACCCTATACAACGTCCCTAAGTACTTGTAAGCCTTCCCTATAAATAGAAGAGGCCATAGGACACCTAAAGCACACAACTACACTTGAGAATACATTCTAGTGAGCAACAAAGCATAAGCTATACTTTTCATCTTGTTTAGAAGCTTCAATTTTGTATCCTATAGCAAAAATCTCCTAGAACCACATATACCCACGTCCATCTTTAGTGGATAGGAGATCTATACACTTGAAATAGGATCAAAGTGTTGTACTAAATTGGTGAAGTATTTTCTTTCTTCCCATCTTTTTGTTCTTTATTGTATATTGTTGTCCTTGACTACTCCTAGGGTTGAAGGTTGTTGAAAGGAGGTTACTTGGTGCTACTTCAAAGTGAAGGCTTCTCCAAAGGTGTGCTTGAGGTTACTTCAAGAAGGCTTCTTCAAAAGGAAGTTGGAGCTACTTCTAGGTGAAGGCTATCTCAAGGTGGTGGAGCTACTTGAAGGTGGTGAAGGCTGCTCCAAGGATTGCTCATAGTTACTTCAAAAAGGCTGCTTCAAGGGGGTTGATGCTACTTCAAGGTGAATGCTACTTTAAGTGGAAAGTGATTGTATTTTATGTAACATCCTTGTGAGGTAATAAAATAAATCACTTTCAAAATCCCAATTGGAAAAAATTGGGTAGTAGACTGACTACCTTTGATTTCAATGGTAGCAACCACTCTACATCCAAGTGCCTTCCTTGTTTCCCCCTCCTTCTTGGGTTGAGTGTTTTAATTATTTAACCAACTTTATAAGTTCCAAAAATCTCTATTCACCCCAAACTATATCTTTCACTTTCATTCGTGTGCAATGTTTTGGTTCAATTGTGATCTAAGAAAGCTACAAATGCTTACAGTTTGTCGAATCTCATGATAAAGTGTGGATTTTACATTGGTGATTCATGTGGTGTCTCACTATTGAAGTTGTTGGAGTAATTTTCATGTAGGATATCTCATGTTGAAGCCCACATTATTCACCCCTCTATGATTCACTTTTCTTTCATCATTTTTTATCTCTCTGCCTCATGAAAAGATGCCAAAGAGCACATATCTACCTTGGCCACCATCCAAATGTTTGGGATGGCCACATCTATATCCCACCTTTCACTCATACCCCTATGTGCCCTACTTACACCAAGGAAAAAGAAAAAGAAAATGAAAATGCAAAAGGATAATAAAAGATGCTCCTATGTAAAAGCATCTAAATAAAGAAACAATGAGTGCTCCTATGTAATAGCACTCCAACCTCATGTTGCAACCCCTTTCTTCTACTTACGTGCACATTGAGTTAGGAAACATCAAACCTAGATCATTTTACCCTTTTTCATAGTCACGTGGGTTACTTAGTGTGGTTTACATATGATATTGAATGCATGAAGGTAAAACAACAACCCTATTACTTTTTTATTGTTCCCCCCATGAAATAGTTTACCAGGAGTTGTATGAAAGCCATATGGATATTGTGTGTTATATGCCCTCTATTTGAAGTTTGTGTGCTCACTGCTTTAACCAAGATTTATTTGTGAAAGAAGAGAGGAAAGAGGTGAAATACATGTACTTAGTCATCATTGAGCTCATTTATCCAATATACACCTATTGCAATGAATTTGTCATTACTTGTTGAAAAAATGTGAAGGGAGATTGAGTTGGAGCATACTTATGGATAAGTATGTTTTAAATTTCAGTGATGCAACACTATTTTTGTGCTTAATATTGTGCCTTTATGCACTTTTTTAACATCTAAACTTGTTAGGTTACATGTCATTTCCCTTAATATGTGTATCACTATCAAATGCAATGATGGATGTTCTTTGCATGATTTTCATGTGCTTAACAAAATATGGATGGACGGAAGAGAGAGGATGATCCTAGGGTTTATATACCTCTATCGAAGCCTAAAGAGAGTTCAAATCTCCCCCAACCTACCCCTAGTAGACAAGGGTCATGTAAAGAAAATTAATCCAAGAAAATCCAAAGTTGAAGAGCAAAGTTCCCTAGAAAATCCCATTACGGCCATGGTACCCAGGAACAACCGTTCTATCAAATTAAATTTCACAAAAATATCATAGATTGAGGCATTGAAGACAAGACCAAGAAGAATGACCATGTTGGACTCCATGGTCGTGTCAAGGAGGACCCAACACAGTCGTGTGGCCCAACATAGTCATGGTGACAAAGACCCAGTAGACCCATGGTGATCATAATGGCCAACAACAGTCCCTCCAAAACGATCATGCACCATGACGTGCCTGTCTGGCCACCTACCCACCACAGTCGTATTGCCCAACATGGACATGCCACCTGTGACATCCTTAGATTTTCTAAAACTTAATCTGATGTGTGACGTCCACATTGAAACCCTCACCTCAACGATAATTCCAATTTAAACACCCCACACTAGGCTAAGAAGAAGAAAATTAGAGCAAGTCAGAAGGAAACAACAGTAGCAAATGCACATGAACAATAAACAAATCACAACACATGTTCACCATTCAACATATAATTACATAATGAATTGTTATAACATTTGATATTACACATTGAACATCAAACTTTTGCATATACATGTATTACACTAAACAACATGATCTTAAAACAATAGGTCCACATGTACATCAGCTCTCCACACAACTCTCAACTATCATGGTTCTTTAAGATCATATGTCCAAAAACTAAACAAAAGATTACATGTGGTACAGGTCAGTACAATATTCCAGAATATTGTACTGAGTACACCTACGTGTCTTTTTACATACCTCTCATTACTAAGCTTGGCAATAAGATAAAACTAATACTTGGAAGTTGTAAAGAAATATAACAAAAGGCATATACTTGCACAAAGATGTTCATTAACAAAAGAGAATACACATTTTAAGCACATTTTCCATTATATCATTCATGCATTTAATACCAGAGAGTTGAATGCATTAAGGCCCTTATGATATACTTCCAAAGATTTGGATCATTTCACAATGTGATCTACTTCCAAAGAGTTGGATCACTTCCAAGTACTTTACTACCAAAGAGTTGAAGTACTTTACTTTCCAGCACTTTACTATCATAGAATTGAAGTGCTTAGATATAATGGAACAGATAAATTATCTTTCATGTGTTCATAGATAAAAGTATGGAAAATCAAGCAAGATATCATACAAGAACAATCATTTCATCCAATATCATATGCCAAGTTTTTACTATCCATATAAAGCAAGCATATTGTATAATAAGCCAAGTAAGAGGTAATGGCATATCTTAATCAAGATAAACTAATCATCACATGATCCTCAAGTCAACTATATCCTTGGTCAAACCCTAATTAAGATAAGATCACATATCACCATCATGTTCTCATCATCTTAACCCCAGTCATGACCCATTAGGGTTTAGCTTATTTCATTTGGATATGTGCATCATTACTTGTCTTATCTTCTCATCTTTACTTGTATTCTTGTCTTGGAATTATTTTACGGATCTTATTTTCCAATTATGTTACAAGATAGGGTTCATCACTTAAACATCGGGTTCCATATCATTTTGTGCATGTGTTAACCCTAGGTTATATGCATTACTCCAATTAGGGTTACAAACCATGTATTAGGGGTCATCTTCATATAACATGAATTTTATGCATCATGGTGATGTCATAATTAAATATGAGGTTCCATATACTTATATGATCTTATATTGAAAATTATAGGTACATATTAGCTTTCTATTACTGATATGAGCTTAAATTGCAATTTTTAGGGTTTCTTGATAATATTTGCAATTATTGCACATTAATTATGGTTATTACCCTAATTGGCCATATAAAGAAAATTACATGGTTTCATGTTGAAATATCATCATATATGACATCATATGTGTTATACCAAACATTTAAGAGCTATTGATGCATCGTCATGATTTTAGGTATTCATTTATTATTTATTAGACATGAAAAGACCATTTTACATCTTTCATGATAACACTGACATTAGCACATAAAAGACTCTTATTATGGTTCCATATTATGCTACACATTTTTATGAGAATGTTGGTACATTATTTGTAATTTTATGATTAGCGAGCTATTTTCTACGATTTATCTAAGATCTAGATGATTTGTGGAAGTATTTACCTTTTTTGGCCAATGTGAGCCCGCCACGTGGCCGTTGCGGGGGAGCACATCACTGCTTTAGCTGGCTGGTCTAGTTTGATTTAGGTTCTCTGGACCGATTTAGAGCTCCCTTCTATTTATGAGTGGACTGGGATTGGGCTGGTTCAGAGTTTCAACCGATCCCTCTTCTTTTCCTTCCTCTCGTGCATCGTGTTCGCCGCTCATCACTCGTGAACTGCCGCCATTGAGTGTGGGAGCAGCAGGTGTTGTCTCCTCATCGTAAACTAGTAGAATCTCCTCCTCCTGATCCTATGTGCCATGGTTCTTGCTCCGATGAGGGAGCAGTTAGAATCACCTACTCCTCGCCAACCCTGATCATCACAAGGAGGTTTGATGCCTCTGGATTTCCATCCTTGTGGGCTTGCACTGCTTGTGACTATTGCGGCAAAGCAATAGGGGAACACCACCCCCACTCTTTGTGGATCATCATGATAGAGAGGCATGAGAATTCCCTATTCTCCTAGTCTGCCTCTCATTTGGTCCAACGCCGCCGTCAAGACCCCTTTCCCGTCTCTCTCATCACACTTCTTGAGTTGTTGCTGCTTGGGTCAGCGCTAGCGGCTCTAAGTTGTAGTGATGAAGGACCCTTTTAGTGCCAATTGGGCATCTTTAATCCATGTTCCTCATAGACAACATCTGAAAACTCCACCAACCTTGCATCCCCTATTGTGTTTTGTCCTTCTTGTTGAACAAGGAAAGCTCTAGGCTTCCATTTCCATGGCTTGCATTATCTACAGGTCATAAGGGAGATGACATAGAGGGTGCGGCCATTCTCCCTTGTCTCTTGGTTATTCTTTATGCCTCAGTTGGTTTCCACCTTTGGCCTACGATTGGCACCCCACACATTAGCGTTGTGGATGGGTGTTGATTAGCATGGCCTCTATGCCCATGATCTGCATTAAGATTGGGTAGGAAAATAAATCGAAACTTATGTTCTTACATCTATGGGTCACTACTAAAAAAAAAGGTTTTTACAAAAGTTCATTTTTCCATTTTACAACGAGTGTCAACTGTTGTATTAGATCATGTGGTCTTATGGGGGGGTTCTTTATACAATAGGTGTTGCGTATGTTGTAGTATATGTATTTTATACAATAGTTAATACATGTTGTAGATCATTAAACACACCTGTTGTAATAGGGGTGTGGTATATAAAATGTTGAGATAAAAGGAAAATACATCTAGACACAAGGTTTCAAACTTGAGACCACTTGAAAGTAAGGCACATCTCAAACCGCTGAACTAGTTTCATTTTATGCAACACATATATTCTTTGTTGTACATATACAACAAATGACGTGCAAATCTGTTGTGTGATTGTGGTCTATTACAACGGGTAACTATTACAATAGGTGAAAGCATGTTGTATAATGATAATATACTACAATGGCTTATATTATGTTGTGTAATGATGGTCAATTACAACGGGTTAACATATGTGACTATTACAACGGGTAGAGCATGTTGTGTAATTATGATCTTTTACAACGGATTAGAATATGTTGTGTAATGATGGTCTTTTACAATGTGTTAACATACATGACTATTAGAACGGGTTAGAGCATGTTGTGTAATTATGATCTCTTACAACAGTTTAGAGTATGTTGTGTAATGATGATCTATTACAACAAGTTAGCATACATGACTATTACAATGGGTTAGAGCAAGTTATGTAATTATGGTCTTTTACAACATGTTTGAGTATGTTGTGATATTACAGTCTATTACAACAATTTAGCACCTTTTGTAGTATCACATATACTACAACGAGTTTGGCCCATTGTATATAACTTGTTTTGTATAAAATATATAATTCAAAACACACAAATAGACTTGTTGTAAAAGATATGCTAACTGCAACACAACCAACATAATTGTTGTGTTTTTCCCATTGTAAAAAGCATTTTCTGTAGTAGTGGGTCTGGGAACTATTCACTTAACTAGATCCATGGCATAGAGCTTGTGCAAGGGATCTACCTACTATCAAGGCAGTGTGACAAAGACATGATCAAAGCCTAAGCTAATGTAATTGAACCATTGCCAACCATACGACTATATACATTATGACATCACTTTCAAACCTCAACATCCCTTTCTATGAGTACCCAATTGTCACCATGATTTATATAAGTTTATCATAATCCAATAAACACCCCATCTAACTTTGGTGTATTAAAAAAACTATATGACCACTAAAATAAATACCTCAAAAGGACATAAACTTAAGGATCTCAATCATGGGGTCAACACCAATTAAGATCCATATTTTGTCAAAATGCTTGGGACTCCTAATATAATCCAAAACTAGGATTCATTTGTCTCATTAGGTGTCCAAAAGATCAGTCCATCACATCCTACATACCTTAAAAGAAATTTCATCCTCAAAGTTAAATCAAAATCCAATCCATCACATCATATACATCTTAAAAGAAATTTCTTCCTTGAAATTAATCCATCCTCTTACTCCAAGGAAAAACCAAAAGGTCTTCTTTCACATGTAGGACACCACTTTAGGTGTAACATTATCATAAACATCATTCCTAGAACATATATATGCCACTCCTAGGAGGTTTACAAGCATCCTGGGTTAGCCAGACTTTCATAAAGATTGACACAAGGTTATATAAGCTCAGGTAATGTAACAACATATTTCATATTTTAGGACTTACATCCTTATATTTACCCATTCATTAGGTTTCCCATATCATATTACCATGTTCTAAAGGAGTTAAATAAAGTTAGCCCATTATATCAAGGTTTGATCAACATTTTATTGATCTAATTGTTAGAACATGTTCAACATTAACATATGCATTCTAGGAGGGAGTTAACTATAGTTAACCCACTTTATCCATCTAGATCACATCAAGGTGTCATAATTGTTATGTTGTACCAACCATCAAACTATATTTTTTCATATTTATTAAGTGCTAAGATTTACACCTCATGTAACATGTTTCAATCATATGATCTTATTTCATTGCTCATAATAATTTGCCACATTTACTAGTGATTTCATCACAAGATTAACCAACACTATCATATTATCATCATTATTCATGTATATGTTTAGCCATTTATACTTTGATATCTACTAAACCATTTCTATATTTCCTTCATGTCATGTCCATATGTCACATCTCAAGATGAGATCACATTCTTATCTATGTTATATCGTGGTTGCGCTAAACAAACTAATACAAGTGGCTTGTTAAATATATATCAAAACTTTATCTAGTTCAACTGAGGTTATTTTGACCCGTATCATGAGGGTAGTGCCATGCTCAGCCTCTATAAGAGGACTCATCTTTGTGAGTATCTCATAAGCAATAACTTTATCTTTCCTCTCTTAGTCTAGGGTTCTTGGATTACCTCATTGGCACTAGTGATAGCTTTACAAGCTCTAGCCACCTAAGCACAAACCAAAACATGCTATGACATTCTCTTAATGGGTCTTTACCCATGAGGCATGCTTACCCAAAACTCTCTCTGTATACGCAACCACTAGATTCCTACAAGGGACCACCAACCCGAGCTTGAGGATTCACATAAACTAAAACATAACTACCTCCCCTAGGGTCTTGGGACTCTCTCTCCCTCACCCAAATGGTAGGTTCTCATATTCATATTCACATATGCACATATAACTAGCCTCTCTTTGTCTATAGGGTTTGGTCCTCCCAAGGACATGCAGGGTTCAACAAGACTATAAGAATCATGCATAATACAAATCAACTCAATCACTCAGGAGTATTCTAGTTTAGGACATATCACATCACATATTTCTCATCATTCTCATATATTGGAGTTTAGGTTCTCTAACCTTTTCCCAATGGGTCTCACTCTCTCTGGAGTTAACCCTAAAATTGGTCCAAACACTGGAGGTCCTCCTTCATAAAAGAGATTAAGGCTCTTGATGATTCACAACCTTGTGTTAACTTAACATATATTATCTTACAAAGGCATACATACTTTCATCATCAAATCTTATATCAAAAAACTCAAAATTGAACCTTAAATCCTCAAAGACAAACATTGGTTAGCATAACCCATCATATATCATATATAGAAGACTTACATCATATCATAAAAACTTATTTTATCTATTCCATTCTATCATATATTTTAACAAGGCTCTAGACATCTAATCTAGAACTACACTCTCTTCTAGACTGATGTCATTCACTTTCACTTAGGTTGCATGATTATCTCCTACTCATACATGTGTGGGGAAACATTTTTTAATGCTTACATATATAATAAAATATTTTATAGTTTTTCTCTGATAAAACAAGCGTTAGAGAAAACTATCAATGTTCGATCCGATTGGAATCAAAACCAAATCTAGAAAACAAGTGTCCCACACATAGTAGAGAGTATAGTGCCATGAAAACTAGTGAAAAGGGTGAGAACAAAGTGTAGACTAGTGTAGCTACCCTAGACAATGAGTTCCATATGCCTAGGATTTCTCTTCCCTCGATGTACATCATTTCCAAATAGTGCAACGTCCCATACCACTGCACTACAAGGAAAGAACTACATCTAAGGACTTTCTATACAACAAGCACCAGTCTAGACCTAGTTCTTAGACATATAGGTGCTAAACTAGAGGCTAGGTTAGATCTAGTCTCTAAAAGATGATGAATCTACCCTAATGATTTTTAAAGTTCAAGGTTTTCTTTAGTTTGAGTTGCATAATGAGAAAATGTCAGGCTTTGCTATTGTTCATGCTCTGATACCACCTGTGACGCCCCCAGATTGTTTAAAACTTAATTTGATGTGTGACGTCCAAATTGAAACCCTCACCTCAGCAAGAATCCCAATTAAATACTCCACACTAGGTTAAGAAGAAGAAAATCAGAGGAAGTCAGAAGGAAACAACAGTAGCACATGCACATGAACAATAACCTAATCACAACTCATGTTCACCATTCAACATATAATTACATATTGAATTGTTACAACATTTGATAGTACACAATGAACAAAAAACTTTTGCATATACATGTACTAAACTAAATAACAATATCTTTAGACAATAGGTCCACCTATACATCAGTTCACCACACAACTCTCAACTATCCTGGTTCTTCAATATCATATGTCCACAACCTAAACAAAAGATTACATGTGGTACACGTTAGTACAATATTCAAGAATATTGTACTGAGTATGCCTATGTGTCTTTTATATACCTCTCATTACTAAGCTTGGCAATAAGACAAAACTAATACTTAGGGATTGTAAAGAAATATAACGAAAGGCATATACTTGCACAAAGATGTTTATTAACAGAATATAATACATATTTTAAGCACATTTTCCATTATATCATCCATGCATTTACTACCTGAGAGTTGAATGCATTAAGGCCTTTATGATGTACTACCAAATAGTTGGATCATTTCACAATGTGATCTACTACCAAAGAGTTAGATCACTTCCAAATACTTTACTACCAAAGAGTTGAAGTACTTTACTTTCCAACACTTTACTACCAAAGAGTTCAAGTACTTTACTTTCCAACATTTTACTACCAAAGAGTTGAAGTGCTTAGATATAATGGAGAAAATACATTATGTTTCTTGTGCTCATAGCCATAAGTATGGAAAATCAAGCAAGACATCATACAAGAACAATCATTTCATCCAATATCACATGTCAAGTATTAACTACACATATAAAACAAGCATACTATATAATAAGCCAAGTAAGAGGTAATGGCATACCTTGATCAAGATAAACTAATCATCACATGATCCTCAAGTCAACTATATCCTTGGTCAAACCCTAATTAAGATAAGATCACATATCACCATCAGGTTCTCATC
Source organism: Alisma plantago-aquatica (assembly GCA_963693085.1). Lineage (NCBI taxonomy): Eukaryota > Viridiplantae > Streptophyta > Magnoliopsida > Alismatales > Alismataceae > Alisma > Alisma plantago-aquatica. Next base: position 937,220,235 of record OY856409.1, read on the forward strand.
ATCTTAACCCTAGTCATGATCCATTAGGGTTTAGCTTAGTTCATTCGGATATGTACATCATTACTTGTCTTATCTTCTCATATTTACTTGTATTCTTGTCTTGGAATTATCTTACTGATCTTATTTTCCAATTATGTTACAAGATAGGGTTCATCACTTGAACATTGGGTTCCATATCATTTTGTACATGTGTTAGCACTAGATTATATGCATTACTCCAATTAGGGTTTCAAACCATGTATTAAGGGTCATCTTCATATAACATGAATTTTGTGCATCATTGTGATCTCATAATTAAATCTGAGGTTCCATATACTTATATGTTCTAATACTGAATATTATATGTACATTGTAGCTTTCTATTACTGATATGAGCTTACATTGTAATTTTTAGGGTTTCTTGAGAATCTTTGCAATTATGCACATTAATTAGGGTTATTAGCCATAATTAGCCATATAGAGAAAATTACATGGTTTCATGTTGAAATATCATCATATATGACATCATAGGATTCTAGGGAAATCACCTAGGATTCTAGGGAAATTGTTTATATGTAGCTAATTTGGGAATTGCCCCTAGGTATAATAAGTGGATCCCTAGAAACTGTTTACCTGCCTACATGCTAATAAAATTATCCTACACACAGATGAGAGATATAAGTAACTAGTTTAGAAACATTTAGTGCAATTGGCTTGGAGCTTCTTAAAGGCTAGATTGTAGGTGATGTAAGGCCTAATATCTCATTTCCACCTTCCACTACTACCGCACGAATCCAATTTCCCTATGAGCTTCTATCCTAGAAACCTAACTTTGATTAGATCCTAATATAACTCCACCTAAACCCTAATCTAAGTGAGCCTCACAAGGGTGGATAGGAGTTAATAGGGACTAGTTCCCCTGTACATACCCTACCCCATCCATGTCCAATTAGTAGTTTATGGAAATTCATTAGCATCATTCTTATGGTTTGTTTTGGTAATCTAAATGAAAGAGTATGCTTTACATGTTATCACCCCAACTCAATTGACAAGTACATCCCCCCAAACAACCCACACTTCCTATTATTGCATTAAAGCCTGAATTTGCCTTCTTTCTTAGCTATTTTTTTAATTATTTAGCTCTTTACTTGCTTACTTAGTCCATTGCCTTGCTTTTGCCATGTTCATGCCAGTTTAGGTCTTTAATTGCCTTTTGGTCCTAATTGCTAGTTTAGTATAGTGTTACAATCTTTTAGTGCTTTCCATAGTGTAATTTTCTCCTGGTTCCACTGAGTGTTGCTTTCTATGTTCATTTGAACATAATAATCTAGGGTTAGCTTTGGTTCTGATCATGATTCCCTTCCTTTAGTTATTTTCCTATTCACCTTTAGTATATTTAAAAAAACCAACTTCAAGCCCTTCAACCCTAGACTATAGTAGGAATCTATTCGAACAACTCTTGAGTTTGTGCGCTTGGGGATTTTTTAGAAGTGTGTCCATCAAGTTTTATAAATTTGAAAGACATTGTTGTGTGCCTATGTCACATCTAGTAAAAGTCAATTGGTTGGGTGTCCTGTGAAGGCACCAAACCTTAAATGTACTTCATGTATCCAAAATACCCCAAATTTACCCCTGCCACATACACCTACCATAAAAACCTTTAGTGGTGACTACCCTAGTCATCACCACCCCACCCAACATCATGTCATCCACTCTCTTTGTAACATCCCTGACCTAAGTTAAGCCTTAACCCTAGATGTTTTTCTTAATAAGGTTCATTATATGCTTGCTCTTATCTCTTGAAAGGTAATTAAGACTCAAGAGGGACTTATATCTCAATTTCAATCCTTTTTTAATAATGTTGAAGCAATGTTTGCTTATTTTGGAATAAAGTGCAATTTACCAAATATGAGGGGTTAACTTGCAAATGCTACTTGATAAATGTTCCTATAGTATTGAAGCATCATAATAATGAGAATGATACAGAGGTATGGCTTCCACAAGCCTGAATAACAAGAAAGAGCTTGTTGAGCAACGTTTGTAATGTGCAATTTACCCTACCTAGGGTTCAATATGCAAAATATCACTTCTAGTGGATCCCTAATTATCCTTGGCATTATGTAGAGGCAAGAAAATAAGAGGGGAACCTCATTTGAATCACTTTGGAGGAGAGAGAATGTAGATATTAAAATAATCAAGCTTTAAGCATAATTGGAACTTACTTCAATTTAATGCAAAAATAAATATATTAATTGAAGAGACCTTCAACCAAAAGGTGAGGGATGATTTTGCAAAAGGTTGGACGAGCTTGTGCCTTGCAAAGGCACGAAAATATCTTAAGTGAGTGGAGAGCCCATTCACATTAAGTTAATGAAAAGTAATATGCACTAAAATTGGGATATTAGTATAATATGATTAAGGTGCTTAATTTGCTTTTCTTTTAAATTGAGGATTATGAAAGGGAAATAAAGGCAAGGGAAGGTGCCTTCATGCACAAGGGAAAGAGGGGAGTGTGTGGCATGGTTTGGAGAGTTGAAGGATTTTCTTTCAACTTTCTCTCTCCTAGAAATTCCATTATATATACTCTCTTTTCCACTCAACCAAGGATCCTTTTTCGGATTTTCTTTCTTGCTTTCCTTGGACGAGCTCAAGGGGACTAAGGAGCAACAGGAGGATGAGTTCCAACCTGTAGGTAAGCTTCTTGATCACTTTCAACCATGATTTCATGGTAGAAATCGAAAATAAATGATGGATTTCTTCTTTTCTTCCATCAATCTTCCTTTCTAGCCAATCCATTTCACTCAAAAGCTTGAAAAACAAACCTTGTAAAGTGAGAAAGCTTCTTTCACCAATTAGGACGTGAAGTGGGAGCTTTGAAGCGTCATTGAAGGCGGGTTATATAACTTGAACCCTTGAATATTATTATTGATTTCGTATCTTTAACTATTATTGAAAGTCTCTCTATCCTCCAAATTTTATTTGATTGATTGATGAAATCACCATGAAAATCACAGCAAGATTCGTGGGTTTAGAGCTTGATGATGATGACATCATTATAAGCACACACCTCCACAAATATCTATGACAAACAGTTTCATTTGACTTGAGACCAAACGGTCTCAATACCGTTTGGAGGAACCTGTTGAGATAGTTGGATGATGATCCAAGGGTTCTAATTGAATTGAATCTAATAGTTTCAATGGTTGAAAATTATCCAATTGCAAACCCTAATCGGGTTAAGTGTGAAACCCTAGTTGAGTTGGATCAATTTTATGACCAATTGGTCCAAACGGTCTTAAGACCGTTTGGAGGGCAAACAGTTTCAAAACCATTTGGAGGTCATAAGTTGAGCTATGGATGATGGAAGAATCAATGGCTATGACTGATGGGTTCAACTGATGGATAATGCAAACCCTAACCTGATTTGATGATGGAAACCCTAATTGATGGTTTCTTGATTTCAAATCCTAAATTGATGTTCAATTGAAGATTGAATCATTTGAAGGATGACTCATTAGCTCAATTGAAGCATGGTGCATAGGTTCAATTGATGAGTGGTTCCATGGATTCAATTGATGAGGGAATCAATCTTGGAAACCCTAAATCAATTTGAGTAGTTGAGACCATTTTTGGTCCAATCAATTTTGAGGAGGTTTTGACCAAACGGTCTCAAGACCATTTTAGTCCAAATAGTCTCAAGACCATTTGGGACCAAACGGTCTCAAGACCATTTGGGACCAAACGGTCTCAAGACCATTTGGGACCAAACGATCCCAAACCAATTGAGACTCAAACGATCTCAAGTATCCTTGCACTAAACGGTTTCAAATACCAATTCTGATAAACGGTTTCAAACTGTTTGAAACTTAATTGACCAAGACTGTTTGAAGGTCTAAACGATCTTAGACCGTTTGAGGGTCAATCTATCAAGACCGTTTGGGGTCTAGAGGTTCAAGACCGTTTGGGGTCTAATTGACCAAAACTGTTTGGAGGGTAATTAACCTAAACCGTTTGAACACCCAAGTTGATTAAAGGTCAATTATTTATTGGATTACTAATGATGTAAATAAAGGGTGAAACCATATGAAACCCTAAGTGAGGGTTATGTCATGTGGAACCCTAATCAACGGTGAAACCATATGAAACCCTAAGTGAGAGTGATGTCATGTGGAACCATAATCATGGGTGAAACCATATGAAATCCTAAGTTAGGGTGATGTCATGTGGAACCCTAATCAAGGGTGAATCCATATGAAACCCTAATTAAGGGTGATGACATGAGAAACCCTAATAAATAGTAATGTCAAGTGAAACCCTAATACAATGATGTGATGCGAAAATCTAACCCAAAGTGATGGTATGTAATGCTATATGAAACCCTACCCTAATATAGGGTGACGATATGTAAAATCCTAATATTGGGTTATAGTGTATGAAACCTTAATCTTGGGCAATATGATGATAAACTATAATCCCAATGTTGGGCTATTGGTTGAGAAACCCTAATTTTAGATAATGTTATGTGAAACATTAATATAAGGATGAAGTTATGAGAAATCCTAATGTACGGTGACATTATGTGAAACCCTAATACAGGGTGATCCTATGTAAACCCTAATTGATAAAGATGGGAAATCATATTCCTAATAATGGAATAGTGAATAATATATTGATAAGTGAAACATCTAAAGTGGCTGATTATGGATGACTTTATGTCGACAATTCCTTAACTCGAGATGAGTCCATATCATTGATAATGGTTGCATATCTTAAATAAATGATTTATGACTAATGCATTGTATGATAAATGTAATGAACTAGTGAATAAAGTATTAGGATGGGAAATACCCTAATACAAGATAAGTTGATGAACTTAAGTAAGACAAAGGTGATGAGGGAAGTGATACATCAAAATATGATAGATATCACATCCAGCAACTCAAGATTTATACACCTTGATGTATCCTAAATCCAATATACTTGGATGACTAACACATGAAGTGTGCCATGTCAATTATTATATTGAGATAAAATGCACTTTGATAAGTGTAGGCTAACATACCTAAAGAAAAGGTTAAGCCAAGCTAATAAAGTATGATGTAATCATATTTTGGTAAAGTAGAGAGAGGAACTCATATCTTGTGTTGATGATTCCTTTAATGATGAATGATGATAATAAATAAGTATGATTTAATACTTGTATTATCAATGTTAGCTCCTAGCTGTGTGGAGTAATGAACTAGGACCTGATCATCAATAATATGATCTTGAGAACCTAAATGGTTAATAATGGAAAACCCTAAATCTAATGAAGGGTGATGATATGTAAGAGAAATTCTAACCCTAAATAAGGGAATGGTGATGCTACTCTTACATTGCATAAGTGCTGATATGTAATTGATATAACTGTTATTATGTAATGATCATATAGGTTATCATGTGATGATGAGCATACCTAGGTATGAGCTATGAATGTGTTAATTATTTAAATGCTTTATGGGCCAATGAGCCATTATATGTATTGTTGCCTAGTAAGACGTAATAAGAGATTATATGGGCTTTGACAATCATGCGAAATGCTTATATAGCAAGTATCATGTCTACCTTGGTCAGATGACCTGAAAGTATTAGTTACCAGATAAGTGGTAGCAAGTGTTCTTTGATGAACTAAGGGTTTGAATACCCACATTCCATAATCATGATGATGAGATGTTAAGGGAAAAGAATGCCCATGATATGACAGGGGATTGGGATCCCAATGTTCTATAATGTTTTGGAAAGTACTGGATAGATGGATTATACCTTTCTTTGTAGAATTTTTCATAATAATGTTTGAGAACTTGAATGATGCTAAATGAATTCAGTAATGGACATAATTAATCAAGTGGAATCTTATCATGTAGTGCCTTGGCCATATAACCATCAATGTCAGAATTTGCTGGATGGTGAAATGGGTTGCTCCGCGGCAAAAGCCAGAATGCATATTTTTGAATATGCGGGGTGATGGGTGAAAATATCCTTATGCCCTAATGGAGGAATTGATGCGAGATAAACATGAAATCTCTCCATCCTTCATTATTTATGTCGGGGGTGGATGTATCACTATTCCCCCGATAACGGGATGGATGTATCATGAATCTCCCGATAATATTAATGTCGGATCGATGTGAGATAAAATCTCTCAATTGCAAAGAGAGTACAACATGCCACTATAACTCTATAGTGAAGTTACCAGTATACCCTAGAAAGCTATTTAGTAGAGACACAAGATGTACTGCATTGAATATCATATTGACTGAGATAAGGGAGGTCATGGCAGCCGGATCTTCCATTGACCTTGTATGGCACCGATTTCGACTTCACAATGGTTGGTTGGAGTATGAGAAGTATACCTCATCTCCTCAGGGCTTAAGTGTGGTTGTAAAATGTAATCAGCCGTATAGCATATTTGCTTAAGGATTGAATACGAAAATCATTGGTTGATGTTACATTTCTTTATGCATCTTTAGTTGATAGTTGATATATTTATGATTCCTTACATTCCTTGCAAAATAGATAGATGATGTACAATTCTACCATGGGTAGATGCAATGTTCTCCTTAAGAAAGGAGATTATCTTATTCTATTCATATAATGATCAATACTGTTGTTAATATGAAAGAACCCTGCTCAGCTTTATTCTATCAATCTACAATAATAATGTTTCTGGTGGAGAGTTATATCTCTCACTGGGATAATTTTCAATTGTATCACCCCCGTGGGATCCAACTTTTTAGATAAACGCAGAAGAAGAAACATGAACCCCATAGCAGGGAAAGAGCAACAACAGCAGCATCAACGACAATGGTGATACTCCAGGTGGAGACTCTGGATGTCATGTTTTGTATAGAAAGTCATATGTGTCATCTCTGTACTCTCAGGTCCTCAGAGTCAGTAGTTGGTTTTAATGTATCGATATGAGATTTTGGCTTGAAGCCTCGAGGTTCTTATACTACATGTGTATAGTTTAACAGAGTAGATAGAGTTGTAATCCTTGAGATGAGATGATACCAGATATGTATCTGTGAACTAGAATGCAATGGAATTACTTTGGTTCTTTTTGAAAGAGTTTTCCTTTGTTGGATCTCTTGTAATTTTTTTTAAAATTTTAGTGATTTTCAGCAATCCGCTGCTAATGAACGCTTTTGCTTAATTAAATCTTGTTTTTGTGAGTTGTATGCCACAATTTAGTGGTATTAGAGCTCTAGGTTCGCTGAGTCTACAGAGACATAGGATTAAGGTTGTTGAGTATGTTCTAGTATCTTCCAGTGTATCTGATAGTGTCTTCTGCTCATATAGGAGAAGAAGAACTTAAATATGCCTGAATCACACAAAGAACATGCTGCGGAGAGCAGCAATGTTGCACCAACAGAAGGTGCAAGAGACCAGGCAAGAGAAGAATGACTGCCTGAGAATCCACAAGGTGAACCAACTATGATAAGGAATCTTCATTTTGATATCACTATTGGGCAGGTTAGGACTGAGATAATGCGTATGGTGGACCATGTATTAGCAATACAACCTAGATTACCAACCCCTAATGATGAAGTTTTGGACACCAACAAAATTCTTGCTCAACATCAACATGTTGGAGCAATGAATAATGATGAAAGGAATAGGTTACAACCCAAAAGAAGAATTTTCTATAGGTTTAGGAAGTCTAGACATATGATAAATAATTGTCCAACAAAGAATAAGGAATAGAGAATCAAGAAGAGGCCTAACCAAATAAAGGAACAAAGGCCTAGCAGTTATAAAAAGGGAATGTTTTTGGTACTACCAGTACAATCAATGACTAATACACCAAGGCAATGGTTATCCAGAAAGGGTAAAGAACCATCTAGGCCATAGAGGGAGAACAAAATTTGTTATATATGTAGGGAGAAAGGACATCTGATGAGAGATTGTTGGGCTAGAAATGTGAATACAACCCAGCTGCCAAGGCAGAGTCAGCAAGATTTTCATAGGCAGTGGCAGCCTGAGGCAGTGACCCATCAACGAATTAAAATAGGTCAGATGAAATAATATCATTTTAATATATATCATTTTATGATTTTATGAGTTAATGTAGTTATTACTGTGCTTCCTTGAATAAGTCCTATGAGGACACAAGGAAGGGGAGGATCTATATTTTGTTAAGTATTCTTTTAACTGCTTTATAATTTCTCTTATCTGTGTATAGAAGGAAGAAGTATACATATATGTGGTGCCTGGAGGAAGTCCAGGGATGTTAAATCATGTGATGACAATGATATGAAAAGGAACATAATAATACATAAAGTTCATACTACCTAATCTCAGTACTTGTATACCCTGGCCAGGTATTTAATTATTGGGGATAAGGTGAGTATGGAACTCTTAGATTGTTATCTTTCTGATTACTCTGATCAAGTAGTCATTCTGAGACAATCTAATGAGTATAACAAAATTGGAGATATGAAATGAACATTTGTATCACATCCTAAGTACAATAAAATGGAATCTGAGATGATCTCAAATCAATCTGTGTATATGAGAAAATGAAGAATATAACCCTCATAAGGTGAGAATGAGAACAAGGGAGATGATCCCTATTTGATAAAGTATGTGTGAATAGTAAATATCTTTTTCCATGATGTGAAAATGGGAAAGGTGATGAAATCACAAAATGTTCATGAACCTGTTAAGACAATAACAAATGAAGGAATAATGATATGTAATCATCCTTATAATTCCTATGCTGATGGAAAGGAACCTAGGATGAAATAAGAGTCAATAACTCATGAACATTTGAAAATTCATATGATAATTAGAAAGGATGATAATATCTTTTCTTTAATATACAACCCTGAGGGATGATGGGTGATAAGAGGAATATATTTCCTTATGCCCTTTCCTTTCTGAGATGTGGCAATAAAGTGAGTCTTATGACAATTGATATGCATGAATTAAAATTTTTTAATTAATAATTACCTAGAAAAGCATCAATTATTCTTGGACTTTGGTTCTAAAATAAAGATATGTGTAGCAAGTAATGTCCCAAGAAGAAATAAAAATGGGGATGTCATGTGTTCTCAACATTTATGTGATAGATACCAAGGTAAGAAATTCTAGTATCTAAGAAATATCAGGTGATATGAGGGATTAAAAGCATAACTCCTAGTCAAATGATTTACGTTGGTTACCTGAAATGGTCAACTAAGAAATCAGTTTAGTTACATAAAATAGTACAACTATCATATGTTAGGGGTTTATGCTTTGCATAAACATAACATTGACAAGGATGTACTAATTGAAAGAACAATTGTAAAATCATTATGGAAAAAGCTTATCAAGTTAAAAATAAATCTAAAGACACCTCAAAGAAAAGTTCTTAATTGGTAAGTGACCTCCCCTTATGATAAAAGCATGTACAACTAATGAGATAGTTGGTACAAGTAGTATGGGAAAGATTAATGTTGTATCAATAGATTAAATGGCACGACAGATATATGATAAGACTTATAGTCACAAGTGGGTGACAGAATGTAACTCTGGTCTTTTCTTGAAAATGAAATGATAAACTACATGAGGAGTATGGGAGACTCCCCAAAATTTGGAATCTTGTCACATAAAGTTTTAATTTGAGAAATGACAAGTTGGTAAGGTTTAACACCTGAGTTAAATAAGGTATGTATAATATTTCTTTGAATAAGAAAAGTGTTACCTGACACAGAGTTGACTCTACAGTCAATAATGAAAAGACAGTAAGATATGTATCATGTGTGACCTGTTTTAAGATAACCTTGTGTGGAAGAACTTTGTGCTGATCAAAGTTCTATGGCATCTCCATGACATTAAGATGTTATGTGGAGACTTGATGGTATGGTAAAATGAACATTATCTATCTCTGTTTTACTTGCGATTTCGGGGACGAAATCCTTGTTAGGGGTTTATAATTTGTAACATCCCTGACCTGGGTTAAGCCTTAACCCTAGATGTTTTGCTTAATAAGGTTGATTATATGCTTTCTCTTATCTCTTGAAAGGTAATTAAGAATCAAGAGGGACTTATATCTCAATTTCAATCCTTTTTGAATAATGTTGAAGCAATGTTTTCTTATTTTGGACTAAAGTGCAATTTACCCAATATGAGGGGTTAACTTGCAAATGCTACTTGATAAATGTTCCTCTAGTATTGAAGCATCATAACAATGAGAATGATGTAGAGGTATGGCTTCCACAAGCCTGAATAACAAGAAAGATCTTGTTGAGCAACATTTGTGCATTATTAACCTAGCTTTGGTGTAATGTGCAATTTACCCAAACCCTAGGGTTCAATATGAAAAATATCACTTCTAGTGGATCCATAACTATCCATGGAAGTATGTAGAGGCAAGAAAATCAGAGGGGCACCTCATTTGAATCACTTTGGAGGAGAGAGAATCTTGATATTAAAATAATCAAGCTTTAAGCATAATTGGAACTTACTTCAATTTAATGCAAAAATAAATATATTAATTGAATAGCCCTTCAACCAAAAGGTGAGGGATGATTTTGCAAAAGGTTGTACGAGCTTGTGACTTGCAAAGGCACGAAAATATATTAAGTAAGTGGAGAGCCCACTCACATTAAGTTAATGAAAAGTAATATCCACTAAAAATGGGATATTAGTATAATATGATTAAGGTGCTTAATTAGCTTTTCTTTTAAATTGAGGATAATGAAAGGGAAATAAAGGAAAGGGAAGGTGCCTTCATGCACAAGGGAAATAGGGGAGTGTGTGGCATGGTTTGGAGAGTTGAAGGATTTTCTTTCAACTTTCTCTCTCCTAGAAATTCCTTTATATATACTCTCTTTTCCACTCAACCAAGGATCTTTTTTCAGATTTTCTTTCTTGCTTGCCTTGGACGAGCTCAAGGGGACTAAGGAGCAACAGGAGGATGAGTTACAACCTGTAGGTAAGCTTCTTGATCACTTTCAACCATGATTTCATGGTAGAAATCGAAAATAAATGATGGATTTCTTCTTTTCTTCCATCAATCTTCCTTTCTAGCCAATCCATTTCACTCAAAGTCTTGAAGAATGAACCTTGTAAAGTGAGAAAGCTTCTTTCACCATTAAGGACGTGAAGTGGGAGATTTGAAGCTTCATTGAAGGCGGGTTATATAACTTGAACCCTTGAATATTATTATTGATTTCATATCTTTAACTATTGTTGAAAGTCTCTCTATCCTCCAAATTTTATTTGATTGATTGATGAAATCACCATGAAAATCACAGCAAGATTTGTGGGTTTTGAGCTTTATGATTATGACATCATCATGAGCACACACCTCCACAAATATCTATGGCAAACAGTTTCATTTGACTTGAGACCAAACAGTCTCAAGATCGTTTGAAACCAAACAGTCTCAAGACCGTTTGGGATCAAACGGTCTCAAGACCGTTTGGGACCAAATGATCCCAAGACCGTTTGGGACCAAACGATCCCAAACAAATTGAGACTCAAACGATCTCAAGTATCTTTTCACTAAACGGTTTCAAATACCAATTCTGCTAAATGGTTTCAAACCATTTGAAACTTAATTGACCAAGACCGTTTGAAGGTCTAAACGGTCTTAGACCATTTTAGAGTCAATCTATCAAGACCGTTTGGGGTCTAGTTGACCAAAACCATTTGGAGGGTAATTAACCTAAACTGTTTGAACACCCAAGTTGATTAAAGGTCAATTATTTATTGGATTATTAATGATGTAAATCAAGGGTGAAACCATATGAAACCATAAGTGAGGGTGATGTCATGTGGAACCCTAATCAAGGGTGAAACCATATGAAACGCTAAGTGAGGGTGATGTAATGTGGAACCCTAATCAAGGGTGAAACCATATGAAACCCTATGTGAGGGTGATTTCATGTGGAACCCTAATCAAGGGTGAAGCCATATGAAACCCTAATTAAGGGTGATGACATGAGAAACTCTAATCAAGAACAATGTCAAGTGAAACCCTAATGCAATGATGTGATGTGAAAATCTAACCCAAAGTGATGGTATGTAATGCTATATGAAACCCTACCCTAATATAGGGTGAGGATATGTAAAATCCTAATATTGGGTTATAGCGTATAAAACCTTAATCTTAGGCAATATGATGATAAACTATAATCTCAATGTTGGGCTATGGGTTGAGAAACCCTAATTTTAGATAATGTTATGTAAAACCTTAATATAAGGATAAAGTTATGAGAAATCCTAATGTAGGGTGACATTATGTGAAACCCTAATACAGGGTGATGCTATGTAAACCATAATTGATAAAGATGGGAAATCGTATTCCTAATAATGGAATAGTGAATAATATACTGACAAGTGAAACATCTAAAGTGGCTGATTATGGATGACTTATGTCAACAATGCCTTAACTCGAGATGAGTCCATATCATTGATAATGGTTGCATATCTAAAATAAATGATTTATGACTAATGCATTATATGATAAATGTGATGAACTAGTGCATAAAGTATTAGGATGGGAAATACCCTAATACAAGATAAGTTGATGAACTTAAGTAAGACAAAGGTGATGAGGGAAGTGATACATCAAGATATGATAGATATCAAATCCAACACCTCAAGATTTATACACCTTGATGTATCCAAAATCCAATATACTTGGATGACTAACACATGAAGTGTGCCCTATCAATTATTATATTGAGATAAAATGCACTTTGATAAGTGTAGGCTAACATACCTTAAGAAAAGGTTAAGCCAAGCTAATAAAGTATGATGTAATCATATTTTGGTAAAGTAGAGAGAGGAACTCATATCTTGTGTTGATGATTCCTTTAATGATGAATGATGAGAATAAATAAGTATGATTGAATACTTGTGTTATCAATGTTAGCTCCTAGCTGTGTGGAGCAATGAACTAGGACTTGATCATCAATAATATGATCTTGAGAACCTAAATGGGTAATAATGGAAAACCCTAAATCTAATGAAGGGTGATGATATGTAAGAGAAACTCTAACCCTAAATAAGGGAATGGTGATGCTACTCTTACATTGCATAAGTGCTGATATGTAATTGATATAATTGTTATTATGTAATGATCATACAAGTGATCATGAGATGATGAGAATATCCAGGTATGAGCTATGAATGTGTTAATTATTTAAATGCTTTATGGGCCTGTGAGCCAGTATATGTATTTTTGCCTAGTAAGAGGTAACAAGAGATTATATGGGCTTTGACAATCATGTGAAATGCTTGTATAGAAAGTATCATGTCTACCTTGGTCAGATGACCTGAAGGTATTAGTTACCAGATAAGTGGTAGCAAGTGTTCTTTGATGAACTAAGGGTTTGAATACCCACATTCCATAATCATGATGATGAGATGTTAAGGGAAAAGAATGCCCATGCTGTGATAGGGGATTAAGATCCCAATGTTCTATAAAGTTTTAGAAAGTACTGGATAGATGGATTATACCTTTCTTTGTAGCATTTGTCATAATAATATTTGAGAACCTGATTGATGCTAAAAGAATACAGTGATGCACATAATTAATCAAGTGAAATCTTATCATGTAGTGCCCTAGCCATATAACCATAAGTGTCAGAATTTGCTGGATGGTGAAACGGGTTGCTCCACAGCAAAACCCAAAATGCATATTTTTTAATATGCGGGGGTGATGGGTGAAAATATCCTTACGCCCTAATGGAGGAATTGATGTGAGATAAACATAAAATCTCTCCATCCTTCATTATTTATGTCGGGGTGGATGTATCACTAATCCCCTGATAACGGGATGGATGATTCACGAATCTCCTGATAATATTAATGCCAGATCGATGTGAGATAAAATCTCTCGATTGCAAAGAGAGTACAACATGCCACTGTAACTCTATAGCGAAGTTACCAGTATACCCTGGAAAGCCATTTAGTAGAGACACAAGATGTCCTGCATTAAATCTCATACTGACTGAGATAAGAGAGGTCATGGCAGCCGACTCTTCCATTGACCTTGTATTGCACTGATTTCAACTTCGTAATGGTCGGTTGGAGTATGAGCGGTATACCTCATCTCCTCAGGGCTTAATTGTGGTTGTAAAATGTAATCAGTCGTATAGCATGTTTGTTTAAGGATTGAATATGAAAATCATTGGATGATGTTACATTTCTTTATGCATCTTTATTTGATAGATGATATATTTATGATTCCTTACATTCCTTGCAAAATAGATAGATGATGTACAATTCTACCATGGGTAGATGCAATGTTCTCCTTAAGAAAGGAGATTATCTTATTCTGTTTATATAATGATTAATACTGCTGTTAATATGAAAGAACCCTGCTCAACTTTACTCTATCAATCTGCAATAATAATGTTTCTAGCGGAGTGTTATATCTCTCGCTGGGACAATTTTCAATTGTCTCATCCCCGTGGGATCCAACTTTTTAGGTAAATGCAGAAGAAGAAATAGGAACCCCATAGCAGGGAAAGAGCAACAATAGCAGCATCAGGGACAGTGGTGATACTCCAGGTGGAGACTCTAGATGTCATGTTTTGTATAGAAACTCCTATGTGTCGTCTCTGTACTCTCAGGTCCTCAGAGTCAGTAGTTGGTTTTAATGTATCGATCTGAGATTTTGGCTTGATGCCTCGAGGTTCTTATAATACATGTGTATAGTTTAACAAAGTAGATATAGTTGTAATCCTTGAGACGAGATGATACCAGATATGTATTTGTGAACTAAAATGCAATGGAATTACTTTGGTTCTTTTTGAAAGAGTTTTCCTTTGTTGGATCTCTTGTCAAAAGTTTTAAAATTTTAGTGATTTTTAGTAATCCGCTGCTAATGAACGCTTCCGCTTAAGTAAATCTTGTTTTTGTGAGTTGTATGCCACACTCTTGTCCTACCACCACACATACCACCTTCAATCCCTATACCTATCAATAATTGTATCCTTCCTATATTCTCCCCCATCATCCATCCATGTGTATGACCTAGCCTCTTGAACAAGGACAACCAAATAAGAAGAAGGAATAAGAAGGTAGAGTAAGTCCATCTTGATATATGTTTCTTCACCTTTGTTCGCTTCACATTTTTATAATGTTCATGTGAGTAACTAGCCTCTCTTTTGCATTATTTGGGTGAGATTTGGGTGTATGATACCATGAATTTTGGGTTTGATCCTGTGTAACGTTATATATTGATATCTAGGGTTATAATCATGCTTGCTTTCTTATTCTATCTCATTCTTGTTTGAATAATTGTTTTTACAATCTAAGTCATATAAAAAAGAGAGATTGTAAGAAAAAGATGGAAAATAGCCATGTTTACTTGTAAGACCTTGGTTAGTCCCCTTCTAACCTAACCTCTCTACATCACTAGCCATAGGTGATGGATATAAGCTACTATATGTGTTTCTTCCCTCTCACGTGGGAATGATCATTGTGTCGGTTGAATAGGGGTATCAAACATTGAACTACACCTTACCCTATATCACCCTTTTCCACAAAGTGTGAGACAAGGAGCATGTCTAGAACCCTAGACTTGTATGTCATTCTAGATCGATTTATTTTGGCTCTTGTCAACTGAGCCTTGTAAGATGGGATAAGTAGTGATTTAGGAGCAAATATCCTCAATACCACCTATATCATATGTAGCCAATGAGTTGAATAGGGATTCAATGTAATATGGACACTTATAGTTTGTCTTGATAAGATTAACATATGTGCTATGTTTATAATTGATACCAATCATATGGCATGACTTCCCTAATACCCATACTAATTATTAAAACTCTACAACCCATCCTAGTTGTTAAAACCCTTATTGCCTTGTTTGTTCCTGCTTGTGACATTTGGTTAGTTAGTTGTGTTGAGATTAATTAGTAAGATTGTGTTTTTCTCTTTACTAGTTAGTTATCTACATGTTGTTATATGGTAAACCTAGTTTTCATATTACTTAGTTTGTTAGTTTCTTGCATGAACTTTATTGTAATCTAAAAAATCACATTAACATTATATCCTAAAAACCCCAGTCATGGTTTATATATGTAAATCAGACCTAAGAACCTATATCTAAAACCATATTGTTGGTTACGTCTCATTTGTCACCTATACTACGTACTAAGTTCATTCATTTGCGGATCTATTATTCTAAAGTATATAAATGAGGCACTCTTTAGCTCAAGTGCATTTATTATTTAGTCTTCCAAGCTTTGTAAGTGATTATATATTTATATTTTGAGATAATTCCTAATTTAATCTGATTATAATGGTAGAATGAATTGTTTTACTTAATGTGATAAGATGTCTTGTCTTTAAGCAAAAAAAAGTTGTATTTCATGATTTTAGAGCATTAAAAGGTTTCATTTTTACTTGATTTTAGATAATATGATGTCATCTCGTGTTCATCTATCTTGGTGGGAGTTATCCTCTCATTGGGACTGTTCATGAGTCTAATGTGGTTGTTCCATGCATTTTTAGGAATAAAAAAAGCAATGGAAAGTATGAGATGATAACAACTTCATAAAAGGATAACGTTGACCATTCTAGAGTGTCCATGTACACTCACTTTTCTGAATGTTGGGTGCATAGTTGATAAGATACAATGTATGATATTTTCCTTAATTCTTTCTACCATTATGGAAGGGATTATCCATGTCAAATTTTACATTCTTTAATACAAATCATGTATCCTACTTGTTATGATTCATGAATATGATTAAGTTATTTAACAAGATATAATTTTTATCTATAATATATAGTTAATTCTAAAAGTTGTCATGATGTTGTGGTTTATGATTGTTTGTCATTTTGCTAGTATGATTTCTAGGATTAGCTTTAGGCTTCAAGCCTTGTTCCTGGCCTGGATGGGGAGTCATCCACATGTACATATGGTGTTTTTTGTTTTTATTTTATTCATAGTACGAAAGTCATACTTTATCACCAAAGAAGAAAAATTAATTAAGTTTTTACCCTCTTTTCTGTATCATTTTCTTATGCGCTATTTTAAGATTGGTTTTCAATTGATGATTTATCTAACAATCATATTAGGGTTTTGATCGAAAGGATGCCCCTTGCAATAGTCTCCAATCACAAAGTTTTTATATTAAACAAAATTCAATATTGAAATTTTGGCATGTAAGTCGTACTTAATTGAAAACTATTTTATTGCCAAAATTTGTACGAGACCCCAGGAAAACTACTTCAACCCCTGGAAAGCAGGTTGTAATATCTTTAATTTTGGTAAAATTCAATTATATAAAAATAATGCATAAATTGATAAGTAAATTTTCCAATGGTATTATTGGTGGAATATTAATGTCCTTAAGGAACAAGTTAAAGAAATAAAAGGAATTGTGTGTTCAATGGTTTGAAATAATCCATTAATACTCTTAGAAAAAAGCAAAAATGGAAAATCCAATAAAAAGAGATTTGTAAAGTAATGGACAATTGATATGGAAGTGTGTGAAATTTTGTAGAAAATATCTCATTTTTCATGCATAAATAAATAGTAATGTCTTTGTGAAATATTGGCTAATGGAAATATAAATATAATGGACATGTTTCCAAAACACAATTTACATAATTAAAGGATAATTATGTATCGAAGATTTGAAACAAAATGGTCAAGACATCAAACAAAAATATTTCAATCTAGTTATTGGTATACTTGAAATTATTTAGGAGAGGAAGAGAATTGTAGAAATTGGGAGAAAATGATATTCCATGTGATAATGGTAATGTTCTAAATAATGTAAAAAGAGAGCAAGTTTTGTATGTTAAAGACATTCTAATAAATCTGAAGTTATTAGATATAAATTAGAAAAGATCTTTATGATTTTTCTTGGAATAAGAATAGTTGAGTGGAGGAACACACCAAAGAGAGAGATAAAGAAAAGATGTAGAATTTATGATCAACTACCCAATAAGGTACCATAGATTATATAATTTCCTTTTGGAGTGTCAACCATGTAATATGGACAATTGATTTTGGAAATGTACCAAAGAAAGAAAGAGAAGGATTTATTATTCTTGGTGGTTTTCACATTAGGAGTGTCTAGTCGTGACTTAAGGATAATATGATATAATCACCTTCTTTTTGTGAATTATGGTATACAGCTACCTCTCTCACTCAAGAATATATGAGGAAGTTGACTCGTACTTTATATAAGTTTTTCCCTACCTTGCGACCCAAAATTGGAGCAAACCCATACCTTCCTCCTATGCCTCTCCTTCTTCGTCATCCTCCTAGAAACCCTAAAGCTCCATATGATATCTATTTATATATATGGAGACCAGAGAAGCCCTCATCTATATTACAATGACAAGACCTTATCAGAGGGAGATAGACATGGTTCTCAAACCATGTGATTCGGGAGGATCCCTGAAGATACCCCCATGCCCTTCACTTTCTATAGTAGCCGTGTAGTACAATGAGGAGGAGAACGTCCAAGTCGGCATTGCGATATAGAGTTCGAATACCCACCTACCAACGATTCCTCACCAGTAGTAGTCTAAGAAGGGCACCTCAGACTGCAGATGTTGTTGGGAGTTCATGGGGTCTAGGGTTTGGTACCAGAACATCATGTAGATTCCTTGATCTTCATGTGAGGACTAGGCCATTTATCATTGTCATATAGGGTGTCGAGAGGCCTATGAAGGTCTGCATCACGGAAGCACAACTTCTCCTTAGGAAACTCACAGCTTGCCACTGACAAGGTATAAAGGAGGAAGGCGATTGGGTGATCGATCGTGGCTGAGGTGGATGGGTCCAAGATGGAGTCGATGCTTGGGAACCTACTGGACATTTGACATTGGTTGCGGAGGTGGTAGCGCCTTGTGTATGCGAAGATACACCGACGTGTGATAAAGATCATGGTAGAAAGGAAAGACAGTTGGGGGGGCAACCAACAGATGTACTGGGTGGACCAGCAATTGTGACCAGCCCAGAGGTGAACCATATGCATGGACCATGCCCCTATATTATCAAGTATGGTGCAGGATTCCTACCAATACGGAGATGCCTCATGACCATATATTTAGGTGTATCTTCTTTTCGGGTTTAAGTTATAGTAAATGCTAGGGATGTCTAAAAAAAACCATGTTATATATCATTTTGATTGGAAAAATGAATAGCCAAATAAAATATTTGCAAACCATATATTTGGGTAGTAAAATGTTGGAAACATTAAAAGGATATTCTTTGGTGCTAGTATATGATATTGTGGAAAATAATGATGATTTAACATGATTAGGAACATAATGATAATTTCTGATGTCAGTAATCATGCATATGAAGTTTTAGGGTTGACGATCATAACTTGATGTGTTATTAAGGCATATAATATGATATAAGGGTTCATCATGAAATAACATGGTAGTTTTGATAATCATAGTTACAATTAACATGAATTAAGTTTCTTAAGTCATTAAGTCAATAAACATGGGAATTGGGGTATCGAAGCATAACTTGCATGATAAATTGATACCAAGGAAACCCTAAAACCCTAGATTAGACTTGAGTATGTTTTAATATAAATAATGTAATGGTGACACTCTAGGATTTACATACATGCAGATATAATTTGATTGACTAGATTCATCTTTATTTATTGGATTGCTTGACATAATTGAAGTGTATTATGTGTGATGATCTGCATGACTCACTATCAAAGGACATGGTTACACTTATGACTACCCACATAAGTTTGTCAGTGTTTGCTGAGTGTTTCTTAAGGATAGAACAAATAAATTGTTGGATGTTTATTTACATTATGTTCAATTATAATGCCACTATGACTATCACGTAAAGGAAAATCATGTGAATAAAATTACAGTTCTTATTTGCAAATATGATGAAATATATGTTGTTGGTTTACTTGCACACTTTTTGCATGCACCCCACATACATGATATATTTTGATATGTTGATATGTGCTTTTGTATCATAGTGTTTTAGGTACATGCCAGATAATATGATATCAAGATATGATGGAAAAATGAAATAACTTGAAGATGTTAATGTTAACTTATAAGGAGGATTAGAAAGATACTTCTTCTCATACAATTCTCATATTTACATTTCTGATGATAGAAATTCATGTAACTCTTTGGAAGAGTATTTTGTAAACATCATTTGAATTAATGGAAATTGTTTGCTATTATTTATTATTTTATTGAAATCTAGATCCTTGGGAAAAATTTAAATAATGGTTCTCATATTTTTTTCCTTCCTTAATTGGGGGTTGCTGAAAAGTGAGGTTCTTACATTTGGTATCAGAGACCCAAAAATTTCAAATAAATACTAGCTTATAATTTTGAGTACTCTGTAGAAATATGATAAAGTTATTAGGACATTTTATAAAGATGATGGTGTCTAGAAGGGACCACAACCTGGGGCTGGTAAAAGTTTCCTCCATACCGCTAGTTAGCTTACGAGGTCTCCTGGACCTATGCATCCTGCCTAGAAAAGTTGGATGATTTTTCCCAAAGTAAAATACCTTTAGGTTTTTCTTGTCATCTTAATACATCCACTTGTCATTCTCTTGCTTAATAAAAGCCGAAAATGAAATTTCTCTCCTCATCTAAAGTTAGGGTTTTTGAAGTAGGATTAAGGCATCCTCTGCCAATTAGTGTACATGTAATGTAGAAATAATAACGTACATGTAATATGGAAATAATAATGTACATATAATGTGGAAATAGTAATGTATATGTAATGTGGAAATAATGATAAAGAAAACAAAACATGGTTTTATGGGGTTTTCCTTATGAGGGTAACCCTAGATGGGACTAGGGTTGATTTGGGAAAACCTAGAGGGTCAAGGGACATAGAAACCCTAAGAGGTAAGGTTCAAGTTGTGTAGTCTCTAATCCTAACACAACACTCTAATCCTGGGAAATGGGAATAGTGTGGGTGAAATAGAGAACCTACCCATATGTACATATTAGGGTGAAGAGGAATAAGAAAGATATAAATGAGTTTGATAACCAATCTCCCATGCATGAATGATGCATGTGAAATGATTTGAATATACCTGAGAAACAAAAGTAATCAATGGTCTATATGAAAAATGAAAATCTGAATATTACAAGTTCGAACCCCCATGCTATCTCTGAAAATTTGAATATGGAAAGAAAGTCATTGAGATATCTATAATCATGCCCCTAGAGGGGAAGGTAAGAGAAGATCAGTACCCTAGAGTGGAAGGTCAAGAAAGGTCAAGCCCATGGATGGGAAGAAAAACATGGCACCAAGCCCCAAATAGGGAAGGTAGCCTAGGTCCACAATGTAGACAACCAAGCCCCAGATAGGGAAGGTCATGAAGTGGTCAAGCCCTAGAATGGGAAGACCGGTAAGGAACCAAGACCTAGAGGGAAGGTGGCCTAAGTACATAGTAGGGACAAAACCATGTGAGAGGGTATCCTAGAGATTGAACAAACAAGGGTTGAAATTTTATAATAAAAAAGTGCATAAAAATGAAATTATGAAACCTTTAGGATTGGTGTCCCGACCAGGGGTGTGTCAACCAAAGAGTGGGAAAAAGGACCTAAGGAGGAGGAAAAACCCAAAACTATGGGGTCATGTTGTGGCTAGAGAGCATAACCTCCTCATGTAAGCCAACAAGGCACCCTAGGTTACAACCTTCCCTAGAAGGATGAGATGATAAATCAATTTAAAGATGGTGGTAACCTTAAGTGTCACCTAAAGTGTAAAGAATCAAGCATAAAAATATGAAAGCACATATATTGAGTATAAATCTTTGAACCCATGTATGCAATCTCTTAGGAACATGATGAAAACTCACTATGGAAGTGGCTGATAGTATGGGACCAATCTTAAAAAAGAAAGTTGCCATGAGACTAATGAGAGACAATAAAGTGAGTAATGAGTATCATAAGAGATGGAGAAAATATAGTTTAAAGAATTATATATGAAAATAATGTGTTATCGATGAACCCTTGGGAAGGGTAGAGCCCTAAGTCAATCATAAGGTCAAGTAGGGAGTATTAAAGGTACCTGGGACAGATGGGATTAGGAGTTGATTATTTGTTGAATGCACAAGAGCATCAGGTTGGGAGGTAACAATAATGTTTTCCTGAGATGTTGAGAAATATAGGCACTGAGCATAGTAGTGGAAACAAAAAATTTATCTATATGTATTCCCATAACAGTAAAATCACGTCAACTACTATGAAATATGAAGGATGGTTTAACATGTTATACCTGATCCTAGAGCAAGTCCAACGACAACAACTCACTTCAACACAACTGTCAACCAATTGCTCTTGGACAATGGTTGTGCAGCTCCTGGTCTTCACCATGAACAAGGAACAAAAATAGCTTCTACAATGACTCTTGTGGTCTCCACAGACTGTAGGCTGACGTTGCTCTCTGAGAAGTAGCCAAAGAACTCCTTCCTCTAGAGTAGTCCACCGGGACCAACTAGAACTCCTTTCATTCAACTAAAATAGACATGAAGGAATTGTCCCTCACATTGGCGTACTACTCACTAACGTGCTCTCCCACAACAACGATCCTCAACTGTTCTCTCCCGTTTTTATCCCTCCCTTGTAGGGTAGGACTTGTTTGGTCTCTCTTAGTTACAACAACCAGAGAGAAAAATTTTCAAAGGAACTGATTCTCAGTTGTTTGTGTTGGGTTCTAAGAAGTCCCTAGTACCCCTCTATTTATAGGTGGGGTTAGGGTTAGGGTTCCGAGTTAGTACATGATTGTGTGGGAGTGAAAGGGACCAGAAGATCTTGAATATTTGCAACCTATGAGCCACAATATGGTTGTTTGGTCACACGAGACGATCATATCACACTATCAAATGCTCGTTTAGCAGTTTCCCAATCGCACACAGATTTGGCAATTTTGATTCCAATTAATTTACATATTAATTACTTGCACCACAAGTAATGTACAATCGAAACAAGTTCAGGAAACATCTAGAACCTTTATTCGTCCCAACCAAGAAGTATCACCCATGTGAGACACCCATCTCATTCACCCATACGGCCATCCAGTGAGCCTGAGTCAATCCGGTCGGTTCAATAGATTGAACTGGTCGATGCACTCCTCAATTAAGGTAGAACTTAGCCAATTCAAACTCTGATTAGCATGATCACCCAAACGTCTGTCTCAACACATGAGACACTCATTTGGCTGCCCAAATGGTTGTCTCAACACTTGAGATGGTTATTTTGTAGTTCAATCAACCAATCTATTGATCTCTTGTGTGAATTGAATACCTAAACACTTT
Organism: Alisma plantago-aquatica; assembly: GCA_963693085.1. Lineage (NCBI taxonomy): Eukaryota > Viridiplantae > Streptophyta > Magnoliopsida > Alismatales > Alismataceae > Alisma > Alisma plantago-aquatica. Next base: position 937,243,499 of record OY856409.1, read on the forward strand.
AGAAATCAATCCAATCATCATTCAAGATTAAACTCCTCTTCTATACGAGTTCCTATGTGTGTGACCCTATAGGTCCCATTTCATGTTGGCAGTGAATGTCCATAACTAACTTATGACATCACAAACAAGGAGTGGTGCCTAGTCGCACATCAGTACTACCCAAGGTGAATGGAAAGTTGGAGAACAACTTCAACCTACAATCTGTGTAAGGTGTTGTAGTCATTGTATAATTCCTTTTTCACTGATATCCAGAGTGGACTCGAGGCATGGACTCATCATCCTCTCAATGTTTATTTATGTTTCTTGAACCAAAAGTAGACTGTCGGAGATAATGTTACCTCAATGTCATATATAGATTTACATGTGCATGCACATGCATTTCCCAATTTCACTTATCAAGTGGCCACGATATCATACTCTAGTAGGAGGGGAAAATCCCATCTATATTACTCACAGTGTATCCCCATGTGTCAAAGTCTCCCAATCATCACATTTATAAGTACCCATCTTTCAGGATTACGTTTGATGATGTCAAAGCATACCCAACGTGTTCATGTGTGACTATGACCACCAATGATGGCTTTCATGTGTCACAAAGATACAATCTATCACCACATTCACTATGAGATATGACTATGTCCACCAATGATGGTTTCCATGTGTCACTCTCAAGGTGGGTCTGTTCGATACACTGTTCCCTAACATGTATCTTTGTGCTTGGTTTGATATTTCCATATCATGACTAATGAGATTATGTCATAAACCAACCAAAACTCTAGTATTATGTGTTACTGGTGTCTATCTACCTTCCACACTAACAACCTACTAGGGACATAACAAAATTTTACACACTCTTAACATTTGTATGATCTCATCCTCCACAGCTAATACTTGAAGACATACATCATTGAGTATTGTCATTATTTAGACATTCATAGTGTTTCCTCATTATATCATAACTGAGTGAAACATAATGAATTGGAATCTTTCCTTTTATAAGTATTAATCAAATCTTATGCCACGTCAATCATCACATGCATGGCTACCTGGGCATACCATACCAACAAACTCCCACTTTCACTTAGAGCTAATTACCCAAAAATATCATTCTTAGTGATCCAAATGTATCCATCATACTTATGATGCACAAGTGCTTATCTCATAGGCTTAGCAACACTTCGCTATTTATTTGGTATATTGCATGTTTCTTATCACTTCATTGTGAGATGAAACCACCGTAATATGTTATTTGATATTCTTTGCCTAACAAGTAGCTCCATTGTTGTCACAATATCACTACTAAGTCATAAACGGTTGGAACATCTATAAGTTCATCATATGAACTTTTAGATCCATATAGTATCACTTTGTGTTAACAACACAAGTATACTTGGCTTCTATTGTATAATAGAATTAATGGCTATTAGTTCGAACCCTTCCAACTAACAACATTTCTTTTTTAAACCAAAGATATTTTAAGTTATAATCATTTTGTCATTATGGAAGCTTGCATCAATGTAACTCTTTACATCAAACTCTTCCTTATATATCTATCCTTATTGATTAACAATTTTTCCTTAAGTACTTCTCAAGTACTAATGGATATCTTTGATGACTTACCAATAACCCTTATCGGAATTTACTATCATATTGTCATGTCCAGTACATACAAGATTATATGGGATAAGTACACTTATAAAATTCATGATAGATCCATTGCCACATCCTATGGCATCTTAATCACGTTATTTCCATTCTTCATATGAATTGGAACATGAGGTTCATGAGAGACCAATCTAGATTCTCTCTCATTGAATCCTTTCATCTTGAACTCTTTCAACACTTGATATTGTATGTGCTCAAACTTCCATTACAAAACATTCAAGAACTATCTCATAGGTCTCGATCCTTATCTCATAAGTTGTTTCATTCAATCCTTTCTTGTTGAAGGTCTTTTCCATGCCATATCTCAATATTCACAATATCAAGATGTTATTCCTCATCATATGTGGAATATTCATATATGATGCCACTAAATCTTTTGTAAATATAGATTCCATCTTTTATCTTCATTCAATTCAAACTCTTTGACTATCTTGTCGAATCAAAAGATCCCATTTTTGAGATACTTATTTCAATCCCAGATTGAAATTTGTAGTTCATGGAATTTATTTGCATTCTTGAAGTTATAAAACCTTTCAGGTTGTGTCACATACACATCCTTTGATGTATTCCCTTTAAGGAATCCACTTTTATATTTGTATACCAAATCTCTTAGTCTATTTTAACTACAAAAACAAGCATGAAAATTGGCAAAGGAATTTCTATTACATTCAAAAACTTGAATTGATTTGAAAATCTATTCAACCAATCATCCTATTATGTTGTCCATGTAGATCTTTTCCACAAGACCTAGCATCACCATTTTGATATTACCCCTTTAGGTGGTGCTATCAAGGTCCTACATTGTTAGCTTACATGGACCCCATAATGGCCTTAAGCCTTTGCTCAAATTATGGTACTTAATAGCTTCTAGTTGATCAATTGGCTCATCCTATCATGACCAACCCATTTGTGTTGTTGGATTCACAATCCTTCAATCTTAGACATGTTCTACTAGAACTATTTTGCTTTGTGTTATATGATGAATTTGAGATTCCACAACACCTTGTGATTCTCTTAGTTTTTATTGTACCTCTTTGTTGACCTCAAACATTTTGAGTCCTACTATTACTCCAATGGATTCTTTAGGAACTCAATTATTCTATCAACAAAACACTTTTGTTATTGGGCTGGGATTAATTGTAGTATTTGACAATTATGGTTTGTGGCTAAAACTTTTCAAGAAACTACTTTCTTAATGTAGGTTTCAATCCTTTAGACATATTGGGACATTCACAAATCATATCATATATGATGTCTTATAAACCATTTAGACAGTGGTACATTATTTAGTGATAGATTTATATTTATGAGGATATAAGAATACTAGATTAATTGATATCATATCATGACTTATCACGGTATAATTCTTTCATTCTAACACATCAACATGTTCATATGGTTTTAACCTGTGATACATTATCACAATTCTTTCTCAAGATATCAATGTAAACTATTTCAATATTTGATCACATCAATGTTTCTTAATACTTTCATCAAAGTCATACTTCATTTATAATCTCCTTGAACATTTCAAGAGATTTGTATTTCTATTTTACTAAGTAAATATCATCACACTACCATTAATAGAAATGAAGTATAAACAATTATCTATAACATTCATCCCACAAGATCTTCATGCATCACATGTATGAGGTCTGATGGAAGGTTTATCCCCCTACTACATCCAATTAAGGATGTTATACCATAATATGCGTAAATAAGGCTTTGCATGTTTCCTTAGGTTCAATAACCAAGGATATCTAGATTAACATCAATGTGTAATCCAGACATGCATTTCTTATGTGTACATACAAGATGACTATTTCTAATGATAGTCTTGAGTTATGAATTATAATCCTTTGGTATTGATGTTATAAACATTCATCTCAATCTATGTCGTACAAAGATTTTTATATCTATTGGAATTGCCATGTAAGATCATATCTTTTGAAACAAAAGCGTTAATCTCTTACTTTATTAATAATTTATCCTTGTCATACAAGACACTTCAAAGTAAATGTTTCTATGTGATGGCATAATGAAATAGTAGTTCTAGTAACTCTATTACATGACCATTGGGCTAAGATAAATTTTAAATGTAGACCAAAGCTTCCGCAACTCTTTCTCTACCTTGTCCATCATTGTCCTTACATGAAGGCCTTTACTTCTTATCAGATCATGCACATCAGTTTGTGAGATATCTACTTGGTATCACATACCAAAATGAAGAAGTAATCAAATTTATCTTATAATGTTTACTTGAAGTAGATGCCTCAATGCCTTCCTTCTTCTAATTTAATTCCTTTAACAAGAGTGGGCAATTTCTTTTCCAATGTCCAGACTGGTGACAATGGTGACAATCACCTCTTACTTTCTTCACACCTCCTTTTGCTTTGAGATCTAAAGACTTGGGCTTTTGTCTAGCTTTAGAACCCTTAGCTTTTCCTTCGCCTTTAGACTACCCCTTTGTCTTTTTGATCATCATCATAGACTTGGGAATGTCTTTCTTCATTTGTGTCTCAGTTGTTCTCAACATGCCCAATAACTCTGTCAACGGTTTGTCAAAGTCATTCATGTTGGAGTTCATGACAAACTGTCTATATGACTCTGGCGGAGACTGCAAAATCACATCAGTTGCCAACTCTTGACCCAAGAGGAATCTCGGTCTAGTAAGTTTCTCCATATACCCAATGAGATTGACCATATGAGGACCTACTAGGACACCTTCTGCCATGTTACATTTGAACAACGCCTTGGAGACATCATATCTCTCTTGTCTTGCCCAATCTTGGTACATGTTCTTGAGATCTGTGACCATCTCAATCACACCCATATTCTCATGCTACCTCTGTAACTCATATTTCATTGAGCATAGCATCAAACACTTGACATCTACAACATCTTCAATATGCTTCTTATAAGCATCCTTGTTGTGGTGACTCGTCTCGAAGAAAACATTATTAACGATGCGGAAGCGATTAGTTAGTAGCGGAATTACTGAAAATCACTAAAAATTTAAAACTTTTCATAAAGAGATATACAAATTGTTAAACTCTTTCATTAAGAAACAAGGTAAGTTATTTACAAACGGATCCATCATTACATCTCTGTAATATCACATCTCGAGGGTTACAAGCATCAACTTCCCTATTAACTATACAAGGAAAGATACAAAAATCTCGAGGCATTATGCCAAAATCTCATATTGATATTAAACATCTACTGACTCCTAGGACCTGAGAGTACAAAGATGACACATAGGACTCTTTCTACAAGACTTGACAGATAGTGTCTCCACCTGAGGATCACTGTTGTCCCTGATGTTGCTGCTGCTACTGATGTTGCTCACCCACTGAAGGGTTCCTTCGTCCTCGACATCTACCTAAAAAGTTGAATCCCATGTGGGTGAGACAATTGAATAATTGTCCCAGGGAGAGTTATAACTCTCTGCCAGAAGCATTATTTTTGCACATATTAAAATAACAAAGAGCAAGGAACTATAATTATTCAACAGCAGGCAATTCATTGAATAAACTAAGTAGAGCAATATTCTCTAAGCAATCATTTCAATTATAACTAGATTGAATGACAAGACATATATCAATAAGGAATATGAAGAACATGTATACTAGTTATTCAACTAGAATATTATAAACAATGTATCATCAATCATTGTTTCTCGTAGTTCAACCTAAGCAATTATGCTATACAACTGATTACATCTTTCAAACATATTTATGCCCTGAGGAGATGAGTTACACCTCTCATACTCCAAACGACCATTACGAAATCACAATCAGTACCATACATAGGTCATCAGAAGAGCCGGATTCCTATGACCTCATCATCCTCAGTCAGTGTGAGGAACAACATGCAGGACATCTTGTGTCTCTGCTATAATAGCTTTCTAGGGTATTCTGGCAACTTCGCTATTGGAGTTACAGTGGCATGATGTACTCTCTTCGCCAATGAGGGATTTCTTGTTTATCTCACATCTATGCGGCATTAACAACATCATCGGGAGATTAGTGATACATCATCCCGGCATAAACATATAATGAAGGATTGAGAGATTAAATGTACATCTCACATCAATTCCCTCATTAGGACATAAGGATATTCGCATCCATAACCCCCACATACTCAAAAGTATGCTCTCCAGGAGTTCCCTTAGGAAAACCTATTTCACCATCATTTAACTTCTGACAATGATGGATCTATGGTCAGGGCTCTACATGATATCATTATACTTAATTATTTAAGTACATTATGGCATTCATTTAGCATCAGGCATGTTTTCAAACACAAACTAATAAGATGATTGCTATAAAGAAAGAGTACTAATTGTATCAAGTTCATTTCACATCTAGTTAATATTGGGATATCAATCCCTAACCATCTCATCATTGTGATTCAGGAATATGGGTGTTCAAACCCTTAGATCATCAAACACTTGTTACCAAGTAACATATTGTCATCAAGTCATTTAACAGTATGAACATGATTGTAGCAATGCAAATATTTCTCATGACACATACAACATATTAGTCTTATTTGTTACCTCTCACTAGGCAACATAGCATATCATAACTTTCAAAGCTTATAAAGTGCTTTCAATGAATATGACATCATAGCTCTTACCTAGATATGTTCACCATTTCACAAAAACTTGCATAATTAATACATTTGATAAAAGACATATTGCAAAACAAAGATAACTTTACTATTCAAGGATTGTACCACTATGCCCTTACTAGGGATAGGAGTTTTCCCTTTTAATTCAATTAGGCTTAACCAACCGCTTTATCTTAATTAGGAATAGTGTTTCCTTATTTCAAAATTCAATCATAAAGTTTCATTCTTAAAAGCATAACTCAGAATTAGGGTTTACTATTCAAATCATCACATTTCCCTAGATTAGGGTTTACTATTCATATTGCATCGCCTTACCCTAGATTAGGGTTTACTATTCATGTTACAATGAATTAAGATCATACCATCACCATGTATGAGGATTACTTTCATCAATGCCCTCAAATAGGGTTATGATTCATTAGCTGTTATAACTAGGGTTTCATGATCTCACTATCATGGATCATACCCTAATTAAGTATCCAACCAAATTAGGAGTTCATTACTTGATTAATATTCATATAAGAAATCTTCTATCTCCTCCTCTTGATGTTTACATCACCCTTTATTAGGCTAAGTCAATTCAACATTGACATCATGGGTTATGTCATTACTATTGTGATCATTAAAGCTCACTTGTTCAAAGAGTATTAGTCACTGTATCCCATCAAGGATACCTTTGTAATGATCACCACTGATTATAACATGCATTAATCAACTAATTACTTGGTCCCTTAATCACTTTAGGTATCTATGAGGTTTAGGTTAATCAACTACTAAACCATCTTGACCACTAAAGCATCAAACGATCTTGACCTTTTTAGACCTCAAACAGTTTTGCACACTAAACCTCCAAACGGTCTTGGACTACCCTTGAAACCGTTTGGTGTTGAAGACCGTTTGGTCTTGTTGACTTTTGAAACCATTTGGTAAAGTGCACACTCAAGACCATTTGCCCAAGATGGGGTGAAGACTGTTTGGTCATGAAGAACGTTTGGTCAAGTTTGACTTTGAAACCGTTTGAACATAACCAACCTTGAAACTGCATAAGCCTAAACGGTTTGGGATTGTTTGGTCCCAAATGGTCTTGACACCGTTTGGACTCAAACGGTCTTGAGACTGTTTGGATCCAAACGGTCTTGAGACCGTTTGGTCCAAACCACCTCAAAACCGCAAGGACCAAAAAGTGTCTCATCCACTTCAATTGAGTTAGGGTTTCCAAAGTTGAACCCCTGAATCGATCATGCACAAGTTAGCCACTCATCAATTGAGTTAATTAGGTCATCCATCAAATGATTTGACACTCAATTGACCCTCAATTAATCATCAATTAGGGATTGGATCAATCGGACTAGGGTTTGAAATCAATGACCCTTCAACATATTTCAATGTGAGTCTATTTGATTTTGAAACGATTGAACCATCATTCAATTTGATCATGACCTGACCCCAAACGGTCTTGGGATCATTTGGATGACCTCCAAACGGTCTTGAGGCCGTTTTCCCAAGTCAACACCAAAACCTAACTCAACCAATTAAGGTTTGGCTCATTAGTTTGATCACTAGGTCAACAATAAATTGCACTTCCACTTGTTACCTTTAGATCTTTAACCACTTAACCATAGTCAACCCTAGACCTCAAAACGGTCTTGGGTGACCCCCAAACGGTCTTGGGATCATTTGGATAACCTCCAAACGGTCTTGAAACCGTTTTCCCATAATTTCATCAAAAACCAAGTCATTCAATTAAGGTTTGAACCCTAGGTTTAGTCACCAAATCAGCAATCGATTATTCATCAACTAGGTAACATTGGACCCTCAATTGGTCAACCCTACTTAACCCTAGACCTCCAAACGGTCTTGGGTGATCACCAAACGGTCTTGAGACCGTTTGGGTGATCCCCAAATGGTTTTGAAACGGTTTGGGTCACTCAACCCAAACTTCAACATAATTCAATTATTGAAATCACAATTGACCTGATTAGGGTTTAGATGGTTGATGGGCCTTTGATTGGTGAACCAATTGGCATTAATTGATGAATTTTGGTAGGTGGTTAGTTAATATTATTCTCAACAGTCCTACAAATGGTCAATGCCTAGTCAACTCTTCCAAATGGTCTTGGACCGTTTGCTTCCATGCGTTCTTGTGAAACCGTTTGCATTCAAATGGTTTGAAACCGTTTACTACAAACGGTTTAGCAAACCGTTTGAGCAAGGTTGGGAGACCGTTTTCTAAAGGTAATTCTTGGATAAATATAGGAATTAACGTCATCATCTTCTACCTCTGTTCAACCAAGAATAGGGGCTATTCTTCATGGAAATAATAGCAAGAACACACAAAGGTGTCTAAAGAAGGAGTATAAGCAATTATTTTAGGAAAGAAAGATGCAAAAGCAAAGCTTAAGGGTTATAGTTATAAAACCCACCTCTAGGACTGATCTAGAGCTCCAAGATTCGTATCTTTAATGGTGGATGAAGCTCCAGTAGTTGTCTAAGGTCCATTCTTCAAGTTTTGGATGGAGAATATGGCTAGAAAGGAAAATCGTGTGAAGAAAACCAATTACTAACCATTGATTTGGAGTTTCCACCTTGGATTCGAGGTAGGTGATGATCCAAACTTACCAAATCAGCTTGGTCATCCTTCCTCTGGTCCAGATCTCCTCCTTGGTCATTCAAAGCAAAGTGATGAGAAGAGGGACTAAGGAAACAATCCTTTGTGTTGTTGGTAAGGATACATATATGTATTTATGGGTTTTTAAGGTAATTAAATAAAAGAGAGTTATCTTCTTTTACTTTCCAACTAAATCCACCAAAGCTTGCTCCATCCTTTGGATACGTGGCCACCTTCTAATCTCATGCAAAACTCTTCCATTATCCAATGTTTTAAAGGAAAAGGACAAACACCTTAAAGAGTTGTGTGTTAACATCCATCCTTTAATTGGATATTGCTTAATATATTATTATTAGTGTGAATAGTTTCCACTTCTAGCATGATCATTCAAATGAGGCGCCCTTCTCATTTGATTTGCTCGACTTGATGCCAACAAACATGAGAGATCTTCTAGAGGTATATATCACATGTTGGACACTAGGTTTTGGGTAAATTGCACTTTACACCAAAACTAGGTTTTAATGCACAAGGATTGCTCTACAAGCTGTATCTTGGTACCCAAGCTTGTGAAAACTATACCACTTCATCATATTCATTATTAGGATATCTCAACATTATAGGAACATCTTAACATGTGCACTTTGCAAGTTTTACCCCTCAACTTGGGTAATTTGCACTTTAGTCCATTATTAACAAAACAATGTTTCAACATTAGAAATGCTTATATTAATTTTTAGAGGCAAACATGAAGGTGGCGCTAGGGTTCGGAAGTGCATGCGGGGAGAGAGGGGCGATCGGGGAAGGAGGCAATCGAGGTGTCTGAGGAACCCAGGGAGATAAAAGTGATGGCAGGGAACTGGATCCGAAGGAAGGAATCCATGGCTCACCGGACTATGCCCCGAGAGAGGGCGAGGACATTGTTTCGATGGACAAAATCCTCTGAAGAGAGGAATCTCGATGGGGTAAAGCAACCCACTGCATACCTGAGATAGGTCTGAGTTTCACGGTGGCAGGCATGAGAGGAACCGCTACTCTAAACGAGAATCATCCAAACCCAGACGCGAGTCCTCAGGGAGCAACAGAGGAGCATCTTCTCGGCAACAAAAGCCCAGATTGGGCGGCCGAAACTGTCGATAGAACCGTCTCGTTCGCAGATGTCGTGATCTCGAAGAAGAATCCTAGCAGTGGCAACCAAACAGATCCAAAGGAATTCTTCTTGGAAAATTTGTTTGAACAGAACCTACCGCTGGGGGCGGTATCTCTGACTGATGAGGAAGGGATTCTAATTATCATCGTCGATCCTAATGCAGAGGAAGACCTGGCCCGTCCGTGGAGGTATGTCGTCGTCATGCGGATGCTTGGAACCGAGGTCGGGTACATGACCTTGAGAGACAAACTGAAGCTCCTATGGCGAATCAAAGGAAGGTTTAATATGTTTGAACTGGAACATGGGCACTTCGTAATGCAGATGTCATGTAAACATGATTACGAAACGGCTCTCACAGGTGGTCCTTGGAAACTGTTCGGGTGCAATGTCATTGTATGGGCTTGGTACCCTCTGTTCCAGCCAACTGCAGCATTCCCAGACTATATAGTGACTTGGGTATGAGTAATCAACCTACCTTTACACCTGTATGTTGAAACCATGTTTGAATATATTGTCATGGCATTGGGGAGCTTAGTCAAGGTCGACAGCTATACAGAGAACATATCGAGGAGCAGATTTACCAGACTGGTGATAGAAATCAATACAAACAAGGAGCTGGCAAGCTCCATTCTTATAAACAGAAGGCTCTATGAAGTTGTGTACGAAGGATTCCCATGGGCGTGTGCCAAATGTGGAATGGAGGGGCATATTTCAAAGAACTGTCCTCAACAGGGGACTGAAGAGGAGGTACAAGAACCACAAATCAAACCTATCTGACCAACAAGTGGAGGCGACAACGTTTTAAATAATACAGGTGGGTGGCAAACGCAAAGGACGAAAGGGGGAAGAAAGAGGCATCATAGAATACAGGAAGTGGCCATGGATGTACATACGAATCGATTTGAAGGTCTGCAGGAGGATAATGGAGAAGGCTTGCAAAGAACTGACACAAGCACGGTCCATGAAGCAGAACAGCAGCATGTTGTTCACAAAACCGCGAAGATATGGAGAAAGAAGAAGGCTATTACAGTGAATACGGGTGACAGGAATAATGCTGGCAACAAAAATAAAAGTGCTTTGGGAGATATCACTAACAAAGTGGGCAACAAATCGACGAAGGTGAATGCTATGCAGAAAGGAGAAACCAGCGACGGAAAGCACAAAGCAATCCATCTAGCAGTAGATGAGGTTATAACCGTCGAGGACATGGACGACGAACCTGCGGTCACCACTGTCACTGAAGAAAAAGAAATGGAAAAGAACGAGCATACGAAACCAGAGAAGACCTCCATGACAACTCGGCTCAGAAGGACCAAGGTTGGGAAAGGAGTTACTGAGAAGGCTAAGGCCCTGCAACCAAGGAAAACCGGACCGAATAGCGGCATCTCGACGAAAAGGAGGGGCAAACCGCCAGATACAGGGATAGGAAAGTGTCGTAGCACCCGACTAGCTAAAGCCATATCTGAAAGTGAAGGGATTGGGCTGGCTGTTTCTGTTTCTGGTGAAAAGGACCAAAGGAAGGAGCTGCCACAGACCGAGAAGAGTGATGACGGCAAGGTCGCTGAGACAAACCCTTGCTAAGCTAAGGTATCTGTGTTTATATCCAAGAAGAAGTCATTCACACAACAAAGCTCGTATCAACATGAACATTATGTGTTGGAATGTTAGGGGTATTGGGAACAATGATAGGTGCTCCACTCTGATGGATTTCATGAGGGAACACAAACCTGATGTTGTTGTTGTTCTTGAACCACGGATAAGTGAAATTAAAGCCTTAAAAACTATCAAACGTCTGGGATTCAATTTATCGTATCGGGTGGAGGCAAGGGGGTTTGCTGGAGGTATATGGGTGTGCTGGAAAGATGATCAGCTAAGAGTTTAAATTTTGTGCTGCCATAGATAGTTCATCACCTGCAGGTTCAATAACAATATGGTGGTCTCGTTTGTATATGCCAGTCCTCATTTAGCTATTCGACAACTTCTATGGAAACATATCATAACGTTGAGCAGAAACATCAAAGAACCTTGGGTGATTCTTGGTGATTTCAACACAACTCTCTCACCTACCGAGAAAGTCGGGAGCAACTGGTATAATTATAGAGAAGCCAGGGTGTTCAAAGAAACATTGATGGAGGCTAGTTTATCCAATTTGGGGTTCTCAGGAGTAAGATTCACTTACAAGCATGGCATGCTGCAAGAACGATTGGACAGGGCTGCTGCAAATGTTGAGTTCATGAACTCATTTCCAAATGTCAACTTGATACATTTAGCCAGAGTCTCGTCCGACCACTGCCCGCTCCTGCTTTGTATGAAGAAGGAAGAAAGACGTCCTCATCGTTTCCTGACCAAAGTTAGTTAGAACAAGGAGGAGGAGTTCAAAAACTTGCTGGGATCCAAGTGGGAAGGTACTGCAGACTTCTACTCATCTCTCAATTCGGTAAGACAGCATATTCTTAAGTGGGAGAAGGAAAAGAAGAAAAAGAAAGCAAAGGAAAAAAATCGCTTGTTCCATAACATCAACACGCTCCAAAGGATGCTTGCAGATCGGTATGATCCCATCACTGATTCCTTATGCACTAATATGCAAGCTGAGTTGCAGGTGATTATCAATGAGGAAGAAGAGGACTGGAAGCAAAAATCGCACATTAATTGGCTCCGCAATGGAGACAATAACACACGCTTCTACCAAGCTTGGGTGAAGCAGCGGAAGCGAACCAACACCATACTGGCTCTTAAAGACCAACATGGTAGCTGGATCACCGATGAAAAGGAAATCATGCACATGGTTACTTCCCACTTCGAGAAGGCTTTGTCCACACCGATTGAGAGCTGCCACTCCAGGAGCCACAGACCCGAAGCCAGTATACCAGGAAATTTCAAACAGCTAAGTGGGGAGGAGGCTGCTAGACTTGCTGCAACACCAACGTACGCGGAAGTACAACAGGTGCTAAACAATATGCAAACTTACAAAGCTGCTGGGCCTGATGGTGTCAATGTAGAATTCTTGCAATGTAATTGGAATACTGTTGGTCACTCGGTTACCAAATCGATTCAGGACATGCTACAAGGAAAGCCCCTTCCAGAGGAGGTCTGCAATGCCACTATCATCTTAATCCCTAAATGTCCTAACCCAGAGAAGTGTGAGCAACTGCGCCCCATTTCCTTGAACAATATCATGCTGAAGTTAGCTTCTAAAATCGTGGTGGAACGGCTTAAGAAGCATATCCCTAGCTGGATCTCTGAGGAGCAGAGCAGCTTTGTCCCAGGGCGTCGGATCACAGACAACATTGCACTAGTCCAGGAAATTATACATGGCATGAAGAATCCAATGGGAGCGAAGACCATGCCCATTAAAATCGATCTAACGAAGGTGTATGATCAAATGTCATGGAAGTTCATCCAGGATACTTTGAACCGGGTGGGAATTCCAGCTTCCATTAAAGCTTATATTATCAACTCAATCTCAAGCGGTGATACCTCTCTGATATGGAACGGAAAAACTTCTCGCCCCTTCAAAACAAGTTGAGGGTTGTGACAGGGAGATCCAATTTCCCTGTATATGTTTGTACTTTGCATTGAACGGCTAAGCCAGATGATCCAGGAGTGAACTTGTAACGGGGAATGGAGGCCTGTCAAGCTGGGCAGATCGGGCATATCGGTTGCTCATGTGTGCTTCGTAGACGACCTGATCCTTTTTGCTCAGGCGACCGAGGAACAAATGAGATGTATTTTGCAATGCTTCAAGATATTTGAATAGGCGTCGGGACAGTCCATCTCAGCATCAAAATCTCAGATCTTCTTCTCCACTAGTGTTCTGACATCGGTCCGCAGACAGATACAACACAACTATCTTTTTCAAGTCACAAACGACCTGGGACGTTACCTCGGAGTACCCGTCATTCATTCCAGAGTGATGAAGCATACTTATGCAGACATTATCGAGAAGATGTAGGGTAAAGTCAGCGCCTGGGAAGTGAGGAGCTTGTCTCTCACAGGGAGGTTATGCCTCACAAAATCCATGCTTACAGACGTTCCTACGTATGCTATGCAGACAGCGATCCTTCCCCTCATGCTCTGCGATCGACTGGACATCATCATACGAAAGTTCATTTGGGGAGGAAGCAGAAGCAGGTCCATTTCCCTGGTTTCTTGGGACAAGGTTACTAGTTCAAAAAGTAAGGGAGGCTTGGGAATTAAAACGATGAGAGACTGGAACCAAGCGTTACTGGCTAAACATGCTTGGGACATTCTATCCGGAAGGGAGACTACCTGGTGCAGCGTGATGAGGCAACGCCTTAACAGATGCAGTGTGGGGGGAGAAGGCTCACTTTCGAGACTAGGGAAAGCATGCACATCTATGCGTCAATTCATGAAGGATAACATTAGGATGATCCCCTTGAGGGGCAACGCAGTGAACATTTGGGACGATATTTGGGTGGCTGAACATCTGAGGCTTAGGGAGGTAGTAAAGAGGCCGATCCCAGAGGACATAACAGACCTGAAAGTGAGCTCCCTAGTCATTGAGGAAGGACGATGGGACATAGCTTTCCTACATGACTGGTTCGAGATGGATATCGTACAGTAAATCCTCCAAATCCATACACCTTTAGCGGATGATTTGATGGATCGCAACTGCTGGAGTCATACCGACAATGGTGTTTTTTCCACAAACTCAGCTTACGAGTTGATTAGAAGGCAGAAAGAAGTCATGACACCGGGAAAATGGGCGTCACCATGGAATTTACGCATGGCAGGCAGAATCAAGACGTTTGCTTGGCTTGCTCGACAAGATGCACTCCTCACAAATGTCAGAAGGAAAATCCGGCACATGACGGAGGAGGACACTTGCACTAGATGTGAGGAAGAAGATGAGTCGCTAATACATGCCTTAAGGGACTATGGGGTATCCAAATTTGTGTGGCAGGACCACATCCCCTTGTCCCAGTAGCAATCTTTCTTTGCAGCAAGAAATCTTGAGACATGGTGCAAATTCACTATCAAGGAGACTGGACTCCACGAAGAACGGTTCTGGGTGATATGCCATGGGCTGTGGCAGGCAAGGAATAACAACATCATGGAAGGGAATTCTTTAAGTAAAGAACAGATACAGGCAGGTATAAGGAGGGACGTCTGTCTGCATGGGATGGTGTGGGCTGCCATTTCTTCTGAATCCACACATATCATAGGTGAAGGTTGGACCCCACCACCTTGCGGAACCATTAAGGTTAATGTGGATGTAGTAGTTACAAAACGGGGGGCAGCTGCAGCTGCTATTGCCAGAAACCATAAAGGAGAATGGGTTGGGGCATGGGGCATGCCGGTGGAAACATCCATTTCTACTAAAGTTGAACTCGCCGGAATTCTGTTGACGCTGGAACAAGCTGAAATCCATAGCTGGCCTGCTGTTATTCTAGAATCGGACTACAGTGTGGTGGTGAGGATGATCAAGGAAGACAATGAAACATGGCCTAGGTTTGTTCTCTGGCTTGCGAAGATCAGGAAGAAAAATCAGATGAATATTGAAATCTGTTTCAAGAAAAGAACCAGTAACGCGCTAGCAGATAGTCTAGCAAAGTTACAACTAAAGAACAAGGATCACTGCCGATTCTACCAACGGCCGCCCAAGGAGATTTGAAATCTATATAGACAAGACTTAGACAGAGTCAACAATAATGCTGATGTAACCATTATTTGAGTTAGTAGTTATTGGAATGAAAAAAAAACATTATGTAAAAAGGACTAAAATTGAAATATAAGTTCCTCAAAAGCCTTAATTACTTTTCAAGAAAGATAAGCAAGCATCTGATCAACTTTATTAGGCAAAACACCTAGGGTTTGTTCATAACCCAGGTCATGGGTGTTACAAATTATCCACCCCTTACAAGGATTTCATCCCCGAAATCACCTACAAAACATATTAAGAGAAAAATGCAGGGTATTTCCTTCTCATCTCTTCCTCTAGTTCCCACGTAGCTTCTTCAATGACACGGTGATTCCATAGAACTTTTACAAGACTTATGTCTTTCTTTTTCAGCTTTTTAATTCTTCTGTCAAGGATCAACACATGTCCTTCAACATAAGATACATCATCATTCAATTCTACTTCCATAGGTTGCAGAACTGATTCTGTGTCAGGATGACATTTCCTAAGCATGGAAATGTGGAACACTAGGTGTAACCTTTGTAACACTGGTGGTAACTCTAGCATATAAGCTACCTTTCCAATCCGTTCAATGATTGGATAAGGCCCTATAAACCTAGGAGCTAACTTTCCTCTCTTTCCAAATCTAAGAACTCCTTTCCAAGGTGAGACCTTGAGATACACTATGTCTCCAACCTAGAATTATAAAGGTCTACGACGCTTATCAGCGTAAGATTTCTGCCTATCCTGTGTAGTCTTTATCTGTTGTTGTATTATTTTAATCTTCTCGGTGGTCTGTTGCACAAGTTCAGGACCTAAAAGCTGATATTCACCAGTTTCATACCAACATAAGGGTGATCTACAACGTCTACCATACAAATCTTCATAAGATGCCATGTCAATGTTATGTTGATAGCTATTGTTGTAGGCAAACTCTATCAAACTTAGGTGCGGATTCCAACTTCTTGTAAACTAAAGAATACATGCTCTAAGAAAGTCTTCCAAGGTCTGTATTGTCCTTTCCGACTGTCCATCAGTCTGAGGATGAAAGGTTGTGCTAAACCTTAACTTTGTGCCTAAAGCTTTATGAAGTTGATCCCAAAAATGACTCGTAAACTGGGGACCTCTGTCAGTGACAATGGTAACTGGAACTCCATGTAGCCACACTATCTCATATACATATAACTGTGCCAACTTCTCGACAGAATAGGTTGTTTTGACAGGTAAGAAATGTGTTGTCTTTGTCAACCTATCAACTATTACCCAGATGGAATCATGTCCTTTGACTTTTCTAGGTAAACCAACCACAAAATTCATGGTCACATGATCCCACTTCCATTGTGGTATGGGTAAAGGTTGCATCGTTCATGTAGGCTTTTGGTGTTCAGCTTTAACTTGCTGACACACAGGACATCGCATAACAAACTCAGCAACGTCCTTCTTCAAACCAGGCCACCAATACATATCTTTCAAGTTTCGATACATCTTGGTGCTTCCTGGATGCATAGCATACATTGAAGAACGACCTTCTTCCAGGACTAACTTCCTCAAGTTATCAACATCTGGTACTATCATCCTACCATGATAACAGGCTACTTGATCATCTGAGTCATGGAAACCTTCTCGTTTCTCATTACCATACTCAGATCTAATCTGCTGAACTACTTCATTAGCTTGTTGTGCCTCCTTAATATGTAGTCTCAGAGTAGATTTTATGTGCATCTCAGCTAACAATCCAGATAACAATGATACTATTAACTGTATATTGTCTTGTCTTAAAGAGATAAGCATATCCCTTCTAGAGCATACCAAGGAATTCAATTGTGCTCTGTCTAAAGCTGGTGTTGTTGATTTCCTACTCAAAGCATCCGCAACGACATTGGCCTTCCCTGGATGGTAATCAATTGTACAATCATAGTCCTTGATTGACTCCATCCATCGGAGTTGCCTCATGTTAAGTTCATGTTGAGAAAAGATATACTTAAGGTTTTTTGATCTGTGAAAATCTAGAATGTCTCTCCATACAGATAATGTCTCCAAAATTTCAAGGCATGAACTACAACAGCTAGTTCTAGATCGTGTGCCGGATAATTCTCCTCGTGTTTCTTAAGCTGTCGAGAAGCAAAAGAAATCACTTGTTTATCCTGCATGAACACACATCCAAGTCCATTCTTAGAGGCATCATAAAAAACTATATATCATTTTCCCTACTTAGGTACCACAAGCACATGTGCACTCATCAACCTTTCCTTCAACAACTGAAACGATTGTCGACACTTATCACTCCAAGCAAAAGGAACATCCTTCCTGGTTAACTTAGTCAAGGGTAAAGCTATAGAACTGAAGTTCTTAATGAACCTACGGTAATAGCCTGCTAATCCTAAGAAACTTCGAATCTCTGTCAGTGTCTTCGGTTGCTCCCATTACGGGACAGATTCTACCTTTTTAGGGTCAACACCTATACCTGAAGTAGATATTACGTGTCCAAGGAAAGAAACTTCTGGTAACCAGAACTCACACTTGCTAAACTTAGCATATAACTTAAGTTTTCTTAGCAAAGTTAGAGTCTGACAAAGATGTTGCTCATGCTGCTGAGCATCTCTACTATAAATCAGGATGTCATCTATGAAGACAACAATGTAATGATTGAGAAAAGGTTAGAAGATTCTATTCATGAGTTTCATAAATGCAGCCGGTGCATTAGTTAGTCCAAACGACATAACCGTGAACTCATAGTGACCATACCTTGTTCTAAAGGCAGACTTAGGTATGACACCATCCTTAATATGTAGCTGGTGATATCCCGACCTCAAGTCTATCTTTGAGAAGACGGTTGCACCACACAACTGGTCAAAGAGGTCATCAATCCTCGGTAGAGGATACTTATTCTTTATTGTTACTTTATTTAACTGTCTGTAATCAATGCACAACCGCATTGACCCATCTTTCTTTTTAACAAAGAGGACTGGAGCACCCCACGACGAAGTACTCGGTCGGATGAAACCTTTCTCAAGTAACTCTTGCAGTTGTTTCTTGAGTTCTACCATCTCAGCAGGTGCCATCTTATACGGTGTTTGTGCTATAGGATGCGTGTTCGGGATTATATTGATTTCAAAATCAATCTCTCGAGGTGGTGGTACACCTGGAAGTTCTTCAGGAAATACATCTTCAAATTCCCTGACTATCGGAACTTCAGCAGGGTTAAGACTATCCATGGTAGTATCTACCACATGGGCCAAGAATGCATAACATCCTTGCCTCATCATCTTCTCAGCAACCATAGCTGACACAAGATAGGTTGGTAGAATCTTTCTATCTCCTTGAAAGATCCATGTGTCACTATCATCAGCGAACATGGCTTGCTTGGACTCACAACCCAAGACAACCTTATACCTTTCTAAGGTATCCATCCCAAGGATTACATCGAATTCATTCATTTCAAGTGGTATAAGATCCACTTGAATGCGATGTTCAGAAAAGAAGAGGATGCAGGGAGAACATACCTCCCGCAAAACAGCAGATCCCATTAAAGAAGTTTCTAACATCAAACTTTCTGCTCTATGACTTATAGTCAGGTTGCAGTCAAGAATCACTCTTCGAGTGATAAAGGAGTGCGTAGCACCCAGATCAATTAAAATAGATATAATGCAAGATGTAGACGTATCAGAATAAAACAACTCCATCTGACTTGCCACAACCCGAGGGTTGATCACTGCATCAGGTGGATTCATCTCGTAGAATCTTGTCGTTGTCTGTGGTTGATTCGGTGCTCGATGATTGGGTGTCGATGATCCATCTTGGGACGCTTATCCACATCCTATAGCACCACCTATGAACTGTCGCCTTTGAGATCCTTGCTGACTCTGGCCTTGAGGTTGAGTTACACTCACTTCTCTGGCTCTACAATCCTTCATCAGATGTCCCATCTTTCCACATATGTAACAACTTCTGTTCAGTTGTTGTGGTATGGGTGGTCCTGTAACCGACATAGATGCTGAGCTATGAGATCCTTCTAAAGGTAAGCTTCATCCTCTACCCCTATTTGACATCCACTGCGTCTAGGTACTGAATCTAGGTGGTGCCATTGGTGCAGAAAATCTTGGTTTCTTAAAACCTTTAGATGAGGATCCTTAGAATTGGGGATACATATTCTTGTTCTTAGTCTGTCTCTTTTCTGCCATAGACCTCTCTACCCTTCTAACAGACTCCACAAAGGCACCTTTCCCGATTCTCCAGAGCAGACACAGGAGTGGTCAACTCAGCGTTTAACCCTTTCTCAAAATGCCTAATCCTTTCTTCATCTGTGGTTGCCATGTGCGGACAGAAACACAACAGCTCCATGAACTTAGCCTCGTACTCGCTAATGTTCATTAGTCCTTGTCTTAACCTCTCAAACTGAGAGATTTTCTCATCCATGAACGTCTTAGGGAAGTATCTATTGATAAATTCCCATCGGAAAACTTCCCATTCAATCTCCACACCTGGCCTTTTCCCCTCCTCCATCGTATACCAGGGACCAACACTCCCCTTGAGAAGATACACAACATGTCTAACCTTCTCAGCTTCTGAGATGTTCCGGATTCTAAAGGCCTTCTCTAGTTCAGTTAACCACAAGTCAGCATCTGTAGGGTCAGCTGTTCCAGCATACTCCGTGGCTCCAACTCGGCGAAGTCGTTCAAATGTCTTGCCAGATCCTTGTCCTTCAGGATGGGTAGGTGCCCTAGGTACAGGTATAGGCATCCTATCAGTCATGTGTGTCATGGCAGTCATGAACTGCCCAAACATGGCTTGGACGGTTGGGTTCCCCATGTCAATTGGATTGAACTGGGGTAGTTCAGGTACAAGTTCTTCTCTCTCTGGGTTTCTTGCACCTCCTCTGGGTGCAGCGACACTACTCTCTACAACATGTTCCTCGTGTGACCCAGACATCTTTAGTTTTATCTTCTCTTCCTATATGAGCAGAAGACACCATCAGATATACTGGAAGACACTAGAACAGACTCAACAACCTAAGTCATATGTATCTGTAGACTCAGTGAACCTAGAGCTCTGATACCACTAAAATGCAGTGACTCGTCTCGGAGAAAATGTTATTAATGATGTAGAAGTGATTAATTAGCAACAGAATTACTAAAAATCACTAAAAATTAAAAATTTTTTGTAAAGAGATCTACAAACTGTGAAACTCTTTCATTAAGAAACAAGGTAAGTTATTTACAAACTGATCCATCATTACATCTCTATAATATCACATCTTGAGGGTTACAAGCATCAACTGCCCTATTAACTATACAAGGCAAGATACAAAAATCTCGAGGCATTACGCCAAAATCTCAGATTGATATTAAACATCTACTAACTCCTAGGACCTGAGAGTATAGATACGACACATAGGACTCTTTCTACAAGACTTGACAGACAATGTCTCCACCTGAGGATCATTGCTGTCCCTGATGTTACTGCTGCTGCTGATGTTGCTCACCCACTGAAGGGTTCCTTCGTCCTCGACGTCTACCTAAAAAGTTGAATCCCACGGGGGTGAGACAATTGAATAATTGTCCCAACGAGAGTTATAACTCTCCGCCAGAAGAATTTTTTTTGCACATATTAAAATAACAAAGAGCAAGTAACTATAATTATTCAACAGCAGGCAATTCATTGAATAAACTAAGTAGAGCAATATTCTCTAAGCACTCATTTCAATTATAACTAGATTGAATGACAAGACATATATCAATAAGGAATATGAAGAACATGTATACTAGTTATTCAACTAGAATATTATAAACAATGTATCATCAATCATTGCTTCTCATAGTTCAACCTAAGCAATTATGCTATATGGATGATTACATCTTTTAAACATATTTATGCCCTGAGGAGATGAGTTACACCTCTCATACTCCAACTGACCATTACGAAATCGCAATCAGTACCATATATAGATCATCAGAAGAGCTGGATTCATATGACCTCATCATCCTCAATCAGTGTGAGGAACAACATGTAGGACATCTTGTGTCTCTACTATAATAGCTTTCCAGGGTATTCTGGCAACTTCGTTATTAGAGTTACAGTGGCATGATGTACTCTCTTCGCCATTGAGGTATTTCTTGTTTATCTCACATCGATGCGGCATTAACAACATCATCTAGAGATTAGTAATACATCATCCCAGCATAAACATATAATGAAGGATTGAGAGATGAAATGTACATCTCACATCAATTCCCTCATTAGGACGTAAGGATATTCGCGTCCATAACCCCCACATACTCAAAAGTATGCTCTCTAGGAGTTCCCTTAGGAAAACCAGTTTCAGCATCATTTAACTTCTGACAATGATGGATCTATGGTCAGGGCTCTACATGATATCATTATACTTGATTATTTAAGTACATTATGGCATTCTTTTAGAATCAGACATGTTTTCAAACACAAACCAATAAGATAATTGCTATAAAGAAAGAGTACTAATTGTATCAAGTTCATTTCACATTCAGTTAATATTGGGATATCAATCCCTAACCATCTTATCATTGTGATTCAGGAATATGGGTGTTCAAACCCTTAGATCATCAAACACTTGTTACCAAGTAACATATTGTCATCAAGTCATTTAACAATATGAACATGATTGTAGCAATGTAGATATTTCTCATGACTCATACAGCCTATTAGTCTTATTTGTTACCTCTCACTAGGCAACATAGCATATCATTACTTTCAAAGCTTATAAAGCGCTTTCAATGAATATGACATCATAGCTCTTACCTGGCTATGTTCACCATTTCACAAAAACTTGCATAATTAATACATTTGATAAAAGACATATTGCAAAACAAAGATAACTTTACTATTCAAGGATTGTACCACTATGCCCTTACTAGGGACAGGGTTTCCCTTTTTAATTTAATTAGGGTTAACCAACCCCTTTAGCTTAATTAGGAATAGTGTTTCCTTATTTCATAATTCAATCATAAAGTTTCATTCTTAAAAGCATAACTCAGAATTAGGGTTTACTGTTCAAATCATCACATTTCCCTAGATTAGGGTTTACTATTCACATTGCACCGCCTTACCCTAGATTAGGGTTTACTATTCATGTTACAATGAATTAAGGTCATACCATCACCATGTATGAGGATTACTTCCATCAATGCCCTCAAATAGGGTTATGATTCATTAGCTGTTATAACTAGGGGTTCATGATCTCACTATCATGGATCATACCCTAATTAAGTATCCACCCATATTGGGAGTTCATTACTTGATTAATATTCATATAAGAAATATTCTCTCCTCTTCTTGATGTTTGCATCACCCTTGATTAGGCTAAGTCAATTCAACATTGACATCATGGGTTATGTCATTACTATTGTGATCATTAAAGCTCACTTGTTCAAAGAGTATTAGTCACTCTATCCCATCAAGGGTACCTTTGTAATGATCACCACTAATTATAACATGCATTAATCAACTAATTACTTGGTCCCTTAATAACTTTAGGTATATATGAGGTTTAGGTTAATCAACTAATAAACCATCTTGACCACTAAAGCATCAAACGATCTTGACCTTTTTAGACCTCAAATGGTTTTGCACACTAAACGTCCAAACGGTCTTGGACTGCCCTTGAAACCATTTGGTGTTGAAGACCGTTTGGTCTAGTTGAATTTTGAAACCGTTTGGTAAAGTGCACACTCAAGACCGTTTGCCCAAGATGGGGTGAAGACCATTTGGTCAAGTCTGACTTTGAAACCGTTTGAACATAACCAACCTTAAAACCGCATGAGCCTAAACGGTTTGGGATCGTTTGGTCCCAAACGGTCTTGAGACTATTTGGTCCCAAACGGTCTTGAGACCGTTTGGTCCAAACCACCTCAAAACTGCAAGGACCAAAAAGTGTCTCATCCACTTCAATTGAGATAGGGTTTCCAATGTTGAACCCCTCAATCGATCATGCACAAGTTAGCCACTCATCAATTGAGTTAATTAGGTCAACTATCAACTCATTTGACACTCAATTGACCCTTAATTGATCATCAATTAGGGCTTGGATCAATTAGATTCAATTAGGGCTTGGATCAATCAGATTCAATTAGGGCTTGGATCAATCAGATTAGGGTTTGAAATCAATGACCCTTCAACATATTTCAATGTGAGTCTATTTGATTTTGAAACGATTGAACCATCATTCAATTTGATCATGACCTGACCCCAAACGGTTTTGGGATCATTTGGATGACCTCCAAACGGTCTTCAAGCCGTTTTCCCAAGTCAACGCCAAAAACTAACTCAACCAATTAAGGTTTGGCTCATTAGTTTGATCACTAGGTCAACAATCAATTGCACTTCCACTTGTTACCTTTAGTTCTTTAACCACTTAACCATAGTCAACCCTAGACCTCCAAACGGTCTTGGGTGAACCCCAAACGGTCTTGGGATCATTTGGATAACCTCCAAACGGTCTTGAGACCGTTTTCCCATAATTTCATAAAAAACAAAGTCATTCAATTAAGGTTTGAACCCTAGGTTTAGTCACCAAATCAACAATCGATTATTCATCAACTAGGTATCATTGGACCCTCAATTGGTCAACCCTACTTAACCCTAGACCTACAAATGGTCTAGGGTGATCACCAAACGGTCTTGAGACTGTTTGGGTGATCCCCAAATGGTTTTGAAACCGTTTGGGCCACTCAACCCAAACTTCAACATAATTCAATTATTGAAATCAGCAATTGACCCGATTAGGGTTTAGATGGTTGATGGGCCTTTGATTGGTGAACCAATTGGAATTAATTGATGAATTTTGGTAGGTGATTAGTTCATATTATTCTAAACAGTCCTCCAAATGGTCAATGCCTTCTCAACTCTTCCAAAAGGTCTTGGACCATTTGCTTCCATGCGTTCTTGTGAAACCATTTGCATACAAACGGTTTGAAACTGTTTACTCCAAACGGTTTAGCAAACCGTTTGAGCAAGGTTGGGAGACCGTTTGATAAAGGTAATTCTTGGATAAACATAGGAATTAACGTCATCATCTTCTACCTCTATTCAACCAAGAACATGGGCTGTTCTTCATGGAAATAATAGCAAGAACACACAAAGGTGTCTAAACACTACTACAGAAACAACATTCAATGTCGCTTTTCTGGGCGTCGGTTATTTAGTAAAACCGACGCCTATAATATTAAATGTCAGTTATTTATGCAAATCGATGTCTATATTCAAAGACCAACCAGACACGGGTACCACTTTGTATTCAGCGTCGGCTGGTTATAACAGACCGACGCCTAAAATCGCCCGCGAAATCCAATTTTCGAGAGAAAACATTTTAGGTCACCTACAACGTCGGTTTTTTAACTATTCACCGACGCATATTTAAAATGAAAATTTGCACAAAAAATCCCACTTTTAGTGTCGGTTATCCTTAGATAACCGACGCTGATAATGGTTCCCGCCAAATAATTTAGGGTAAAGGTTGTCTAGTTGGGCGTCGGTGTTTTACTATCAACCGATGCTAAATCGTAATAGGTGTCAGTTTTGTAGATAACCGATGCCGTTGACCAACTTAATAGAGGCCGGATCACCCGACTCTTCCCCCTTTCTTCCTGTTTCATCGATTCTCCTGTGCGCTGCTCATCGCCGCTCTCCCAAAATCGCCGCCTGGTGCCTGCTGCTTCTCGCTCGCCTCCGACGCTCCCTGCTGCTGCTCTGCGTTGCCGCCGCCGCCCGCCTCCTTCCTCCTTGCGTCGCCGCCGTGTCGTCTTCCTCCTTTCTCATGCCCTATTGCGGCGTGCTCCTTCCTCCCTGCTCACGCCCTACTACGACGCTGTCTTCTTCCTTTCTGCCGCCCGCTGCTTACTGCTCTACTCTCCAGGTATTAGCCGTAGCCTTTGTTCTTCTTTCTCCCTAGCTCTTTAACTACATCACTTCCTAACTTCAAAACCTAAGCACCTTAGCCACTTGGCTACGGTTACCTGGAAATTTAGTGAGATACCTTCTAGTTATAGAAGTCCTTACTTCACTTTCTTCCCGACTAAATAATCAATCAATTTCGTTAAAGACTAGTTAGTGTTCTACTTCTTTCACTGAGAAGAATGGCGTACCACGGCCATGTTTGCTGTTGGTAAGGATATGAACAAATCTATATGTAACGCTTTATGTAAATTCTAGGATACGAACAAATCTTTTGCTTGCATATATTTGTGCTTCTAATCCTAATGCTTGACCTAATTCAGTAAATTTTGATGCATGTTGAAATAAGATTTAAACTTGTCCATTCTAGCATCCTAATTTGATTTGATTAAACCCTAACATTGATGAAACCCTAACATCAATTGTGATGAAACCCTAACATGTACATATCTATTATTGTGTTTGTTGGCCTAGAAACCCGTCCAAGATTTACTCATTAGGAGTAAATCTTAGATAGTCCCCGGTTTGGGACTGTTCTTGATCACCTAATATCACTTAGGATGTAAGTGTATAATGTGTATTGGGTTTTCGAGATAATTTCGGCAACATTTCCCCATTTGTTCTCTAAGTACATATGTACTTAGAGAACAAATGGGGAAATGTTGCCGAAATTATCTCGAAAACCCAATACACATTATACACTTACTAGTGAGATTAGGTGTTCAAGGATGGGATAGGTGGTACACATTTATTATATATAAGAATGACATCACATGTGTTTGTTGGCCTAGAAACTCGTCCAAGATTTACTCATTAGGAGTAAATCTTGGATAGTCCCCGGTTTGGGACTGTAATAGGAGTAAATCTTGGATAGGATGTAAGTGTTTACCCTAATCTTGTCCTAATATATACTTGTTTTCTCTTTGATCATAGAATGGATAGATCATGGATGTCCATTCGCAATCGCTACACCCCAAAGTTTATATCTAGTCTTGATCAATTTATTAGATTTGTCGAGGAACATAGGAAAAAACCTACATATAGGTTCTACTGTCCATGTAGGCATTGCAGTAACAACTTGAAAGTCAACACTGGTGACGAAATCAAAAGTCATGTCATGTGCAACGGGATTGTACAAGGATATACAGAATGGCACTGGCATGGAGAGATTTCAAACTCAAAACCAGTAGATGTCGATAGCAGTGCTTGGGTGGAAGAAGAAATTGCCTCCGATGACGTAGATGTGAACAAACCAGTTCCAGTAGACATCATTGATGCGATGCTGGATAGTTATAGGGTAGAGCACACTGATCCACCTCCTATCTTTAGAAACATTGTGCATGATGTTGAGATACCATTATACACAGGCTGTGCTAAGTTTACGAATCTTAGCGCTATGTTGAGATTATATAAGTTGAAAGCTAACAATAGATGGAGCGACAAAAGCTTCAATTCATTGTTGACTTTGTTGAAAGAAATGCTTCCTGAAGGAAACGAGCTGCCAATCTCAACATACCGGGTAAAGAAAATGTTGTGCCCAATGGGAATGGAGGCCAAGAAGATACACACATGCCCGAATGATTGTGTATTATTTCAAAAGGACTATGTAGATTTGAAAGATTGTCCAAAATGTGATGCGTCACGGTATAAATAGACGACTTCGGGGGAGTCCAAAACTGGTTCTCCTGCTAAGGTATTGTGGTATCTACCTATAATATCACGGTTTCAACGCTTGTTTGCAAATCCGAAAGATGCGAAGAATTTGAGGTGGCATGCAAATGTTAAGAAAAATAATGATGGGATCCTACGACATGCGTCTGATTCCCCACAGTGGAAGAAGATTGATCTATTGTACCCCAAATTTGGTGAAGAAGATAGGAATCTAAGACTTGGGCTTTGTACAAATGGGATGAATCCATACGGGACATTGAGCAGCCAACATAGCACTTGGCCAGTCATGCTTGTTATATACAATCTTCCTCCCTGGCTGTGTATGAAAAATAAGTACGTTATGTTGTCATTGTTGATATCGGGCCTTAAACAACTCAGAAATGATATCGATGTTTATCTTGAACCTCTGATTGATGACTTAAAGAAACTTTGGGCTGAAGGTGTGATGACCTATGATGCTTCAGGAAGAGAGACATTTCGTTTGCACGCTATGTTATTTTGCACTATTAATGACTTTCCAGCATATGGGAATTTGTCTGGATATAGTGTCAAAGGAGCTAAAGCGTGTCCTATATGCGAAGAAAACACTGATTCAATAAGACTAAAACATGGCGGCAAGACTGTATATCTTGGTCATCGAAGGTTTCTTTCAAAATTCCATCTGTATCGTAGGAAGCGCAAAGCATTCAATGGATGGAATGATGAACGAAGTGCACCTAAACCTATACCAGGGGATGTTGTTTATGAAAGAGTAAAAGACATTGTCAATGAATTTAGTAAGAAATCACAATGTAGTATGGCCACATGGAGTGACAATTCTTCATTCAAGAAGAAGTCAATATTTTGGGATCTTCCTTATTGGAGTTCTTTGACAGTCAGACATTGTATCGATGTAATGCACATTGATAAAAATGTCTGTGATAGCATCATTGGTACTCTGTTAAATGTACCAGGTAAGACTAAAGATGGGATAAAATCTAGACTGCACCTACGTGAAATGGGAATAAGGTCAGAATTAACAGAATTACGTGAAATGGGTAATAAAAGAACATACTTACCTCCCGCTTGTTACACGTTGTCTAGAAAGGAGAAGAAAGCTTTTTGTGAATGCTTGGTAAATGGTAAGGTGCCACATTGTTACTCATACAACATCTGTAGATTGGTATCAATGAAAGATCTAAAGTTGATAGGTCTTAAATCTCATGATTGTCACACTCTAAGGCAACAAATATTGCCCGTGGCAATTCAATCTATATTGCCGAAACATGTAAGGTTTGAAATCACCAGACTTTGTTTCTTTTTCAACAGTCTATGCAACAAAGTTATTGACCCTGATACTCTCGATAATTTACAAAGAGAAGTGGTTGTTACCCTATGTCAGCTTGAGATGTATTTCCCTCCTTCGTTCTTTGATATCATGGTACATCTTGTTGTCCACTTGACTAGGGAAGTGAAAATGTTGGGACCAGTTTTCTTGCATTGGATGTATCCCTTTGAACGATACATGAGCGTTTTTAAAGGTGATGTTCAAAACCATTATCGGCCTGAAGGGAGTATTATTGAAGGTTATGTGGCAAGAGAGGTTATGGATTTTTGCAATGACTTTCTGAGTGTTAATAACACTCCTACTAATGACAAGAATATTGAGGATGGCAAAGGAATTTTGGGATCACGGGTGAAAGTAATCAGCCGTGAGCAGTAGTAACAAGCTCACTTGTATATTTTACACAACATGGATGAAGTGAGTGTTTATATCGAGGAACATACCAATTTCATTAAGAGACAACATCCTCGAGCAAGTTCAATGTGGCTTGCTAGAGAGTATAATAAGACTTTTACTAAGTGGTTTGAACATAAAGTCTTACATCAACTATCTCAAACACCAAATGATATTACAGAAACTATCAAATGCCTCGCCTTTAAACCAAAATTGAATGTTATGTCTTATGAAGGGTTTGACATTAATGGGTTCACATATTACACAAAGTGCCAAGATGATAAGAGTGTCATCCAAAACAGTGGGGTCACTCCTCAAACGTCGACTATGAATTTTGCAAGTGCAAAGGATAAGATTCCCCGTGAAGCTAAAATGTCATATTACGGTGTCATTGAAGACATATGGGAGTTTGACTACATAGATTTCAGAATTCTGCTCTTTAAATGTAATTGGGTTTATAACACCAAAGGAGTTATAGTGGATGAATTGGATTTCACTTTGGTGAACTTTGAAAAGATTGGAGAGAAGGGTGAACCATTCATATTGGCATCACATGCAAAACAAATATTCTATATCAATGATCCTGCAAATGATAAATGGTCAGTTGTTCTTCATGGTAAAAGACAGTTCATTGAAGATCCTATAGATGAAGAAGAGTACTATGATAAGTATGATGACTCCAGTCCATTCTCTGTTGGGTTGCCAACTCCACAAAATATTGAATCTAATGATGACTTATATGTGCGCGGAGATCACAATGAAGAATTGTTAATTGATAAAAGATCACAATTTTAGAGGCATGTATGTTTATATTTTTTTATTGAAGCTAAATGTTTGCTTTTTCAATATCAATATCATTTTCAGATTTGATTTTTCATTATCTTCTAGTTAATACAAATGCTAAATGTTTGCCTTTTTCTAGTTAATACAAATGCTAAATGTTTGTCTTTTTCTAGTTAATACAAATGCTAAATGGCCTGTTACATGAAAAGGATCTAAAATCCAAAGCCCTAGAATGGGTCAAGTTCAAGTCAAAATGGCTACAAGTGTGCATTTTGGGTTTTCTATGTAAATGACCTTAGAACATCTATGTAATCACTTATAATGATGAATTGACTTGTAACTTAGAAGACAAAAATGTTTGGGACAAATTTCACCAAGTGCTAATTACTTTAAATGCAAATTAGAAAATGGATTACAGGCACTTGGTCGGTCGAGTTTTCCTGGATTGAAACTCGACCGATCATCCTTGGTCAATTTTTTGAAGATTACATCGGTCGAGTTGTTCACTCACAGAACTCGACCGATGCAATCTTCAGAAAATCGACCAGGGATGATCGGTCGAGTTTCAATCCAGGAAAACTCGACCGACCAAGTGCCTGTAATCCATTTTCTAATTTGCATTTAAAGTGATTAGAACTTGGTGAAATTTGTCCCAATCATTTTTCTCTTCTAAGTTACAAGTCAATTCATCATTACAAGTGATTACATAGATGTTCTAAGGTCATTTACATAGAAAACCCAAAATGCACACTTGTAGCCATTTTGACTTGAAATTGACCCATTCTAGGGCTTTGGATTTTAGATCATTTTCAGATTTGATGTTTCATTATCTTCTAGTTAATACAAATGCTAAATGTTTGCCTTTTTAATGACATTTTCAGATGGCTGACCATGATGAGCATGATGTCCATGATGAGCATGAAGTCCATGATGAGCATGTTGTCCATGACGAGCATGAAGAGGATACCAATGTAAGTTCTAAAAACATATCCTGTATTTCTATAAAATTCATTATCTTCTAGTTATGTCATATATCTCATATTTCTATATTGCGCTAATTCAGTGTGTTTATTTTTGTCAAATTTTAGGTTGATGATGCACATGTACCCACTGAAGCACTGGAGCAACTTGATGCGCAGCACCAAACACTTAACAAGAAAAGGGGCATCACTCTGTTGAAGAAGTTAATAGCGCTAAGTGGTAGTGGATCCAAATTGGTTGTGGAGTTTGATAATGGAGGAAATGCAATTGGAGTGAACCGCAATAATTTTGTAAACTATCTTGGGTGTGTCACTCGAAGCCATTGTGGTGTTAAGTATGATAATTGGCATAAAGTTCCTCAGGGGAAGAAAGACTTGATATGGAAGGATTTATGCGTGAGTTATTATTATTTGCAATTCTATTTTGTAGATTACAAATTATATTATTTGCAATTCTATTTTTGGATACTAGTTAACAAGAATTCTATTTTATAGAATCTATTTGCATTGGATGAGAAGTTGTATCGTAAAAGCGTGATGCAACACGCTGGAAAGATGCTTAGGAACTATATGACAAATCTCAACAGAGAATACATAAAAGATGGTGATAAGAAGAAGAAGTCAGCCCTTGAATAGTGGAACTTCTTGGACAAAGAAGATTGGGACAATTTTGTTGCTTCAAGAAAATTTGAAGAATTCAAGGTATTAGGCGTCACTCCCAATTTAATTAATATATGTTGTATTCACCTATTCAAGATTAACATTTAGTGCTACTAACCAAATCATTAATGTGCATACTAACTAGGCCATCAGTGATGCGCAAAAAGCAAGGCGTGCACTGAATGTGCATGACCACACTATGGGTCCAAAGGGCTATGCAAGCGTTCGCCAAAGACTACAGGCGGAGTCTGCGGCTACTCAGGAGTCTGCTCCTACTCAGGAGTCTGCCACACCCATGCTTCGCCATGATATCTGGATAGCTAGGAGGAAAAACAAAAAGGGTGAAATAAAGAAGCCCGTAACTGCTGAGGCGGCTGCGAAAATGGTAAAATACAACTCTTAGAGAAATCGTTTGAATATTGATTATTTGTGGTGTTAACTTACCAATTTCTGTTGATCGTGATTAGAGGGAGCTGCACGAGTAGAGGAAACAAGGCACGTTCATCCCTCAGGGCATAAGGGATGAATTGACAGTTGCTCTGGGTAACCCAGAGCATCCTAGACGTGTTAGGGGTGCAGGCGCTGGTGTGGGCATCAAAGAATTCTTTGGGCCATCCCAGTGCAAACCCAGAGCGGGACTTTCACAAGAAGAGGTAACCTATTCTTTTTTTAGAATGTTATTGCAAAAGGGAATTCAATAATAAGAAGTTAATGTTTCTTTTATCCATGTATAGGAGAATAAGAGAGTCGAGGATATAGTTGCCAAGAAGGTCAATGATATAGTTGCTGAGAAGGTCAAGGAAGAAATAGTGCGGTGGCAGGCATCTCAGGCTTCCAATCAGCCTATGGCGACCCACTCTTCTCCTGATGCACAGACTGCGAGTAATCCTGGAGACCCATCGCCTAACACGTCTGTTGTAAGTATTGTTTATGACATTGTAGCTAGTCTTTTCAAGATGATATGTATATATGTATAATATTCTTTATGTAAATTTGTAGGCATTGAAGCCATGCCGCTTAACAATGCAAGACTATGTTGTTGCAGAAGCGCAGGCTTACCCGTTCCTTCCTGGGGCAATGTTTCACGGGACTCCAATGCCACAGGTCTACGTTCGTGTGAGCCCGATACGTGTGTTACCCGATTGGAGGGAAACTACATTGCCATATCCCCACCTGGATATTGATACACTTGCTGAGGAAGAAGGCGGGGTGATATTGTGGCCCAAAGTAGATGTCGTCTACACTACTGAAATTGTAAGACAAATTTACGTTACTTTAGATTGTTAATGTGTATATATGAGGTCAACTGATTTGAAATTATATATACAGGTTAAAAAGAAGACACCCGGAGCACCTAAGCCTCCACCTCCACTTCCTGCATTACCAAGTTGGGTTCCAAATGACCTAAAATACTCGTTAGGTCCTGCTTGTAGGGGAATGGCATGTTGGCTATGAGCACATAATATACATTGCCCTATAATTGTTTCTTTAGAAGCAGATTATGTAGGTCAATCATACGATAGCTCTTTATTTATACAAGATATTATTGAGTTGTTTATGTATGATTGGCTGAATACATCAATGATAGAGACATGGATAAGGTGAGATCTTGTTTATACATCCATATACCTTGTGTAAGATCCGGTGATCTGGTTTCTTATATATTAAGGCATACGTAATACATGTTTTGCAGCTACTTAGTCGAAGATCAATGCAAACAATTTGCATTTGATCATGTGGGTTTTTTTATTCCATCATTGATTAGTATGGTAGATAAAGACCCTGATAGTGTTCAACAATACTGTATAGATGCTTTTAGAATTTTCGGTCACCAAAAGAAGACGATAATAATAGCTCCATTCAATGTCAAGTAAGTTTACTTTATTTGTAATTTGGACTTAAGAAAATTCCATTTTTATTGTGCATTTTGAGTTATTAATTTTTAACTTTTTTACCTCTAGCAGTAGACATTGGGAGTTACTAGTTATTGTCCCCGGGACGTTCACTGTTTATTATCTAGATCCTGCGGGAATTACATTGAACACTAAAATTGGACACATATTGAGAATGCCATTATTCTGGTGAGAAATATTTCATTTTTATATCCGTTAACATCTATTATTACATTACTATTTAATTATGCAATTTACTGTGTTACATTTACATGTAGGGGTTTAGATGCATTCAAAAATGCTGGAGGAAATGTCCCAAGGAGAAAGAACCAACCAATAATTTGGGAGAACATAAAAGTAAGTTCCCGACTCCAATGTATATATTATTTATGTGAACTGTGCTTAGTTGTATTTTTTAATATTTTGTATGTTTCAATTTATAGTGCGCTACACAAGACAACGGTTGGGCATGCACATACTATGTGATGCAATTTATGCAGATGATTATCCGACATGCCGCATTGGATATTAATACCATACATGAGATATTATATATAGTCTCATTAGTTTGTATGAAATATATCAATATTATTTTTATATTATTACTTATATATATACATCATTCTCTTTGCAGGTGTTTAAAACTGACCACACTATAGGTAAATGCTTAAAAAATGTACATGCTCCATATACGATGGAAGCATTAAATGAAATAAGAGAAGAATGGGCAAAAGCCATACAAGAAGTGGCGATTGTAAGATATAATTGGGATGTTGATAGCGATGCTGAATGATATTTTGTAAATGAATATTTCTGAATGTTTATACATGTCTGAATGTTTCTACGTGTATTTGAATGTTTCTACATGTGTGAATGTGAGAATTGAATTGATGTCTGAATGTATCTACTTGTATGAAAAAATATTTGTTTATTTTGCAGGTTTGTGGCCTGTTTGTAGGCTGATATCAATGGATGTGGTAAACCTACACTTTAGAAAACTGAACTGCAGGTTCTCATCCTGCTGACCAGCCACAACAGGCCTGCAAACTGATAAGAAAAAAAATAAAGTATAGACGTCAGTTATTTATAAAACACCATCATCAAAGGCCTACATCGTCGGTTATTAGATAAAAACTAACGCCTAATATGACAAACAACCCGACCGTGCAAGAAAGCACGGCCGTGGTGGAAAAGGCGTCACTTATTCGTATAAAACCGACGCCTATAGTACTAAACACGGCCGTGCAGCGAAGCACGGCCGTGTCGTCTAGGAGTATGGCATCGGTTGTTCAGTTTTTAACCGACACAGAAAGTGTCCTAGGTGGTGCCCTTCTTTGTGGCGCGAACCCTATAGACGTCGGCCAACTATATATAACTGACACCTATAGATCATATAGGCATCAGTTAGAAAACTGACGCCAAAGAGTTCGACCTTTAGAGGCGCCCACATAGGAGTCACTTTAAAACCGTCGCCAAAGGGGGTTAAAAAACCGACGCCAAAGGCGTATTCTGTAGTAGTGAAAGGAGTATAAGCAACGATTTTAGGAAAGAAAGATGCAAAAGCAAAGCTTAAGGGTTAGAGTTATAAAACCCACCACTAGGACTAATCCAGAGCTCCAAGCTTTGTAGCTTTAATGGTGGATGAAGATCCAGTAGTTGTCCAAGGTCCGTTCTTCAAGTTTTGGATGGAGAAGATGGCTAGAAAGGAAAATTGTGTGAAGAAAACCAATTACTAACCATCGATTTGGAGTTTCCACCTTGGATTCGAGGTAGGTGATGATCCAAACTTACCAAATTAGCTTGGTCATCCTTCCTATGGTCCAGAGCTCCTCCTTGGTCGGTCAAAGCAAAGTGATGAGAAGAGGGACTAAGGAAACAATCCTTTGTGTTGTTGGTAAGGATACATATATGTATTCATGGGTTTTTAAGGTAATTAAATAAAAGAGAGTTATCTTCTTTTACTTTCCAACTAAATCCCCCAAAGCTTGCTCCATCCTTTGGATACGTGGCCACCTTCTAATATCATGCAAAACTCTTCCATTATCCAAGGTTTTAAAGGAAAAGGACAAACACCTTAAACAGTTGTGTGTTAACATCCATCCTTTAATTGGATATTGCTTAATATATTATTATTAGTGTGAATAGTTTCCACTTCTACCATGATCATTCAAATGAGGCACCCTTCTCATTTTTTTTGCTCCACTTGATTCCAAGAAACATGAGAGATCCTCTAGAGGTATATATTACATGTTGGACCCTAGGTTTTGGGTAAGTTGCACTTTACACCAAAACTATGTTTTAATGCACAAGGATTGCTCTACAAGTTGTATCTTGGTACCCGAGCTTGTGAAAACTATACCACTTCATCATATTCATTATTAGGATATCTCAACATCAGAGGAACATCTTAACATGTTTAATTTGCAAGTTTAACCCCTCAACTTGGGTAATTTGCACTTTAGTCCATTATTAACAAAACAATGTTTCAACATTATGCAAAAAGGACTAAAATTGAAATATAAGTTCCTCAAAAGCCTTAATTAATTTTCAATAAATATAAGCAA
Source organism: Alisma plantago-aquatica (assembly GCA_963693085.1). Taxonomy (NCBI): domain Eukaryota; kingdom Viridiplantae; phylum Streptophyta; class Magnoliopsida; order Alismatales; family Alismataceae; genus Alisma; species Alisma plantago-aquatica. Next base: position 937,279,386 of record OY856409.1, read on the forward strand.
GCATATGATCAAGTTTATTAAGCAAAAAACCTAGGGTTAGTTCATAACCCAGGTCAGGGATGTTACACTTGTCAGTCCTTGGTGCATTTTGAGGTGGTTCCTCTGATACTGGCATTTCCAGGATATAGAGCTTGCAGTCCTATGTCAGAACGATTCTCTATGTCTTGAACCAGTCGTGGAAGTTGTTTCTAGTTAATTTGTCCTTCACAAGGACTGATCATAAAGATAAGTGATTGTTGTTTGTTTCCATTTGATTCTACAAAAGAATTTGTAATTTTGTTAAAAACTCCTTTTGATTTGATTGATCAAATCATTATTGTTCTCATTAAATTTGGGCAATAAAAATGAGGTCTTGAATTCATTATTGTTCTCATTATTTTGATCAAATTGACAATCCTCAAGTATCAAATCAGAAAATTGCAGTGAATCGGTTTTCTAATGAGCCAAGATCCAAAATGATCCAATTATTACCCGAGCTACATAGCATACATAATCAACCATTAAGGTAGGCAATCATGCCAATTGCATCATATACAACTCTTGGATAGTTAATACGCACAACTCCTTGATAACACCCAAATTTAAGCATCTATGCTAAGCATTTATTTATGGTTTTGTGTCAATATAGCCTTAACATGCCCAAAGTGACCATAGATTCTTATCTTTTAGTAATTTATATCTTTTCATAGATAAAGTTACTCAACTAGCCAATTTTGGGACTTGCACCAAACCTGAAAAGACATTTATTCTCTAAGATTTCAACCCAACACATGGTTTTTACAGTAGTTAGGCTTCCATCCATCACGACTGTGGTGGACTAAGCATCACACTATGTGCACCAACTTAGGAGTCGGTGGTCCCGACACATGATTTCTTCGACCCTACTTTTCATGACCAATCCTTTATCAGAATACATCCTCGTCAATCAGAAGGTTGATCGACATGGGCCCCTCGACCACCAACAATAGCCCCCAGGGTGGGTTTGGTCCAGGATGCCGCAACTACAGTCAAGAAGACCATCCCGCAATCACAACTAAGATGTAGTGTCGACTAACACTCAGCATGACTATGACCGCGACCGCGATATCTACCTCCATTGTGACTGCAGGATCCACCTCAGTTGTGACTGTAAATGCGGGCTTGTCTCGATCGTGACCGGACGACCGCGACCATGACCAAGGCATCCACCCATGGTCGTGACTGTGGTGAGCAAGACCATGACCTAGATTAGTACCTCGACCATTTCACCTATAAATACCCACCCCTCTCCACCTGAAGAGGGGTTCCAACATTTGGAGGTTCCCAGAGCCCCGTGGGAGGGTCCAGAGGTCTGAGAAGGTTGAAATTCTCATCCTACACCCGTATCTTCAGTGTGCTTCCATCCTCCACCATTTTCCACCATCATCCACTCATTTCGGCCCATTTCCTACAATCCACTATCATTTTCACCTCCATCCACTCACCAAGCTGTTGTTCGGGGCAGATCTAGAGAGAAAGGAGGCCAAGGAGTCCACAAGACCAAGGAGGATAACCCAAAGATGAGATCTGGCCTATATGGAGGCTAAGGAGAGAGATCCCCCTCTCCTTATAGGCTAAATCTCTTCTTCTCCTTTCTTCTACTATTTTCCTTTGTTTCTATACAAATGATGTTTTTTCCATCTTTGTTCGGTACCAACTATGCTTGTCCATGGCTAGTTGAGCTCCTTCTTGTCTATGTAGCCTGTCTTAGGCATGTTTATGTAGTTTTACCTTAAGGAAGTAGTTTTATTTTAGATCTAATATGTTTGCTATTCTATCTTATCTTTCCATTTATGATTGCTAGTTTGGTTGATCTCTTTCTTGCTTGAACTTCTATTTCTACCTATATCAAGAGATTCATTGTAGAAATAGATAAGAGGAGGTAGTTTGGATCAGAATATGAAAGGAGGATGGTTCAAGGTGATCTGTGCAAAACTGTAGACCTGGGCTCGGTTGGACCACTACCTGGTTCTGCCCAGATCACACCTATTCCTAGCATCTCAGATTATTCAGAATATTCTAGGGTGTTGTTTTGTTACCCTCGAGAGAGGTTTCACAACATTCATGGGTTTTAGTCATGCTGTGTGAGAGCGAGTGGGATGACCCCATAGGAACAGATACCATAGTACGTACCATGTTTGGATGTAGGTTGTCTGCTCGGGTGTTCAAGGGTCGTCTACACTCGAGAATAGGTTCATAGACTGCCCAACTTGTGGTTACATAACCAGAAACTCCTTCTTTGTGATTAGTAGAATCCTACAGACTCTATTTTGTTTTCTTTTCTATGTTTTGTTTTACTTCGTGACAATCTACTAGACTAGTTCTAGCTTCATACTTTTATCGACTATCAGATTGTCTTATCTGACTCAAGAGTGAGATCTTAAGCATCCTAAATGTCCCCACGTCCCTGTGTTTGACCCCATATATCGACTTTGACCCCGTAATAATGTTGCAGGGGTCCTTGAAGGTTTCAAGTTATAAATTTAAAGTTCAATTCCTTCTGAGTCTGCCTCCCTTCAGACGCACGATTTAGGAACCACATCACTCCTTGCCATAATTATCTACATGCTTTTGGGTTTAGACTCTCTAAAAATCACCAGTTAAGCCTATCGCAGTAGCCAATACGATAGATAAGCACCATGCTTTGTGCAAATCTACATATCTACCATTACTCTTCCACTAGATTGATGGTTCACCATGCTTTTTGCAAATCTACGCTTGGTCGATCAAACTTTTCATGTGTAATTCTAATGGAAAGCATCTTAGACTTACTATGTTTGATTGTGGGGTTTTATATATATACAAATATATTGTATCCAATCACCACATATATAGTACGTATCATATACATGCTATATACCACAACATAAACATACAATATAAAATAAGTGATGGTTATATGTCTACTAGTAATTCCTTGTAGCCACAAGAAATTACCACCATCTAAGTCAATCATCACATCACATGTATGAACTTACTTTTGGTGTAGACATGTTCTTTCCAAACAGGGTAGATCGGTTCAACCCGTGAACTGATCCTCTTGCCTCTTGGCCAGTTGGTTGGTCAACTCAGAAGGTCATTTGGCCTCCAGTTCAACTAATGTTTGGACTCCTTCTAAATGGTCGGTTGGGTCTAGTAGGAGGTCACCTGGCTCCATTATTCTATCCTGCATGGTCCTCCAAACGGTTGGCTCAACTCATGAACTAGTCTTCTCAATTGAGGAAGATCATCTTCCTCATTGTTATAAGAAAAGAAACTATCCTATTTCTACTTTATTACATTGTATAAAGATAAACCTCGAGTTACATTCATGGGGAACAAAAGTAGGAAAGAATTAACTTTACATTGGGAAGAGGAAGGTAGAGGTTTGGTATGCAAACCGAGATAAATAGGAATAGAACCAAACCATCCAACCACACATAGATATAGGATTTAAGCCATAACCACGCTACACATCCACCATTAAAACCACCTTCAGGGAGACGCATGTAAATTGCATATATATATATATATATAATTTTGGGATTATGTGGTCTTTGATTAGATACAGATATGAGATAGTTTGAATATTCACATCGTATGCAATAAATAAAAAAATTAAACAAAAAATTTGATAATATTGATTATACTAATACATAGTAACTGGACGTAGCTCTGATATCACTATTGGGAAATATGGGCATAGAGTATATCAATGGAAACAAAATTTTTATCTATCTATATTCTCATATCAGCAAGATTGTGTCAACTACTATGAAATAGGAAGGATGGTTTAACGAGTTATATGTGGTCCTGGATCAAGTCCAGTGACAACAACTTGCTTCAACGCAACTATCAATTAGTTTCACTTGGACGGAGGTTGTAAAGCTATCCCTATCTTAACCACAAACAAGGAATAGAAACAACTTCTGTAGAGACTCTAGTGGTCTCACCACAGACTGTAGGCTGACATTTCTCTCCAAGAAACAACCAAAGGACTCCTACCTCTAGAGTCCACATGGACCAAATAGCACTCTTATAGTTCAACTAGAATTGACAGGATGGAGTTGTCCCTCCTGTTGATTTCTAGTCACCAACGAGCTCTCCCTCAACAACGATCCTCAGTTGTTCTCTCCTGTTGTTATCCCTCCCTTGTTGGGTAGGACTTTCTTGAGCTCTCTCAGTTACCACAACCGGAGAGGACAACAATTGTCAGAGGAACTAATTCTCAGTTGTCTATTTTGTGTTCTGAGAAGCCCCCAATACCCCTCTATTTATAGGCGAGGTTAGGTTCAGGGTTACCAGTCGGTACGAGATTGTGTGGGAGTGGAAGGGACCAGAAGATCTTGAACTTTCACAACCTGTGAGCCATGAGACAATCTTCTAGTGACCCAGATGGTCATATGGCCACACACGATGGACATCTTACACTACCAAATGGTAGTTTGGCAGTTTCCCAATCACACACAAATTTGGAAATTTCAATTCCAATTAATATTACATATTAATTGCTTACATCGCAAGTAATGTGCAATCAAAACATGTTCGAGAAACATTCAGAACCTTCATTCGGCCCAACCGATCCATCTCACCCATGTGAGGCACCCGTCTCGCTCACCGAGACGGGTGTCTAGTGAGCCTGAGTCAAGGTGGTCGGTTGAACAAATTGAACCTTTCAGTTCACTCCTCATCTTGGATAGAAATTAGCCAATTTAAATTCTGATTATCCTAACCACCCAAACGACCATCTCAGCACTTGAGATGGTCATTTGGCAGTTCAGTCAGCCAATTTATCGATATGTTGCATGAATTGAATACATAAATACTTTAGTAATCAATCCAATCATCACTCAAGATTAAAGTCCTCTTTTAGATGAGTTCCTATGTATGTGACCCTATAGGTCCAATATCACATTGGCAGTGAATGTCCATAACTAACTTTTGGCATCACAAGAAATGAGAGGTGCCTAGTCGCATATCAGTGCTATCCAAGTGAATGGAAAATTGGAGAATAACTTCAACCTATAATGTGTGTAAGGTATTGCAGTGATTGCATAATTCTATGGTCACTGATAACTAGAGTGAACTCAAGGCATGGACTCGTCATCCTATCAATTTTCATCTAATGTTTCTTGAACCAAGAGCAGACTGTCTGAGGTAATGTGACCTTAAGATCATATATTGATTCACATGTGCATGTGCATGTGTTTCTCAGTCTTGCTTATCAAGTGGACATGATATCATACTCCATTCTGAGGAACAAATCTCATCTCTATCACTCACAGTCTATCTCCATGTGTCAAAGTCACCTAATCATCACCTTTATAACAACCCATGTTTCAGGACTGTGTTTGATGATATCAAAGCGTACCCAATGACATGTGATGAGTGTAGTGATTTTAGGTCTAATAATCACAATCACCATGTTCACTATGAGAGATGACTATGACCACCAATGATAGTTTCCATGTGTCACGTATAAGGTGGGTCTGTCCGATACATTGTTCCCTAACATGTATCTCTGTGATTGGTTTGATATTGTCATATCATGACTAATGAGATTATGTCATCAACCAACCCACACTCCCATCTTATGTGTTAGTGGTGTCTATCTACCTTCCACAGTAACAATCGACTAGGGACATAAAAAGAATGTACACACCCTTAACATTCATATGATATCATCCTCCAAGGATAATACTTGAAGACATACATCATTGAGTATTGTCATTCTTTAGACATTCATAATATTTACTCATTATCTCATAAATGAGTGAAACAATATGAATTGGAAGCTTAACTTTATAAGTATTAATCAAATCCTCTATGGTTTATGATACATCAACAATCACATGATTGGCTCTCTGGGCATACCTTACCAAAATGAGGACCATGTCTTAGGATAATGTACACCTTCATGATGTTCATGTGGCCCAATCAGTGAATGTGAGAGGTACTCCCTAGATGCATAAGGTTGAGATAACTCCAAAAGTACATGTACTCCTAGAAACCTCAAGGAAGTGGCTAAGGCTCACAATGCATGAGATGTAAATATAAAAATATAAGAAGTCATGTAATACTGAAAGGAGTGGTGTACCAACTCAAAAGTGAAAAATGCTTTTGACTTTATGAGATATAAGAAAGTTCTGGAATTAAAAGGTATGTATGATTTGAAGTCATGTTGAGAATGATTAAACTTAAAATGTGAAATTGAAATATAAAGTGTGGATAAACCATCTCTGCTCTTGGAATGGGTGAAATTTTTTGGAGTTGTAGACAAATTCTTATTTCATCTTATTAAGAGTTAGAGAGATTGGGTAGACATAGGTTGTACCTAAAATTAACATACGATAATGAATACCTTAAGTTAAACTTAATGACATGATCAAGGGTTGAAGTTGTTACCTTACCCTTATGTGGAAATGAATGATTATTGGTTGGACACCTAGGTGAAAGGTAGTCACCAAGTTAAATTGAAATCATGAATGAAGATATAAACACCGAGAAGTGATAGCATGTAAATACTAATATATGGAGGTACCTTGAACTAAAATCAAGTAACAATATTAGTCATAATGTGAGGAATTTGCATATCAATAAAAGAGGTTAAAGATATCTAAGAAGGGTTTCTAACCCTAAGGTTTGAAATCAGGATGAATTATCATTCACCTTAAGCTTACTAGGTTTGAATTTTGAGGACAAAGTTCCTTTTAAGGAGGGGTGAATGCAATATCCTCAATTTTGGTAAAATTGAATTGTATAAATATAATACATGAATCAATAAGTAAATTCTCCAATGGTATTATTGGTGGAATAATAATGTCCTTATATCACAACTTGAAGAAATAAAAGGAATTTCATGTGTTCTATGGTTTGCAATAATCCGTTAATACTCTTGGACAAAAGAAAGAATGGAGAATCCATTAATAAAGAGATTTCTAAAGTAATGGAAACTTTGTGGAATTTTCTAGAAAAGAGAGTTTTCATGCATAAATAAATAGTAATGTCATTAAAAAAATAGTAATGTCTTTGTGCAATATTGGTAATGGAAATATTAAGATACAAGTTTCCAAAAGAAAATAAGATGTGTGATGTTTTAGATAATTAAAGGATAATTATCTAGCCAAGATTGGAAACATAATGGTTAATCCATCAAACAAGAATATTTTGATTTAGTTTTTGGTATACTTGAAAATAATGACAGGAAGAGAATTCCAAAAATTTAGAGAAAAAGGACATTCCATGTGAATGGTAATGTTCTAAATAATGTAAAAAAAGAGCAAGTTTTGTATGTGAAAGACATTCCAATAAATCCAAACTTATTAGATATATATTGTAAAAGGGCTATATGAGTTTTCTTGGAATAAGAATAATTGAGTGGAAGAACATACCAAAGAGAGAGACAAAGAATAGATCTAGAATTTATGATCAATTAACCAATAAAGTACCATACATTATATGGTTTTCTTTTAGTGTATCAACCAAGTAATATGGATGATTGATTTAGGAAATGTACTAAGAAAGAAAGAGAAGGAGTTATTATTCTTGTTGGTTCTCATATTAGGAGTATCTAATTGTGGATTGAGGATAATATGACTTAATCACCTTCTTTTTGTGAATTATGGTATACAACTTCAACTTTCATTCATGAATATATGTGGAAGGAGACACACACTTTCTACAAGCCTTTATCTACCTTATGTATCAAAACGGGAGCAAACCTAGACCTTCCGCCTAGGCCTCTACTTCCCCAACATCCTCCCTGAAACCATAAAGCTCCCCATTATATATATATATATATATATATATATATATATATATATACATATATATATATATATATGGAGACCAGAGAAGCCCTCATCTATATTAGAACAACTAGACCTTATTAGAGGGATATGTACATGGTTCTCAGACCATGTGACTCAGGAGAATCCCTTAAGGTACCCCTCTATCCTCCACTTTCGACAGTAGTCATGTAGTACGACAAGGAAGAGAATGCTTAGGTCTACATTGCAAGACATAGTTAGAATACATGCAAACCAACGATTCCTCACCACAGGTAGTCCAAGAAGGGAAGATCGGACCCTAGACTTTGTTGGGAGTTCTTGGGATCTGGGGTTTGCCACCAGAACATCATGTAGATGCCTTGATCTTCCGGTGAGGACCATGACATTTTTCATTGTCCTAGAGGGTGTTGGTAGGTCGTCTGAGGTGTGCATCACAAAAGCACCGCTTCCCCTCATGAACCTCACAGATGCCGCTAGAAGATCAAATGGAGGAAGGTGATCGGGTGATGGGTGGTAGCTATGGTGGATGGGGTTGAGGTGGAGTTCGTGCTTGGGTTCCTGTTGGTTGTTTGACACTGACCACAATAGCGGCAATGCAACCTGTGTATGGGGAGGTACACCAACATGTAAAAGAGATCAAGGGAGAAAGGAAAGACGGTCTGGGGAATTGGGTGGACCAAAAATTGTGACCGGTCCAAGGGTGAACCAAATGCCTGAACCTCACACCTCACTTATCAAGTATGGCGCATGACTCTGACCAATAAGGAGATTCCATGTGGCCATATATTGGGGTATTTCTAATTTTCTTATTTAATTTATAGTAAATGTTAGGAATGTCCAAAAATAACCAAATTATAAATCATTTTGAATGAAAGAAAGAGAGAACACAAATAAAATATTTACAAACTCCAATTATGATTCCTATTCTAAAAGTAGTATAATATATGTTTAAGTGGTGATTAAGGTATTTTAAAACCTTAGATTTGGGTATTAAAATTCTAGAAATATTAAAAGGCCTTAATTTGGTGTTACTATCTGATATTGTGGAATGAAATGATGATTCAACATGATTAGGAAGATAATGATGATTTCTAATGTGATTAATCATGCATATTAACTTTTAGGGTTAAGGATCATAACTTGATGTGTCATTAAGCCATATAATTTGATATATGGGTTCATGATGCAATAACATGGCAGTTTTGATAATCATGGTTGCTCTTAACATGAATTAAGCTTCTTAAGTCATTAAGTCTATGGGAATTGGGGTATTAAAGCATAACTTGGGTAATAACTTGATGCCAAGGAAACCCTAAAACCCTAGATTAGACTCGAGTATGGTTTAATCTAAATAATGTAATGGTGACACTCTAGGATTTGCATACATGCAAATATAATATGATAGTTTGGATTCGTCTTTATTGATTGGATTGCTTGAACATAATTGAAGTGTATTTTGCATGATAATCTACATTGTTCACCATTGGGATACATGGTAATGGTTACAACTACCCACATTAGTTTGCTGATGTTTGTCAAGTGTTTCTCGAGGATTGAAAAACTAAACTATTGGATGTTTATTTGCATTCTATTCAATTATAATGTCACTATGACTATCACATAAAGGAACATTATGTGAAGAAAATGACAGATCTTATTTGCAAATATTTGATGGAATATATGTTGTTCGTTTACTTGCACATTTTTGCATGCACCCCATATACACAATATATTTGGATATGTTGATCCGTGCTTTTGTTTAAAGGTGTTTTAGGTACATATTGGATAAGATGATGTCAAAATATGACGAATAAATGAAATAAGTTGAACACTTTAAAGTTAACCTGTAAGGAGGATTAGATAGATACTTATTCTCATATAGATCTCATATTTACATTTCTGATGATGAAAATTATGTAACTCTTTGGAAGAGTATTTTGTAAACATCATCTAAATTAATGGATTTTTTTGCTATTATTTATTGTTTGATTAAAATATGGATCCTTGGGAAAATTTAGGTAATGGCTCTCATCTTTTTTGCCATCCTTAATTGGGGTTTGCTGGAAAGTGAGGTCGTTGCAGAGGTGCACCTTGGTGGTATGGATAATCCAATCATTTTTGATAGGATCATTCAATTTGAGGCCTCAGTACCTAGGATGCTACAATCTCTCCTACTTAGACTCTTGAAGTCCTCATCAATGCTCAACTATATGGCCTTATAATATTTTCCACATTTTAGTGCAAACACAGATTGACCCATGGACACACACTTTTCAATCATAGATATTAGCACAAGGGTGGCTACATCATCATGGATATCCCTTTACAACATGCCTGGACCGTATGATTCAGGACTAGAGTGCCACATGCTCATTTGGGCCCCACCTACTAGAGGGGTTTTGGTCTGATACCATTTGTAATGTTTGCACCTACAGACCACTACTAGCCTTAAGTACATGCTTTGTCCTTACTCACACACAAGTCAGGATCAACTTTCTGGTTGGTCACCCATCTTAGTACAACTTTTGGCTGACCATACTTAACCTTGGAGTTATTTAGTGATGAGCTTCCAAAAAAAGAGTTACACCTTGGTGATATGGATAGTCCCATAATTCCTTTTAAGATCATTTAATATGAGGTCCAAAATCCTGGGATGTTACAAACTAGATCTCACTCATATTAGCCATCCATTTAGTTGATAGGTGATTGATTAGCATTGCAGATGAGAGCTAATGAGATGTTACCAACTAGTGACTTAGTCAACTATGTACATCCCTATGGAACTATTCACCTTGTGATAACTCCTCTTTAATTAGCTATCATCCTCTGTCTCTAACAACTTGTGCCTTATACTAGGTAACTGTTGTGGGTTGCATTTGCATCTAAGAGGTTTTCTTGATGGAATAAGATGCTCAAGATATTTTTCCATATAGATTTGAACAAAGCACCATCGTAGGTCAAGGTTTTCTTAACTGGTAAAAAGGGTGTTCCATATAGAAGGCTCTAGGTTTGAATTCCCTCGGGGATAAATTTTAGGGAAAAATCTTCTGTAGACATACCGGCCAGGGATAGACTTGTGACGACATTTCACAGAAATAGATCTGGCATGGGATGAGTTTAATGTGGGCCTTCCTGGGAGGGATTCCTCAACATCAAAAAAAGTTCACTATCACCACAAGAATTTTGTGTGTGCTCAGGAGGTGGCATCCTCACAATAGATAGAAAGTAGAGTGTCATAATCCTCTTTGGATCCAGTTAGTAGCTTGTCTACATTCAACAATTGCAACACCATCAATGTGTCTCTTATAGTACAAAGTGTTGTTCATCACATCTTTAGAACGTACACAACTGTGTAACCAGGAACTTTCTTTCCATTGCAAAAATACACCATCATCACTCCTACACGAACCATCAATGTTACCATCACTTAACACATTGGTGTACATCCTATACTAATACACAATGTGATCCACACTTTTGTGTTGCCTTGCTACAATTTCAATTAATCTCCTACCCCAATATATATTTTTATGTTGATCAAACATGGTTCTTATAATGGGTAGGTGAATCAATTCTGGGTCATGTTAAGGACACATCATTGGCCTTTATGGAAAAGGACTAAAGATGCATATGGAGAAGAGGATCCAACTAGACAAAGTATTTTAATTTGTCAATTGTGTGTGTGCTTTTTTCCTTGTTCTAGTTGTTCAAGCTAAAACATTTTGGTGATGACGGAGTTGTTCACTAAAGTGAATCTATGCTTTTACATATAGACATGTTATAAAAATGCCATAGACATCTATGTATATCACCATGATATGGGCATGTCAATTCTTTTATCCGATTCTTTGTAGTTGACATTAATTGATATAGTTGGCATTGGTCTATATGTGATTACGATCTGGTAAGGCAACAAACTGCGACTCGTTCATTCAACAATTTATATCTTTCCTTCCCCTATCTTTTTAATTTAAAGTGATTAACGTCATATCTCAATTATAAATTACAAAGACGGGGAAGAAAAGATATAAAATTTAAATAAGCATATTGACTATAGTTTTGGATTACTTGGTTTCTGAATTAAGTCTAAAGTGATTAACGTCAACTGTGTTTCTATTGATTATACATATTCAACGATTGCCACTGATCCTTAGAATTGTGTTGAATTGGCGCCCGCGCGCTGCTGCGACTGAGGGACCTGGAACCATGTGAAAGGTACGGCGGCGCCTGTGGAAAGAGAGAACTTACCTGTGGGCGCGTTAGCTGCCGGTATATTATTACTACTGCGTGATGAAAAATTCTACACATGACCGGCCATCCATGCGTGCCCTTATCCAGACCTCGGTACTGTCCACCTGCTGCGCTCACTTAGGGATGTCAATGGGGAGGGTATGGAGAGAGTAAGGTTTTACCTTTATCCTTACCTTTTTTGGGTAGCGGGTAAGGGTAAGGGTAATTATCCTTCTCAGCAATCCCCTTACCCTCCCCTTACCCTTACCCTCTTCTCCACAGGGTAAACAGGGAGGGTAAAGGGTAAGCGGGTAATTTTGACAAAAAAAATTATACACATTGTGTGTTGATTTTTAATAATTTTATAACTAATTTATTGATAATAACATATAAAATATTATCTCCAATTCAAAATCATATGTTTCTCCATGTAAAGTTAAGTCAATTAACACAATAACAATTTTTTATGCATAAATTATTATTTTTCCTTTGCATAAGTATGCATAACAAATAAGTGTTTCATCAACACCTCATTCTCCGCAAGATATATATATTTTCCCTCAACAAAAAAGTGTTACAAGCACAACACCAAGTCATTTTCCAATGATAGAATAAAATATTAGGGTTAAACATTTACATACAAACTCCTTTTGAATATATTTTTGTGTAACCTTTATATCATGTGCGGGTAAAAGGGTAAAATGGTATGGATAATGGCTATACCTTACCCTCCCCTTATAGTATAGCGGGGAAACGGGGAACGGGTAAATGGGTAAAGGGTAACAAAAATCTCTATCCTTACCCTTACCCTCCAGGGTATGGGTAAGGGTAAATGGATAATACCCTTACCCTCACTACCTCCTGCGTTAGCTGTCAGCAGCAATTAAAGCAATAAAAGTTGAGGAAAATAGAAGAGAGAGAAAATGTTTTTCTCCATAACTTTCATTCCGGAACGTATTTTTCGATGAAATAAATTGTATTAGAATCCTTGTAGAAAATACTTTCCAACGAGACTAATGTTGACATATTTTGAAATAATGATAATACATAAGAAATATAGTACCATATATTAAGATATCATACACATGTTCTGGGTACAGACGTACAATACTCGTGAGTACTGTACTTTTGAATGAAGAAGGATCAATAGTACTCGTAAGTACTGTACTTATGGATCCATAAATATTGCATCGACTTGTTAATACTCAAGTATAAGTACATTACCTACCAAATTACAAAACCAAGCATAATCATAACTGATGTAGAAGTATAAGTATAGTACCTACGGAATCACATATCAACATTAGTCATCTGGACAATTTGTTTTACAAAATACAAACATAAGTTGAGTACCCATTTGTTAATGACCTCAAAAGTACAATGCACATCAGGTCAAGAATCACATATAAAATACAACAATAAGTATTGTACTCACTTGTTAATTTTAACTCAGTTACTGACGCATAAGTACAATACCTAATAAATTATAAATCAAACATAATTGTATAACTGGTCTAAAAGCATAAGTACAGTACCTACAAATTGCCATAGCAACATTTATCATCCGGACAATTTTTTTTACAAAATACAAACATAAGTTGAGTACCCACTTGTTAATGATCTCAAAAGTACAATGCACATCAGATCAAGAATCAACTATAAAATGTAACCACAAGTATTGTACCTACTTGTTAATTTCAACTCATTTACTCAAGCATCAGTACAATGCTTAATAAATTACAAAATCAAACATAATTGTATAACTAGTCTAGAAGTATAAGCACAATACCTACAAAATCTCATAGCAACATTGGTCATCTAGATAAATACTTATTTCAAAATGTAGACATAAGTTTAACACATACTTGTTAATGATCTCAAAAGTACAATGCACATCAACTCAAGAGATCAGCTATAAGATGCATCCATAAGTACGGTACCCACTTGTTTATTTAAACTCAGTTACTCAAGCATAAGTACAGTACCTAGCAAATCATAAAAGCATGCATAATTGTATAACTGGACTAGAAACATAAGCACAAAACCTACGAAATTCTATAACAACAATATGAATGTTTGTATATGATGTACTATACCTCAAAACACAATTATCGTACCTCAAAACATAGATACTATACCTTGAAATATAAATATTATATTTCTCTCATATTATTATTACTCCAAAATATATCAACATTGATCTAGTTAGAATGTATTTTTATAAGGAATGTAATATTTTTTATTTCATAAAAAATTCATTCAGGATTGAAAGTTACGAAGAAAATAGTTTTCTCTCTCCTCTTTTAATTCCCCTTTTTACTTTAAATTAAACAGTTCAACCACATTAGCATCAACGCCCCCTTCCCAACCACCGAGTGGATGCCCGGGTGGGGGAACGGGCGTGGATAGCGTGGCTCCTGCGCGATCTCAGCGGTCCGGTCATGTCGGGCAGTGGTTTTGGCTACCTGCAGTATATTATCTAAGCATGAGATCTTTGCTAAAAAAAAAATCTAAGCATGAGATCTAGGATGTTATAAGCGGATTGCGGACCAACAACAGCTTATAGAAGATAAGGCAAGCCACCGTGTGGGAAGCTGACCAGACAACGGTTGCAGTTGAACATATTTTATCTGAAAACATGGCCGTTCTGTATAAGCTAGGCACGCTTTCATATCCTGCTCCAATATCTCGGGTTAAAACAAGTTTTGACGCTCACCAGAGAGTGCGAAAAATGAATAGATGATCATACAGACGTTTCATACTGTCTATCTATTACAAGATTTTTACACGATAACATGGTATTAATTAAAAATTCATAGATTGTGACGTGATGGAATCATCGCCAAGGAAGCAGCTAAATTTTTGGTGATGGATGATTATCTAGACGTGCATTTTATACTGCATGTTCATAGTAGGATTGTTGCATCACGGGCATGAGCTACGCACTAATTTTTGTGGGGCGTTGGGGTGGGGGTGGCCTAACAACTAGTATCTAAAATTAGTTCTCCATCGTCGGTCGTTATTGAGAAAAACAAACTTATCGATATGGTTTTAATTTCCAACAAAACAGTTAATAAAACAATTGGGTCTCCAATTTTTCTGCTATAAGAAACTCCCCACTTTTGTGGATATAGGGAAAGGGTTTCCCCACTCTGGGTAAATATTCTTTGAAAAATATATCTACAGTAACTATTTGGGTTGCAGACAAGTTACTTTACTCAGTGTACCAGTCGACGACGTCATTTGTTAAAAATGAGTTGTCGTTAGACATAAGTATAGCACAATACTTGAGTTTGGTTGGATGGTAATGATTATTTTCCTTATTGCATGATTCAAATTTTGCAAAGCATGACCTTTGCTCACGAATCTTAATATTCCCCACTAAGATGTCTAGGTGACATCTTCATTTTCCCTACTAAGTTGTCTACGACTAACTACTCATGCTTGCCAATTAAATAGGCACGCTTTTCCATATTCGGCAATATTTTGGAAAGAAACGTACGTAGCTATTGGGATTGTAACAAACCCATTTCTTCGTGTTTGGTGTTAGAATTCAAATGGTGGAATAAATAGAAGTGGTCAATTCAATGTAAACACTCATCATTACAATTGGTGTAATAGCTCCAACTTTGACAAGACAAATTGTATTCAGACAAAATGGGAACATTAGCCTTCATATTCCTTTGATCTAATAGAAGAAAGTAGTAGCAATTTGCTTTGGACGAACAAATCATTATCGTTTAATTTTTTTGCTTCCAGTATAAACACTCATCATTACCGCATGTATATTTCTAATATTGCTGCGTTCTCACTACGTACCCCTATTTTTATATTTCAATATTACAGGTTCACATCCTCTGTGCCCGGGACAATGTGTCCAGTATATATCAACCGCACACTTCATCATAGGCCCCACAAATCAAGAGATGAGATGTCAGGGGAGAGACACGGGGACAAAGGATGGGTACGGATGATTTAGACCTTGACCCCAATATTACATATCAAATAATGCCACGTTTCCATATGTGTATCTGTAACGTTACCGGGTTCTCACTTCGTATCCCTATATTAATGATATTCTTATACAAACCTCTACGACAACAAGTGCTTGCGATTGAACCCGGACAACAAGTGCTTGCGATTGAACCCGGCCGTTGTGGCTCGGTTGGTTAGGCACGACTTGGCCCCCCGGGGTCCCAGATTCGAAACCTGCCGTTCCACAGCGTATTTACAACCTCTTGGGTCCGGGGGTCCCGGGTTCGAAACCTGCCGTTCCACAGCGTATTTACAACCTCTTGGGTCATCCGGACTCTGGCACCTGTTTGGGGAGGGGGGGCCTAGTGGCCCTTTCATATCCAAAAAAAAGTGCTTGCGATTTTCAACATGCAGCTTGGCATTGTCGAAAAAAATTCTGGTTCATTTCGTTATTAGAATAATTGGCTTGTCATGGCTTATAATACCGATAAAGTCTTGTTGTCTCACATCATGTCCAGTAGCGTAGCCACATATAGACCTGGGTGGGCAAGTGCCCTACTCAGGATCTGTATTTTCAGACTATTTGATCTCTATTTGATTTGGAATTTAGTGGAAAATATCAATTGTGTCCTACCCTATTCGGCTGCAAATGACTATGTACAACCCAAATTTCCTGGCTACACCACTGATTATGTCTCTATATATTCTAGCATAAACACTAATATCATAAAATACTACCAATGCATCTGCGGTCAATAAACGCTTTCACTGAATTCAGTTCACCGCTACTAGCTAAATGTATTAATCCATTTGTTTGTGTGTGCACGCACGGGCAGGAACCGTGCTCGACTTGTCGAACTATATGTACCATCTTTTCGAATAACTCCACGACACCATCTTTTCGAATAACTCCACGATGGAAGGGATGATCCTCTATTACTTTGTAAGATTAATATATATTATTGCCTCTAATTGACGTCTGCACGAATTGGTACATTATTTTTATGTTTACAATTGTATATTGAAGTACATATAATTCAATACAATAATGGTTCTAACTCTAGATGAGACGTTTGTCCATTTTTTGATAAAAATATATGAATCGGTTTGTTTGCTGCGCAATATCAAATCTTCTACTTTTCCATCGAATAGAGTACTGCAAACGTTCATGACAGTTCTCCTATTTGTGCAAACACCATTAAATGATTTCATATGAGCAAGACGTTTTTATGCAACAACAGCAGGTTGTGTCCATGGAATGTACCCTACATCACTAGGGTTTGGAATATCACCCTAATACCCGACATGACGATATTTCCTCCACCACTGTTCCGAATATTTTCTTGCCGGTTTCTGTGTACGAAATGCCAGACAAGGTAGTTGGCACGACTCTTTGGTCCACAGAGACTTTTCACTACTACTGTTCGCAACTTCAGCTAGATATTTCGTAAAAACAAGTGTGAGAGCAAACTGAATTATCTGGATCCACCAAAATGACGAAATTCAAAATAAGCAACCAAACAAACATGGAATGATATCCCACCAGAAAATCTGATTTCGACGTGGAATAGCGTTTCCTGTTGTAGATTCTGAGTTGGTAGAAAGCATGAATGCCGCGGACATATATTTTTCTGAGGGTGGAGCATCTCAGAAAGTATTCCCTGCTATGGAGTTTAATAGGTAGCGGCTAGCTCTCACCTCTGTCTACATAGTTTGTCTACTCGTTGAACAAGTTTCTGCATGATAGTTTATATATGTGACGAATTAATCTGCCAAGTATCAAATGCCAAAGCTTTTTGTAAAGGAGAAAGAAGAAAGCATATTTGTATAATTGTATATGTTGCTTGAAATAGACATGTGCTGGAATATCTTGGTTTTCTATCAAAATGATATCCTTAAACGTGCATCCACCTCAGTGATCAGAATGATGTCGCAATATACACAGAAGAAGTACTAGTAGAGAAACTATTATGTTGCATTGTACGAGGGATTTCTTTTTACCATAGTAAGTAGTGGAGATGTGTATCTACTTATGCAGCTCTGTATCGAAGACCATCTGTACATAACACTGGACAAATACTTCGTAACAAGGCCGGTGCATGGCGTGTGCTATGTATAAGGCTAGTGGAAAGTTTCATATAGCAACTAATTGATTGACTTTCGACAAAAGAAACTAAATACATGATTTCATTGGTAGAAATTTGATGTGACATGAACCTGAAACAGACACGTCTCACTTGCACTTGACGTCGTCTCGTTGCACTACCACCAGTGCAGTACAGCAACCGCAGGAACCATCGCCTGACAGGTTGCGTCTTGAAGGAAGAGGATGAACAACTTTGTCGCCTGCAGGAGAGAGATCTCCAAGTGACAGCAGGAGCGACGACGGCAGACTTAGGGACTAGGGTTGGCTGAAAACATACACGAACGGCTGACGGCTGTGTTCGGAAGAGATGTCTTTAAACCTAATGACTGGGGGTCTATTTATAGCCTTACACGTCCCACTAATCCTATTCCCGTTAAGACGCGACCACTCGGTTGCTCTTGTACATATTGTGAAATTTTTTACAAAAGAGACACTTTCCCGTTAGGATTCATAAATCTGAATAGGAAAGAAATAATTAATTACATGAGTAATTAATTACTTAGTTGTATCATAATATAAAAAGAAGACGGAAGACGAAAGACATTCTCCACAATCCACAATCCCAAGCCCGTGCACTACTACAGAAACATCGTTCAACGTCGCTTTTCGAGGCATCAATTATTTAACGAAGCCGACGATGATAAACATTACACGTCGACTATTGAGAAAAACCGACGTCTATATTTGAAGACCAGCCAGACACGGGTATCACTTTTTATTCAGCGTCGGCTGAAGAAAAGAAACTGACGCCTAAAATAGCCCGCGAAATCCAATTTTTTCGAGTGAAAAAAAATTGCCCCAAAAGTGTAACATACAGCGTCAGTGTTTTACCTAATAACCGACGCCTAAAGAAGATAAAAATTGCGCACAATTAAACCATATGGGCGTCGGTTGTCGTGGGATAACTGACGCTAATAAGGGTTCGCGCGCCCTCCCTGCCAAAAATTTTAGGGTAAAGGATTGTCCTATTGATGTCAGATGTTATATTCAGCCGACGCATATTCTGTTTAAATGTCGGTTTTTAAGATAACTGACGCCTTTTATTAACTTAATAGTCCCCGCGAGAAGTAGACTCTTCCCCTTTCTTCTGTTTCATCGCAAAAATGATTGTGCCTTTCTCCTCCCGACGCCGCCGCCACGCCTGCTTCTCCACTATCTCTGTTTCATTAGTCGATCATTTAGGTCTGGCGATCGATCCTGCCGCCGTTGCTCCCCCGCACCGCCCCCGCTCACCGGTCTCCTGCTCCTGGTCGCCGCCCGCTCACCGCCTCCTGGCCGCCACCCGCTCACCGCCCTTGGCCGCCGCTCGCTCACCGCCTCCTTGCTACTCCAGCCACCCGCTCGCTACTCCTGTAGGTACCCTTCTTCCTCCTCTTCTTGCTCCTAGCCCCTCTTTTCTTCCTTCTCCCTCCTTACCAACAGCAAGCACGACCGTTCTCAGCCAACACAGCCACGGTCGTTCTTACTGTTGGTAAGGAGGGAGAAGGAAGAAAATATGGTTTATATTCAAAGGAAATCAATTATGAATTTGTGATGAATCAATTATATGATGAAATCAATTATGTTCAAATTAATTATGTTCAATTATATGATGAAATCAATTATGTTCAAATCAATTATGTTCAATTATATGATGAAATAAATTATGTTCAAATCTTGTAATGAAATCAATTATGATGAAATCAATTGTGATGAAACCCTAGCATCTACATGAATCCCTATTGCATGATGAAACCCTAACATCTACATACTCTATATGATAACTAAAATTGTGATGAAACCCTAACATTTACATATCTATCCAAGATGATGAACATGCATGGACACTCGAAATGTTGAAATCAATGTTATAGAATATGATACCTATATTAAATGATGTTACATGAAACCTAGGATATGAATGATGAAACTAGGATTGCATGTATTGGAATGACAATATACATGTATTTGTTGGCCTAGAAACCCATCCAAGATTTACTCATTAGGAGTAAATCTTGGATAGTCCCCAATTTGGGACTATTCTTGAACACCTAATCTCACTTAGTATGTAAGTATATAATGTGTATTGGGTTTTCAATAAAATTTCGGTAACAATTCCCCGTTTGTTCTCTAAGTACATATGTACTTGGAGAACAGTGGGGAAATGTTGCTGAAATTTTCTTGAAAACCCAATACACATTATACACTTACTAGTGAGATTAGGTATTCAAGGATGGGATAGGTGGTACACATTTATTATATATAAGATGAAACTAGTATTGTAGGTAAGTGAATGACAACATACATGTATTTGTTGGCCTAGAAACCCATCCAAGATTTACTCATTAGGAGTAAATCTTAGATAGTCCCCGGTTTGGGACTGTTCTTGAACACCTAATCTCACTTAGGATGTAAGTGTATAATGTGTATTGGGTTTTCAATAAAATTTTGGTAGCATTTCCCCATTTGTTCTCTAAGTACATATGTACTTGGAGAACAACAGGGAAATGTTGCTGAAATTTTCTTGAAAACCCAATACACATTATACACTTACTAGTGAGATTAGGTGTTCAAGGATGGGATAGGTGGTACATGTACATTTATTATATATAAGAATGACATCACATGTATTTGTTAACCCTAGACCCTAATCTTATCCTAATATATACTTGTTTTCTCTTTGATCATAGAATGGATAGATCATGGATGCCCATTCGCAATCAATGCACCCCAGAGTTTATATCTGGTCTTGATCAGTTTATTAGATTTGTTGAGGAACATAGGAAACAACCTGGAGATAGGTTCTACTGTCCATGTAGGAATTGCGGTAACAACTTGAAAGTCAACACTGGTGACGAAATCAAAAGTCATGTCATGTGCAACGGGATTGTACAAGGTTATATAGAATGGCACTGGCATGGAGAGATTTCAAACCTGAAACCAGTAGATGTCGATAGTAGTGCTTGGGTGGAAGAAGAAATTGTCTCTGATGATGTAGATGTGAACGAACCAATTCCAGTAGACATCATTGATGCGATGCTGGATAGTTGTGGGGTAGAGCACATTGATCCACCTCCCATCTTTAGAAACATTATGCATGATGCTGAGATACCATTATACACATGGTGTACTAAGTTTACAAAGCTTAGCGTTGTGTTGAGATTGTATAAGTTAAAAGCTAACAATAGATGGAGAGACAAAAGCTTCACTTCATTGTTGACTTTGTTGAAAGAAATGCTTCGTAAAGGAAACGAGCTGCCAATCTCAACATACCGAGTAAAGAAATTGTTGTGCCCAATGGGAATGGAGGCCAAGAAGATACACACATGCCTGAATGATTGTGTATTATTTCAAAAGGACTATGTGGATTTGAAAGATTGTCCAAAATGTGGTGCATCACGGTATAAATTGATGACTTTAGGGAAGTCCAAAATTTGTTCTCTTGCCAAGGTGATGTGATATCGACCTATAATATCACAGTTTCAACGCTTGTTTGCAAATCCGATAGATGCAAAGAATTTGAGGTGGCATACAGATGTTAAGAAAAATAATGATGGGATCCTACGACATACTTTTGATTCCCCATAGTGGAAGAAGATTGATCTATTGTACCCCAAATTTGGTGAAGAAGACAAGAATCTAAGACTTGGGCTTTGTACATATGGGATGAATCTGTATGGGACATTGAGTAGCCAACATAGCACTTGGCCAGTCATGCTTGTTATATACAATCTTCCTCCCTGGTTGTGTCTGAAAAATAAGTACGTTATTCTGTCGTTGTTGATATCGGCCCCTAAACAACCTAGAAATGATATCGATGTTTATCTTGAACCTCTGATTGATGACTTAAAGAAACTCTAGGGTGAAGGTGTGATGACCTATGATGCTTCATGAAGAGAGACATTTCGTTTGCACGCTATGTTGTTTTGCACTATTAATGACTTTCCATCATATGGGAATTTGTCTAGATATAGTGTCAAAGGAGCTAAAGTGTGTCCTATATGTGAAGAGAACACTGATTCAATAAGACTAAAACATGGCGGCAAGACTGAATATCTTAGTCATCGAAGGTTTCTTTCAAAATTCCATCTGTATCATAGGAAGCGCAAAGCATTCAATGGATGGAATGAGGAACGGAGTGTACCTAAACCTATATCAGGGGATGTTGTTTATGAAAGAGTAAAAGTCATTGTCAATGAATTTGGTAAGAGATCACAATGTACTATGGCCACACAGAGTGACAATTCTTCATTCAAGAAGAAGTCAATATTTTGGGATCTTCCTTATTGGAGTTCTTTGACAATCATGCATTATATCATTGTCATGCACATTGAGAAAAATGTCTGTGATAGCATCATTGGTACTCTGTTGAATATACCAGGTAAGACTAAAGATGGGATAAAATCCAAATTGGACCTATGTGAAATGGAAATAAGGTCAGAATTAATAGAATTACATGAAATGGGTAATAAAAGAACATACTTACCTCCCGCTTATTACACATTGTCTAGAAAGGAGAAGAAAGCTTTTTGTGAATGCTTGGCAAATGTTAAGGTGCCACATGGTTACTCATCAAACATCCGTAGATTGGTATCAATGAAAGATCTAAAGTTGATAGGTCTTAAATCTCATGATTGGCACACTCTAATGCAAAAAACATTGCCTGTGGAAATTCGATCTATATTGCCGAAGCATGTAAGGTTTGCAATCACCAGACTTTGTTTCTTTTTCAACAGTCTATTCAGTAAAGTTATTGACCCTGATACTCTTGATAATTTGCAAAGAGAAGTTGTTGTTACCCTATGTCAGCTTGAAATGTATTTCCCTCCTTCGTTCTTTGATATCATGGTACATCTTGTTTTCCACTTGACTAGGGATGTGAAAATGTTGGGACCAGTTTTCTGGCATTGGATGTATCCCTTTGAATGATACATGAGCATTTTTAAAGGTGATGTTCAAAACTATTATCGGCCTGAAGGGAGTATTATTGAGGGTTATGTAGCGAGAGAGGTTATGAATTTTTGCAATGACTTTCTAAGTGGTAATGACACTCCCGTTAATGACAAGAATATTAAGGAGGGCAAAGGAATTTTGGGATCATTGGTGAAAGTAATCAGCCGTGAGCAGTTGGAACAAGGTCACTTGTATATTTTACACAACATGGATGAAGTGAGTGTTTATATCGAGGAACATACCAATTTAATCAAGAGACAACATCCTCGAGCCAGTTCAATGTGGCTTGCTAGAGAGCATAACATGACTTTTACTAAGTGGTTTGAAGATAAAGTCTTACATCAACTATCTCAAACACCAGATGATATTACAGAAACTATCAAATGCGTCACCTTTAAACAAAAATCGAATGTTATGTCTTATGAAGGGTTTGACATTAATGGGTTCACATATTACACAAAGCGCTAAGATGATAAGAGTGTCATCCAAAATAGTGGGGTCACCCTTCAAGCGTCGAATATGTATTTTGCAAGTGCAAACGATAAGAGTCCACGTGAAGTTAAAATGTCATATTACGGTGTCATTGAAGACATATGGGAGTTTGACTACATAGATTTCAGAATTCCTCTCTTCAAATGTAATTGGGTTGATAACACCAAAGGTGTTATAGTGGATGAATTGGATTTCACTTTAGTGAACTTTGAAAAGATTGGCGAGAAGGGTGAACCATTCATATTGGCATCACAGGCGAAATAAGTATTTTATATCGATGATCCTGCAAATGATAAATGGTCGATTGTTCTTCATGGTAAAAGACAGTTCATTGAAGATCCTATAGATGAAGAAGAGTACTATGATAAGTATGATGACTCCTGTCAATTCTTAGTTGGGTTGCCAACTCAACAAAATATTGAAGCTAATGATGACTAATATGTGTGCGGAGATCACAATCAAGGATTGTTAATTGATAAAAGATCACAATTTTAGAGGCATGCATGTTTATATTTTTTTTATGTTTCATTTTTAAATGTGAACTATATAAAATGCTAAATGTTCGCTTTTTTTAATATCAATATAATTTTTAGATATAATGTTTCATTATCTTCTAGTTAATACAAATGCTAAATGTTTGCCTTTTTAATGACATTTTCAGATGGCTGACCATGATTTCCATGATGAGCATGATGCCCATGATGAGGATGATGTCCATGATGAGCATGGAGAGGATACCAATGTATGTTTTAAAAACATATCCTATATTTCTATAGAAATTCATTATCTTCTAGTTATGTCATATATCCTATATTTCTATATTGGGCTAATTCAGTGTGTTTATTTTGTCAAATTTTAGGTTGATGATGCACATGTACCCTCTGAAGCACTAGAGGCACTTGATGCGCATCACCAAAAAGTTAACAAGAAAAGGGACATCACTCTGTTGAAGAAGTTAACAGCTCTAAGGGGCAGTGGATCCAGATTGGATGTGGAGTTTGATAATGCAGGAAATGCAAATGGAGTGAACCACAATAATTTTGTAAACTATCTTAGGTTTGTCACTCGAAGCCATTGTGGTGTTAAGTATGATAATTTGCATAAAGCTCCTTAGGCAAAGAAAGACTTGATATGGAAGGATTTATGCGTGACTCATTATTATTTGCAATTCTATTTTGTAGATTACAAATTCTATTATTTGCAATTCTATTTTTGGATACTAGTTAATAGCAATGCTATTTTATAGAATTTGTTTGCATTGGATGATAAGTTGCATCGTAAAAGTGTGATGCAATGTGTTGGAAAGATGCTAAGGAACTATAGGACAAATCTCAACATAGAATACATAAAAGATGGTGATAAGAAGAAGAAGTCAGCCCTTGTACAGTGGAACTTCCTGGACAAAGCATATTGGGACATGTTTGTTGCTTCAAGACAAACTGAAGAATTCAAGGTATTAAGTGTCACTCCCAATTTAATTAATATACGTTGTATTCAAGATTAACCTTTAGTGTTACTAACCAAATCAATGTGCATACTAACTAGGCATTCAGTGAGGCGTAAAGAGCAAGGCATGCATTGAATGTGCATGACCACATAATGGGTCCAAAGGGCTATGCAGGCATTCACCAAAGACTATAGGCGGAGTCTTGTGCTATTCAGGAGTCCTCTACTACATGTACCACACCCATGCTTCGCCATGATGTCTGGATAGCTGGGAGGTAAAACAAAAAGGGTGAAATAATGAAGCCCGTAACTGCTGAGGCGGCTGCGGAAATGGTAAAATACAACTCTTAGAGCAATCGTTCGAATATTGATTATTTGTGGTATTTACTTACCAATTTTTGTTGATGGTGATTAGCGGGAGCTGCACGAGCAGGGAAACAGGGCACATTCATCCCTCAGGGCACAAGGGATGAATTGGCAGTTGCTCTGGGTAACCCAGAGCATCCTGGACGTGTTAGAGGTGTAGGCACTGATGTGGGCATCAAAGCCTTCTTTGGGCCATCCTAGCGCAAACCTGTCGCAAGAGCGGGACTTTTACAAGAACAGGTAACATATTCTTTTTTTAGAATGTTACTACAAAAGAGAATTCAATAATAAGACGCTAATGTTTCTTTTATCCATGTATAGGAGAATAAGGGAGTTGAGGATATAGTTTCTAAGAAGGTCAAGGAAGAAATGTTGCGGTGGCAGGCGTCTCAAGCTTCCAATCAGCCTATGGCGACCCGCTCTTCTCCTGATGCACATGCTGAGAGTAATCATGTAGATCCACCACCTAGAATGTCTGCTGTAAGTATTGTTTATGACATAGTAGCTAGTATTTTCAAGATGATATGTATATATGTATATCATTATTTACATAAATTTGTAGCCGTTGAAGCCATGTCTCTTAAAAATTGAAGAGTATATTGTTGCAGAGGCACATGCTTACCCATCCCTTCCTGGGGAAATGATTCACAGGAGTCCAATGCCACTGGGTTACATTCGTGTGAGCCTGATACATGTATTCTGTGATTGGAGGGAAGCTGCATTGCCATATGCCCACCCGGATATTGATACACTTGCTGAGGCAGAAGGTGGGGTGATATTATGGCCCAAAGCAGATGTCGTCTACACTATTGAAATTGTAAGATAAAATTATATTACGTTAAATTGTTAATGTGTATATATGAGGTCAATTGATCTGAAATTATATATACAGGTTAAAAAGAAGACACCTGGAGCATCTAGGCCTCCACCTCCACTTCCTGCATTACCAAGTTGGGTTCCAACTGACCTAAAATTCCCGTTAGGTCTTGCTTGTAAGGGAATGGTAGTATGGCTACACGCACATAATATACATTGCCCTATAGTTGTTTATTTAGAAATGGATTATGCAGGTCAATCATACGAAAGCTCTCTATTTATACAAGATATTATTGAGTTGTTTATCTATGATTGGCTGAATACATCAATGATAGAGGCATGGATAAGATGAGATCTTGTTTATACATCCATATACCTTGTGTATGATCTGATGATCTGGTTTCTTATATATTAATGCATACATAATACATGTTTTGTAGTTACTTAGTCGAAATTCAATGTAAACAATTTAGATTTGGACATGTGGGATTTTTGATTCCATCATTGATTAGTCTGGTAGCTAAAGACCATGATAGCGTTCAACAATATTGTTGTGATGCTTTTACAATTTTTGGTCAAAAAAAGAAGCGATAATAATAGCTCCATTCAATGTGAAGTAAGTTTACTTTGCTTATAATTTGGACTTAAGAAAATTACATTTTTATTGTGGATTTTTAGTTATTAATTTTTAACTTTTTTACCTCTAGCGCTAAGCATTGGGAGTTACTAGTTATTCTCCCCGGGACGTTCACTGTTTATTATCTAGATCCTGTGGGGAGTACATTGAATCAAAAAATTGGACACATAATGAGAATGGCATTATTTTGGTGAGAAATATTTCATTTTTATATACGTTAACATATGTTATTAGATTACTATTTAATTATGAAATTTATTATGTTACATTAATATGTAGGTGTTTAGATGTGTTCAAAAAGGCCGAAGGAAAGGTCCCCAGTAAAAAGAACCAGCCAATAATTTGGGAGAACGTGAAAGTAAGTTCCTGACTCCAATATATATGTTAATTATGTGAACTGTGCTTATTTGTATTTTTTAATATGTTGTATCCATTTTATAGTGTGCTACACAAGACAACGGATGGTCATGTGCATACTAGGTGATGCGGTTTATGGACATGATTATTAAACATGCAGATGAAATCAATGCCATACCTAAGGTATTATATATAGTCTCATTAGATAGTATGAAATATATCAATCTTATTTATATATTATTACTTATATATATATATCATTCTCTTTTTAGGTGTTTAAAACTGACCCCACTACAGATAAAGTCTTAAAATAGGTACATGCTCCATATACGATGGAAGTATTAAATGATGTAAGAGAAGAATGGGCAAGAGCCATACAAGCAGTGGGGACTGTAAGATATAATTGGGATGCTGATAACAATGATGAATGATATTTTGTAAATGAATGTTTATACATGTGTTTCTACATGTTGGAATGTTTCTACATGTGTGAATGTGAAAATTGAATTGATGTTTGAATGTATCTACCAATGTGTGAATGTGTGAAAAGAATATTTGTTGATTTTGCAGGTTTGTGGCTTCTTTGTTGGTTGATATCAATGGATGTTGTAAACCTATAGTTCAGAACTGAACTGCATGTTTCTACATCATGCTGACCAGCCACAGCAGGCCTGCAAATAGATATGAAAAAAAAATCAAAACATAGGTGTCGGTTATTTGTCTAAAACCAACGACAAAGGCTTACAACGTCGGTTAATAGCAAAAATTGCCGCCTAATGTTGGCAGACATAACGGTCGTGCTGGCCAGCACGGCCGTGGCAACAGGTGATATGGCATCAGTTACAATGTCTATTAATAGCAAAAACCTGCCGCCTAATGTTTCCAGACATCACGGCCGTGGCGGCTGGTAATATGGCATCAGTTATTAGTAAAAACCTGATGCCGATAGTATCCTAGATGGTGCCCTTTTTATGGCACGGATGATTATAGTGTTGGTTTAGTTACATATAACTGATGCCGATGGGGCCCAACTAGCACATTTTTGGTTGTGTGAAGCATTTTGACGTCAGTTGGAAAACCGACGCTGAAAGGGTTTGACTTTTAGCGGCGCCCACATAGGCGTCACTTGGAAACCGTCGCTAAAAGGGCTTAAATAACTGATGCTAAAGGACGGATATGTAGTAGTGGTTCCCGGCCCGACCAGGCCAGGCCAGGCCAAGCGAGGCGTGGTGTGTGTGCGTACATGCAGTGCGTTGTAGTAACCCCACCCACCAAGGAGGTGAGCATACTTTCCTCCTAGGACCCTTTAGACACTAGTGCCCCATGTGATCCTACATATAAGGACCATAAAAGTTCTAGGAGTGAGCAATATGGGATAAAACTTCTTTGCCATTTGCACTAGAGACAAAACTACTTTTCTCACATGTACTAGATGCACTACATTGGGCTTAACCCATGCTATATACATGGATTCTACAGCTGCCATATATCTAACAATCCCCCATCAAGTCTAATGTGTAGTGTGCTCTATCATTCAATCCTCCATACTGTGCTTTCAGCAGATACCTTTCGGTTTAAATCTACCTGAGTTATCCAACCGTGACCCTCGTAGGAACTAGGTGAACAAAAGTCTTGAACGTTAACCATGGGTACAATAGTATAGGTTGGTAACAATACAATAAAGACATGGTAGAAATGAAAAAACAATGCATTAAGGCCATGCATACAAAATTCTATATCATGATTAATGTAACATCCCTGACCTGGGTTATGTTTTAACCCTAGGTGTTTTTCCTAATAGAGTTGATTAGATGCTTGCTCTTATCTTTTGAAAAGTAATTAAGGCTCTCGAGGAACTTATATTTCATTTTCAGTCCTTTTTGAATAATGTTGGAACATTGTTTTGTTAATTTTGGACTAAAGTGCAAATTACCCAAGTTGAGGGGTTAACTTGCAAATTGCACATGATAAAATGTTCCTCTAATGTTTAGACATCATAAAAATGAATATGATGTAGTGGTATGGTTTCCACAAGCTTGGGCACCAAGATAAAGCTTGTAGAGCAATCTTTGTGCATTAAAACCTAGTTTTGGTGGAATGTGCAAATTACCCAAAACCTAGGGTTCAATATGCAAAATATCACCTCTAGAGGGTCTCTCATGTTTCTTGGCATCAAGTAGAGCAAAGCAAATGAGAGGGGCGCCTCATTTGGATTATCATGGAGGAGAGAGAATCTTGATATTAAAATAATCAAGATTTAAGCATAAAGGGGACTTTAATTTAATTTAATGCAAAAAGAAATAGATTAACTAAGGATCCCTTCAACCAAAAGTTGAAGGATGTGTTTGAAATAGTGTTGGACGAGCTTGTGCATTGCTTGGGCATAAAAAGATCTTGTTTGAGTGGAAGCCACTCACATTATCATAATAAAAAGTATATCCACTAAAAGGTTGGATATTAATATAAAACTCTTTAAGGTGCTTAGTTTACTTTCCATTAATTCTTGGATAATGGAGAGGTTTTGCAAGGAAATGAAGGTGGCTTCGTGGCCAAGAAATGGAGGGGGATTGGATGGAAATTATTTTGCTATTAAAGAAAATAATCCTCTTTTTCTCTTTCCTTGATATCCTTTATGTATATTCTTTTTCCAATACACATAAGGATCATTTCCTTAGATTTTCCTTCCTCAGTTTGCTTTGGCCGACCAAGGAGAGCTCAGGAGCAGGAGAAAGACGACCATAACCTGTTGGTAAGTTTTGATCATCTTCTACCTCGGATTCATGGTGAAAACCCTAAAGCAATGCTTGATTATTGGTTTTCTTCACTCGATTTCCAAATCCTAGCCATCTTGTTCATCCAAAAGCTCAAGGACGGACCTTGGACAGTTGCTGGAACTTCATCCACCATTATATCTGTGGATCTTGGAGCTTGGGATCAGTTCTATAGGCGGGTTTTATAACTCAAACCCTTAAACATTAGTATTGCACTCTTTTCTCCAGTAATTGTTGGTTACTTTCTTCTTTTTGGTATCCCTTTGATTTATTGTTGAAGTTTTTGGGAAGAAGAACAACAGTTCTTGTTTGAATGGAGGAAGACGACGACATCATCTTAGATGTTTATCCAAAGAAAAATTCCAGGTCAAACGGTCTCCTTAGTTGCTCAAATGGTTTCCCAAACTGTTTGGGAGTAAACGATTTCAAACCGTTTGGAATGAAACGGTTTCACCCAAACCGCATGGAAGCAAACGGTTTAAGACCATTTGGTGATGTAGACCAGGGTTTACCATTTGGGGATTTATTCATAACAATCTAGGATAATGATCCACTAATTATATTTGATTAACTCCAATTGGTTCATGAGTTGAAGGTCCATCAATCACCAAAGCCCTAATCGGGTTAAGTGCCGATTTCCAATTTGTTTGAGTTTGAAACTTGGGTTGATTGACCCAAACCATTTCAAAACCATTTGGGGATCACCCAAACGGTCTCAAGACCATTTGGTGATCACCCAAGACTGTTTGGAGGTCTAGGGTTAGGTATGGTTGAGAAATTGAAGATCCAAAGGTATTAAGTTGAAGTATAATCAATTGCTGATTTGGTGATCAATCAAATGATCCAAACCCTAATTGGATGACTTGGATTTGAAGTGATGAGATGGGAAAACGGTCTCAAGACCATTTGGAGGTCATCCAAACGACCTCAAGACCGTTTGGGGTTAGGACATTTTCAATTCGGATGATGGTCCAGTAGTTTTAAAGCAACTAGACTCACATTGGTTAATGTTGAAGGATCATCAATTCCAAACCCTAATCCAATTGATTCAAACCCTAATTGATGATCAATTGAGGGTCAATTGAGGGTCAAATCAGTTGTAGGATGACCTAATTAACTCAATTCAAGTATGGTGATATGTCCAATTGAAGATTGGTTACACGAATTCAATGATTGAAGGAATCAACATTGAGAACCCTAAATCAATTTGATAGGTTGAGACCATAATTGGTCCATGTGGTTTTGAGGAGGTTTGGACCAAACAGTCTCAAGACCATTTGAAACCAAACGATCCCAAACCGGTTGAGTTCATGCGGTTTCAAAACTTCACTTTAGTAAATGGTTTCAAATCTTACTTTTGCAAACGATCTTGAAGGTCACCTTTAGCAAACGATCTTCAAGGTCACCTTTAGCAAACAATCTTCAAGGTCACCTTTAGCAAACGATCTTCATGGGTCACCTTTAGAAAATGATCTTGAGGGTCACCTTTAGCAAATGATCTTGAGGGTCACCTTTAGTAAACAGTTTCAAGTGACCACCTTTAGCAAACGGTTTCAAAGACTACCTTTACTAAACGGTTTCAAGTATGTAACCAAGACCGTTTGGAGGTTATTTGAGCAAGACCGTTTGAGGTCTGATTTGGTCAAGACCATTTGGGGTCTAAGTGGCCAAGACCGTTTGGTGGACAATTAACCAAAACCCCATGGATACCTTATGTGGTTAAAGGACAAATTGATTAATTGATTAACACATGATGTAATCAAAGATGATTATAGTAATTATATCTTAATAGGGTAAGGTGATTAGTACCCTTTGAATAAATAAGATTTAATGATCATGGTGAAAGTGACATAACTTATGATGTCAATTCTTCTCTTTCATGTTGAGTTAACTTAGCCTAATCAAGGTTGTTACAAACATCATCTTATAGAAGATAAGAGAGAAGACTTCCTACATGAATGTTAATCATGTAATGGACTTTTAATATAGATGAATGTCTAATTAGGGTATGATCCATGATAGTGAGATCATGAAACCCTAATTATGAAGGTTAATGAATCATAACCCTAACTGAGGGTATTAATGGAAGTAATCCTTATACATGATGATGGTATGGACTTAATTCATAGTGATGACATGATAAATTATAATTCAAGGTACTTTAATGATCACTCCTACTTGGGGTGAATAGTAAACCCTAACTATGGAATGTTGAATATAAACCCTAATCTAGGGTGATGTGATGTGAATAGTAAACCCTAATTCCGAATAAGGTGAAACTATGTGTGAAACCCTAATTATGGGTTATACCTTATAGCATGAAGCTCTAAGGTTGGATAATGAAATAATGAGTCATTAATCCTAATTGATCTAAGGGGATGATTAACCCTAATTGAGATGAAAAGGGAAACCCTAACCCTAGTAAGGGAATAGTGGTGCAACCCTGGAATAGTGATGTTTTCATTGTTTTGCATTATGCTGATATGAAATTGATGTATCTGTTATCATCTGTACTAATCATGCAAGCTTTATGAGATATTGAACATATCCAGGTATGAGCTATGATGCTTTGTTTATTAAAAGTGCTTTATGAGCCTTGTGAGCAATGATATGCTATGTTTCCTAGTGAAAGGTAACAAAAGAGATTGATAGGCTTTAATAGCCATGTGAAATACATGCATTGCAATTATCATGTTTACAGTGTCAGATGACTTGATGGCATTAAGTTACCTATTTAAGTGGTAACAAGTGTTTTGATGATCTATGGGTTTGAACACCCATAATTTTGAATCATGATGATGAGATGATAAGGGATTGAGATCCCAATGATAATAAAGATGTGAAATGAACTTGATAAAAATAGTACTCTTTCTTTATAGCAATTGTTATAATGGTCTATGTTTGAAAACATGCCAGATGCTAAAAGAATGTTGTAATGTACTTAAATAATCAAGTGAAATTGTATCATGTAGAGCCCTGACCATAGATCCATCATCGTTAGTTTTTGGGTGATGGTGAAGCATGTTTTCCTAAGGGAACTCCTGGAGAGCATACTTTTGAGTATGTGGGGGTTATGAGCGTGAATATCCTTACACCCTAATGAAGGAATTGATGTGAGATAAAAATTAAATCTCTCAATCCTTCATTATATGTATATGCCGGGAAGATGTATCACTAATCTCCCGATGATGATGTTAATGCCGAATCGATGTGAGATAAACAAGAAATCTCTCGATTGCGAAGAGAGTACATCATGCCACTGTAACTCTAATAGAGAAGTTGCCAGTATACCCTGGAAAGCTATTTTGGCAGAGATACAAGATGTCCTACATGTTGTTCCTCACACTGACTGAGGAGGATGAGGTCATAGAAATCCGACTCTTCTATTGACTTATGTATGGTACCGATTTTGATTTCGCAATGGTCAGTTGGAGTATGAGTGGTATACCTCATCTCCTCAGGGCATAAGTATGTTTGAAAAATGTAATCAGTTGTGTAGCATATTTGCTTAGGGTTGAACTACGAGAAACAATGATTGATGATACATTGTTTATTATGACCTAGATTAATAAATGATATATATGTTCTTCATATTCCTTATTGAATAAATGACTTGCTGCTTAATCAAGTTATAACTGAAATGATCTGTATAGAGAATACTGCTCTACATAGTTAATCAATGATTTACCTACTGTTGAATATTTATAATTCTACTGCTCAGTGTTATTCTATTATTTGCAATAATAATGCTTCTGGAGGAGAGTTATATCTCTCACTGGGACAATTTTCAATTGTCTCACCCCCGTGGGATTCAACTTTTTAGGTAGATGTCGAGGAAGAAGAAACCCTTTAGTGGGTGAGCAGCAACAGCAGCCACAACAACATCAATAGCAACAACAAGGACAACAGTGATCTTCAGGTGGAGACACTGTCTGTTAGGTTATGTATATAGAGAGTCCTATGTGTCGTCTTTGTACTCTCAAGTCCTAGGAGTCGGTAGATGGTTTGATATAGATCTGAGATTTTTGGCTTGATGCCTCGAGATTTTTTGTATACTTCTCATGTATAGTTTAACAAGGCAGTCAATGTTATGACTCTCGAGATGAGATGATACAGAGATCTATTGATGTATCAGAATGTAAATAACTTACTTTGGTTCTTTATGAAAGAGTTTTACAATTTTTGGATCTCAGTGTAAAAAGTTTTAGTTTTTATTGATTTTCAGTAATTCCGATGTTAACGATCGCTTCCATGTTTATCTTAATCGATGTTTGGCAATAGACGTCACAATTTAGTGGTATCAGAGCTCTAGGTTCGCTGAATCTATAGAGACATAGGACTAAGGTTGTTGAGTCTGTTCTAGTGTCTTCCAGTCTATCTGATAGTGTCTTTTTCTCATATAGGAGGAGAAGAGAAAACTAAAGATGTCTGGATCACATGATGAACATGTTGCAGAAAGTAGTGTTGCTGCACCCGGAGGAGGTGCAAGAGACCAAGGAAGGGAACAGCCTATGCCTGAACCACCCCAGTTCAATCAAGATGACATGGGGAACCCAACCTTCCAAGCCATGTTTGGGCAGTTCATGACTGCCATGTCACACATGAATGATAGAATGCCCATACATGCACCTAGGGCACCTACCCATCAAGAAGGACAAGGAGCCGGCTATACGTTTGAACGACTACGCCGGGTCAGAGCCACGGAATATGCTGGGACAACTGACCCAGTAGATGCTAACATGTGGCTAACTGAGTCAGAGAAGGCCTTTAGAATCCTGAACATCCATGAAGTTGAGGAGGTTAGACATGCTGTGTACCTTCTTAAGGGAAGTGCTGGTCACTGGTGGACCATAGAGGAGGGGAAAAGGCCAGGTGTGGAGATCGAATGGGAAGTATTTCAACGGGAATTTTTCAATAGATACTTTCCTAAGACGTTCTTGGATGAGAAAATCTCTCAGTTTGAGAGATTAAGGCAAGGACCGATGAACATTAGTGAATACGAGGATAAGTTCATGGAGCTGTTGCGGTTCTGTCCGTATATGGCAACTACAGATGAAGAAAGGATTAGGTATTTTGAGAAGGGATTAAACGCTGAGTTGACCACCCTTGTGTCTGCTCTGGAGAGCAGGGAAAGATTTTCTACTTTCTTGGAGTCTTTCAGAAGGATAGAGAGGTCTGTGATGGAGAAGCGACATACCAAGAATAAGAAAGTATACCCCCAGTTCCAAGGATCCTCATCCAAAGGTTTCAAGAAACTGAGGTTTTCCATTCCTACACCACCACCTAGATTCAGTACCCAGACGCAGTGGACGTCAGATAGGGGTAGAGGAAGAAGTTTACCACTAGAAGGAGCTCACAGGTCAACATCAGTGTCGGTCACAGGACCATTTAGACCACAATAGGGGATCAGAAGTTGTTTCATATGTGGAAAGGTGGGGCATCTGATGAAGGATTTCAGAGCTCGAGAGGCAAGTGTGACTCAACCCCAAAGGCAGAGTCAACAAGGTTCTCAAAGGAGACAATTTCCAGGTGGCGCTAGAGGACATGGACAAGCGTCCCAAGCTA
Source organism: Alisma plantago-aquatica (assembly GCA_963693085.1). Taxonomy (NCBI): domain Eukaryota; kingdom Viridiplantae; phylum Streptophyta; class Magnoliopsida; order Alismatales; family Alismataceae; genus Alisma; species Alisma plantago-aquatica. The sequence continues at coordinate 937,314,906 of OY856409.1, forward strand.
GATCATCATCACCCAGTCATCGAGCACCGAATCAACCATAGGCAACGGCGAGATTCTATGCGATGAATCCACCTGATGCAGTGATCAACCCTCAGGTTGTGACAGGTCAGATGAAGCTATTTTATTCTGATATGTCTACATCCTGAATCATATCTATTTTAATTGATTCGGGTGCTATGCATTTCTTTATCACTCGAAGAGTGATTCTTGACTGCAACATGACTACAAGTCATTAGGCAGAGAGTTTGAAGTTGGAAACTCCTTTGATGGGATCTGCTGTGTTGTAGGAGGTGTGTTCTCCCTGCATTCTTTCCTTTTCCGAACATCGCATTCAAGTGGATCTTATACCACTTGAGATGCATGGGTTTGATATAATCCTTGGGATGGACACCTTAGAAAGATACAAGGTTGTCTTGGATTGTGAGTCCAAGCAGGTTGTGTTCATAGATGAAAGTGACATATGGATCTTTCAAGGAGATAGAAAGATTCTTCCAACCTGTCTTGTGTCAGCCATGGTAGCTGAGAAGCTGATGAGGCAAGGATGTTATGCATTCTTGGCCCATTTGGTAGATACCACCGTGGAGAGTTCTAATCCTACTGAAGTTCCTATAGTCAGGGAATTTGAAGATGTATTTCTTGAAGAACCTCCAGGTGTACCTCTACCCCGAGAGATTGATTTTGAGATTAATCTAATCCCGAGCACGCAACCAATAGCACAAACACCGTATAGGATGGCGCCTGCTGAGATGGAAGAACTCAAGAAACAACTACAAGAGTTTCTTGAGAAGAGTTTCATCTGACCAAGCACTTCACCCTGGGGTTCTTCGGTCCTCTTTGTTAAAAAGAAGGACGGGTCGATGCAGTTGTGCATTGATTACAAACAATTAAATAAAGTAACTATAAAGAATAAGTATCCTTTACCATGGATTGAGGATCTCTTTGATCAGTTACATGGTGCAACTATCTTCTCAAAGATAGATTTGAGGTCAGGATATCATCAACTGTGTATTCAGGAGGGTGACATACCTAAGTCTGCCTTCAGGACAAGGTATGATCACTATGAGTTCACAGTTATGTCGTTTGGACTAACTAATGCACCAACTGCATTTATGGAACTCATGAGTAGAATCTTTCAACCTTTTCTTAATCAGTGTATAGTTGTCTTCACAGATGACATCCTGATCTAAAGTAGAGATGCTCAGTAGCATGAGCAGCATCTTCGTCAGGCTCTAACTTTGCTAAGAGAGCATAAGTTATATGCTAAGTTTAGCAAGTGTGAGTTCTGGTTACTAGAAGTTTCTTTTCTCGGACACGTAATATCTGCTTCAGGTATTCGTGTTGACCCTAAAAAGGTAGAATCTGTCTTGCGATGGGAGCAGCCGAAGACACCGACAGAGATTCACAGTTTCTTAGGGTTGGCAGGCTATTACCGGAGGTTCATTAAGAACTTCAGTTCTATATCCTTACCTTTAACTAAGTTGACTAGGAAGGATGTTCCTTTTGCCTGGAATGACAAGTGTCAACAATCATTCCAGTTGTTGAAGGAAAGGTTGACAAGTGCACCAGTGCTAGTGTTACCTGAATAAGGGAAAGGGTATATAGTTTTCTATGATGCCTCTAAGAATGGACTAGGATGTGTGTTAATGCAGGATAAACAAGTGATCTCTTTTGCTTCTCGACAGCTTAAGAAACACGAGGAGAATTATTTGACACACGATCTAGAACTAGCTGATGTAGTCCATGCTTTGAAGATCTGGAGACATTATCTCTATGGAGAGACATTCCAGATTTTCACAGACCATAAGAACCTAAAGTACATCTTCTCTCAGCATGAGCTTAACATGAGGCAACGCCGCTGGATGGAGTTAATCAAGGATTATGATTGTACAATTGATTATCATTCAGGGAAGGCCAATGTGGATGTTGATGCATTAAGTAGAAAATCAGCAACACCATCTCTAGGTAAAGCACAACTGAATTCTTTGGTGTGCTCTAGGAGGGATATGCTTATCTCTTTAAGGCAAGACAATGTATAATTAAAAGTATCATTGTTATCTGGGTTGTTAGCTGAGATGCACATAAAACCTACTCTGAGATAGCAGATTAAGGAGGCACAGCAAGCTGATGCTGTAGTTCAGTAGATTAGATCAGAGTATGGTAGTGAGAAATGAGATGGTTTCCATGATTCAGATGATCAAGTAGCCTGTTATCATGGTAGAATGATAGTGCCTGATGTGGAAAACTTGAGGAAATTAGTCCTGGACGAAGCTCATTCTTCAATGTATGCTATGCATCCAGGAAGCACCAAGATGTATCATAACTTGAAAGATATGTATTGGTGGCCTGGTTTGAAGAAGGATGTTGTTGAGTTTGTTATGCGGTGTCCAGTGTGTCAGCAAGTTAAAGCTGAACACCAAAAGCCCGTAGGAACCATGTATCCTTTGCCCATACCGCAGTGGAAGTGGGATCATGTAACCATGGACTTTGTGGTTGGTTTACCCAGAACAGCCAAAGGTCATGATTCCATCTGGGAATAGTTGATAGGTTGACAAAGACAACACATTTCTTACCTGTCAAAACAACCTATTCTACTGAGAAACTGGCACAATTATATGTAGACGACATAGTGCGACTGCATGGGGTCCCAGTTACCATTGTTTCTGACAGAGGTCCCCAGTTTATGAGTCATTTTTGGGAGTGACTTCATAAAGCCTTAGGCACACAGTTAAGGTTTAGTACGACCTTTCATCCTCAGATAGATGGACAATCAGAAAGGACTATACAAACCTTGGAGGACTTGCTTAGGGCATGTGTCCTCCAGTTTATAGGAAGTTGGGATCTACATCTATGTTTGATAGAGTTTGCCCACAACAATAGCTATCAACACAGTATCGACATGGCACCTTATGAAGCCTTGTATGGTAGACGTTGTAGATCTCCCCTATGTTGATATGAAACTGGTGAATATCAACTTTTGGGTCCTGATCTTGTGCAGCAGACCACCGAGAAGATTAAAATAATACAACAGCAGTTAAAGACTGCACATGATTGCAGAAAGCTTATGCTGATAAGCGTCGTAGACCTTTAGAATTCCAGGTTGGATACAAAGTGTACCTCAAGATCTCACCTTGGAAGGGAGTTCTTAGATTTGGAAGGAAAGGAAAGTTAGCTCCTAGATTTATGGGGCCTTATCCAATCATTAAACTGATTGGAAAGGTAGCTTATAAGCTGGAGTTACCATCTGAGCTGCAAAAGTTACACCCAGTGTTCCACATTTCCATGCTAAGGAAATGTCATCCTGACACAGAATCAATTCTGCAGCCTATGGAAGTAGAATTAAACGATGATATATTCTATGTTGAAGGACCTATGTTGATTCTTGATAGAAGAATAAAGAAACTAAAAAAGAAAGACATTAGTCTTGTAAAAGTCTTCTGGAATCACTGTGGAGTTGAAGAAGCTGCATGGGAACTAGAGGAAGAAATGAGGATGAAATACCCTACTCTTTTCTCTTAAAATGCTTTGTTAATGATTTCGGGGACGAAATCCTTGTAAAGGGTGGATAATTTATAACATCCCTGAATTGGGTTATGTTTTAACCCTAGGTGTTTTGCCTAATAGAGTTGATTAGATGCTTGCTCTTATCTTTTGAAAAGTAATTAAGGCTCTTGAGGAACTTATATTTCATTTTCAGTCCTTTTTTAATAATGTTGGAACATTATTTTGTTAATTTTGGACTAAAGTGCAAATTACCCAAGTTGAGGGGTTAACTTGCAAATTGCACATGATAAAATGTTCCTCTGATGTTGAGACATCATAAGAATTAATATGATGTAGTGGTATGGTTTCCACAAGCTTGGGCACCAAGATAAAGCTTGTAGAGCAATCTTTGTGCATTAAAACCTAGTTTTGGTGTAATGTGAAAATTACCCAAAATCTAGGGTTCAATATGCAAAATATCACCTCTAGATGTTATCTCATTTTTCTTGGCATTAAGTAGAGAAAAGAAAATGAGAGGGGCGCCTTATTTGGATTATCATGGAGGAGAGAGAATCTTGATATTAAAATAATCAAGATTTAAGCATAAATGGGACTTTAATTTAATTTAATGCAAAAATAAATAAATTAATTAAGGAGCCCTTCAACCAAAAGTTGAAGGATGTGTTTGCAATATTTTTGGACGAGCTTGTTCCTTGCTTGGGCATAAAAAGATCTTGGTTGAGTGGAAGCCACTCACATTATCATAATAAAAAGTATATCCACTAAAAGGTTGGATATTAATATAAAACTCTTTAAGGTGCTTAGTTTCTTTTCCATTAATTCTTGGATAATGGAGAGGTTTTGCAAGGAAATTAAGGTGGATTCATGGCCAAAAAATGTAGGGGTATATTATGGAAATTATTTTGGAATTAAAGAAAATAATCCTCTTTTTCTCTTTCTTTGAAATCCTTTATGTATATTCTTATTCCAATACACATAAGGATCATTTCCTTAGTTTTTCCTTCCTCACTTTGCTTTGGCCGACCAAGGAGAGCTCAGGAGCAGGATAAAGATGACCATAACCTGTTGGTAAGTTTTGATCATCTTCTACCTCAGATTCATGGTGAAAACCCTAAAGCAATGCTTGATTATTGGTTTTCTTCACTCGATTTCCAAATCCTAGCCATCTTGTTCATCCAAAAGCTCAAGGATGAACCTTGGATAGTTGTTGGAACTTCATCAACCATTAGATCTGTGGAGCTTGGGATCAGTTCTAGAGGTGGGTTTTATAACTCAAACCCTTAAACATTAGTATTGCACTCTTTTCTCCAATAATCGTTGGTTACTTTCTTCTTTTTGGTATCCCTTTGATTTATTGCTGAAGTTTCCGTGAAGAACATCAATAGTTCTTGGTTGAACTGAGGAACATGATGATGAAATCATATTAGATGTTTATCCAAAGAAAAATCCCAGGTCAAATGGTATCCTTAGTTGCTCAAACGGTTTCCCAAACCGTTTGGGAGTAAACAGTTTCAAACTGTTTGGAATGAAACAGTTTCACCCAAACCGCATGGAAGCAAACGGTTTAAGACCGTTTGGTGATGTTGAACAGGGTTGACCATTTGGGGATTTGTTCATAATGATCTAGGATAATGATCCACTAATTATATTTTATTAACTCCAAGTGGTTCATGAGTTGAAGGTCCATCAATCACCAAAACCCTAATCGGGTTAAGTGCTGATTTCCAGTTTGTTTGAGTTAGAAACTTGGGTTGATTGACCCAAACGGTTTCAAAACCATTTGGGGATCACCCAAAAGGTCTCAAGACCGTTTGGTGATCACCCAAGACCATTTGGAGGTCTAGGGTTAGGTATGGTTCAGAAATTTAAGATCCAAATGTATTAAGTTGAAGTATAATCAATTGCTGATTTGGTGATCAATTCAATGATCCAAACCCTAATTGGATGACTTGGATTTGAAGTGATGAGATGGGAAAACGGTCTCAAGATCGTTTGGAGGTCATCCAAATGACCTCAAGACCGTTTGGGGTCAGGACATGTTCAATTTGGATGATGGTCCAATAGTTTTAAAGCAACTAGACTCACATTGGTTAATGTTGAAGGATCGTCGATTCCAAACCCTAATCCAATTGATTCAAACCCTAATTAATGATCAATTGAGGGTAAAATCAGTTGAAGGATGACCTAATCAACTCAATTAAAGTATGGTGATAGGTCCAATTGAAGATTGGTTACATGAATTCAATGATTGAAGGAATCAACATTGAGAACCCTAAATCAATTTGATAGGTTGAGACCATAATTGGTCCATGCGGTTTTGAGGAGGTTTGGACCAAACGGTCTCAAGACCATTTCATTCCAAATGGTCTCATGACCGTTTGTGACCAAACGAACTCAAGACCATTTGGGACCAAACGATCCCAAACCGATTGATTTCATGCGGTTTCAAACCTTCACTTTAGTAAACGGTTTCAAATCTTACTTTAGCAAACGATCTTGAATGTCACCTTTAGCAAACAATCTTGAAGGTCACCTTTAGCAAACGATCTTGAAGGTCACATTTAGCAAATGATATTCAAGGGTCACCTTTAGCAAACGATCTTGATGGTCACCTTTAGCAAACGATCTTGAGGGTCACCTTTAGTAAACGGTTTCAAGTGACCACCTTTAGCAAATGGTTTCCAAGACTACCTTTACTAAACGGTTTCAAGTATGTAACCAAGACCGTTTGGATGTTATTTGAGAAAGACCATTTGAGGTCTGATTTGGTCAAGACCGTTTGGGGTCTAAGTGGCCAAGACCGTTTGGTGGACAATTAACCAAAACCCCATGGATACCTTAAGTGGTTAAAGGACAAATTGATTAATTGATTAACACATGATGTAATCAAAGATGATTATAGTAATTGTATCTTAATAGGGTAAGGTGATTAGTACCATTTGAATAAATAAGCTTTAATGATCATGGTGAAAGTGACATAACTTATGATGTCAATTCTTCTCTTTCATGTTGAGTTGACTTAGCCTAATCAAGGCTGTTACAAACATCATCTTATAGAAGATGAGAGAGAAGACTTCCTACATGAATGTTAATCATGTAATGGAATTTTAATATAGATGAATGTCTAATTAGGGTATGATCCATGATAGTGAGATCATGAAACCCTAATTATGAAGGTTAATGAATCATAACCCTAACTGAGGGTATTAATGGAAGTAATCCTAATACATGATGATGGTATGAACTTAATTCATAGTGATGACATGATAAATCTTAATTCAAGGTACTTTAATGATCACTCCTACTTGGGGTGAATAGTAAACCCTAACTATGGAATGTTGAATATAAACCCTAATCTAGGGTGATGTGATGTGAATAGTAAACCCTAATTCCAAATAAGGTGAAACTATATGTGAAACCCTAATTCTGGGTTATACCTTATAGCATGAAGCTCTAAGGTTGGATAATGAAATGATGAGTCATTAATCCTAATTGAGATAAGGGGATGATTAACCCTAATTGAGATGAAAAGGGAAACCCTAACCCTAGTAAGGGCATAGTGGTGCAACCCTTGAATAGTGATGTTATCATTGTTTTGCATTATGCTGATATGAAATTGATGTATATGTTATCATCTGTACTAATCATGCAGGTTTTATGAGATATTGAATATAGCCAGGTATGAGCTATGATGCTTTGTTTATTAAAAGTGCTTGATGAGCCTTGTGAGCAATGATATGCTATGTTGCCCAGTGAAAGGTAACAAAAGAGATTGATAGGCTTTAAGAGCCATGTGAAATACCTGCATTGCAATTATCATGTTTACATTGTCAGATGACTTGATGGCATTAAGTTACCTGTTTAAGTGGTAACAAGTGTTTTGATGATCTAAGGGTCTGAACACCCATAATTTTGAATCATGATGATGATATGATAAGGGATTGAGATCCCAATGTTAATAAAGATGTGAAATGAACTTGATAAAAATAATACTCTTTCTTTATAGCAATTGTTATAATGGTCTATGTTTGAAAACACGCCTGATGCTAAAAGAATGTTGTAATGTACTTAAATAATCAAGTGAAATGATATCATGTAGAGCCCTGACCATAGATCCATCATCGTTAGTAGTTGGGTGATGGTGAAATAGGTTTTGCTAAGGTAACTCCTGGAGAGCAAACTTTTGAGTATGTGGGGGTTATGGGCGTGAATATCCTTACGCCCTAATGAAGGAATTGATGTGAGATAAACATTAAATCTCTCAATCCTTCATTATATGTATATGCAGGGAAGATGTATCACTAATCTCCTGATGATGATGTTAATGCTGAATCGATGTGAGATAAACAAGAAATCTCTCGATTGCAAAGAGAGTACAGCATGCCAATGTAACTCTAATAGCAAAGTTGCCAGTATACCCTGGAAAGTTATTTTGGTAGAGACACAAGATGTCCTTCATGTTGTTCCTCACACTGACTGAGGAGGATGAGGTCATAGAAATTTGGCTCTTCTATTGACCTATGTATGGTACCAATTTGGATTTTTCAATGGTCGGTTGGAGTATGTGCGGTATATCTCATCTCCTCAGGGCATAAGTATGTTTGAAAAATGTAATCAGCTGTGTAGCATATTTGCTTAGGGTTGAACTACGAGAAACAATGATTGATGATACATTGTTTATTATGTCCTAGATGAATAAATGATATACATGTTCTTCATATTCCTTATTGAATAAATGACTTGCTTCTTAATCAAGTTATAACTGAAATGATCTGTATAGAGAATACTGCTCTACATAGTTAATCAATGATTTACCTACTATTGAATATTTATAATTCTACTGCTCAGTGTTATTCTATTATCTGCAATAACAATGCTTCTGGTGGAGAGTTATATCTCTCACTGGGAAAATTTTCAATTGTCTCACCCCTATGAGATTCAACTTTTTAGGTAGACGCCGAGGAAGAAGAAACCCTTCAGTGGGTGAGCAGCAGCAACAGCCACAACAACAACAATAGCAACAGCAAGGACAATAGTGATCTTCAAGTGGAGACACTGTCTGTTAGGTTCTATATATAGAGAGTCCTATGTGTCATCTCTGTACTCTCAGGTCCTAGGAGTCGGTAGATGGTTTGATATAGATATGAGATTTTTGGCTTGATGCCTCGAGATTTTTTGTATACTACTCATGTACAGTTTAACAGGGTAGTCAATGTTATGACTCTCGAGATGAGATGATACAGAGATGTACTGATGTATCAGAATGTAAATAACTTACTTTGGTTCTTTATGAATGAGTTTTACAGTTTGTGGATCTCAGTGCAAAAAGTTTTAATTTTTAGTGATTTTCAGTAATTCCGCTGTTAATGATCGCTTCTGTATTTATCTTAATCGATGTTTGGCAAAAGACGTCATAATTGATAATAGAGAACAACCCAATTCTCATAGGAGTCTCCAAGGATGCACTGCTAACATCATGTCCTAGGACTTGACACCATTCAAAGACTACTCTCTTACTAACTTGTAGTCATGACACTAACAAGTTTCAAGGAGATAGAGACACAGATGCTAGAAGCATCAAACAAGAATACATAGTGTCATTTGATTCACCTGACAACTTGTTATTACCACATTGAACCCAATTTGTGGGATCTCTACTCTTTTGGGCTGGGTTGCTACTTCCTACAAATCTATAGGGGTTTCAGTCCCATCCCCAACCTGGATTTTTCCACTAAAGCCAAGGTAAGACCTTTAGTGAAAGGATCAACTATTTTATCTTTGATACCGACGTAGTCCACAACCACGACCCCATTAGACACTAACTCCCTTATAGATTTCAATCTAACTTGGATGTGTCTACACTATTTTTGATTGTACTTGGAACTCTTTATCTTAGAAATAGTTGTAGTGCTATCACAGTGAACTGAAATTGTAGGAAGTGGCTTCATTACCATAGGTAAACTGGACATAAGTCCATGTAGCCATTCAGCTTCCAATCCAGTTTCATCTAAAGCACACAACTCCGCTTCAGTAGTGGACCAAGACAATATGGTCTATTTCTTAGACCTCCAGGAAACAACTCCCCCTCCCAACAGGAATACATATCCTGAGACACCATTACTCCCAAAATTTACGACAATCTATCTTGCATCACTATATCCTTCAACAACAGAAGGATGTTTACCATAATGCAGCCCAAGGGAACACGTTCCCTTGATATACCTCAGAACTTTGTCAAGAGCTTCCCAATGGGTCATTTCGGGACAACTGGTGTATCTACTTAACTTGTTCATGGCAAACATAATGTCTGGACGTGTGCAGTTTATGAGATACATCAAACTTCTGATAATCTGAGAGTATCATAATTGAGACACTGGAGCCCCAGTCGCATTCTTGAACAAGGGCTTGGATGAATCATATGGAGTCTTAATAGGTTTACATGATGTGTACTCAAACCTCTCCAATATCTTCTCAACATAGTGAGACTGTGAGAGAGTTATACCATCAGTAGACCTAATGATTTAAGCCCTAAAATCACATAAGAAACACCCATATCCTTCATCTCAAACTTGCTATACAAGAATGACTTTGTCTCATTTACTATTTTCATATTGGAACTAAAAAGTAGGATATCATCGACGTATAAGCATAACAAAATGAATCCATTATTGACAATTTTGTAGTAGATACACTTATCAAATTCATTAGAAACAAAACCAAATGATGATATCACAGAATCAAACTTCTCATGCCATTGCTTAATTAGGGGCTTGTTTCAAGCCATATAATGACTTAACAAGTTTACACACTTTGGACTCATTCCCATGACCCACAAATCCCTCAGGTTGTTCCATATATATCTCTTCCTGAAGATCACTGTGTAAGAATGCGATCTTCACATCCATCTGATGGATATAGAGATTATAAATGGAAGCCAATGCTATAAGCACTCAGATTGTGGTCATACGGGAAACAAGTGAATAGGTATCAAAATAATCTATTCATTCCCTTTGTGTGTAACCCTTAGCAACTAACCTAGCCTTATACTTATTGATTGTCCTGTCTGCATTAAGTTTCTTCTTAAAAATCAATTTGCAACCAACTGCAGAACAACCGGATGGCAAATCCACCAATTCCCAAGTTCCATTTGAAAGAATTGATTTGATTTCATCATTAACGACTTCTTTCCAAAACTTAGCTTCTGGATATTCCATATCTTGTTTGAAAGTGACAAGATCATCCTCAACATTGTAAGTGAGAAACTCACTTCCAAAGTCCTTGGATGTCCTAGGTCGTTTACTTCTCCTTGGTTCAACTATTTCTTCATAATCATCAGATTCAGGAATAGCTTGTTCTGAGTCACCCCCCCCTCCATATTTGTCATCCTTTCCATGTGCTCGGGAATGGAACCTATGGTAAATGAATCTTCTTGAGATACTTCATTGGGCACACCAGTTTTCATAGGAAATACATCCTCAAAGAATGTTGCATCACGTAATTCCACAATTGTATTGACCTAAATTCCAGAGATATCTGATTTTACAATCAAGAATATGTAAGCATAGCTTGTCTCTACATACCCCAAGAATATGGCATCAACCGCTTTCGCTCCTAGTGTCTTCTTTTTGTGTTCAGGGACAAGTACCTTAGCAAGACACCCCCACACTTGAAGATATTTGAGACTTGGTTTCCTTCCTCTCTACAACTGAAACTGACTACTCTCTGAATTCTTATGGAGAACTCTATTCAGAATATGGCATGTTGTATCCAAAGCTTCCCCCCACATAAAGTTGGGTAATCTAGATGTTTGGATTAAGGTATTTACCATATCTATTAAGGTTTAGTTTTTATGTTCAACTATCCCATTCGATTGTGGTGAATAAGGAGCAGTGACCTCATGAACTATATCATGTAATTGCCAAATTCCAAAATCAAGTTTGAGGTATACTCTCCTCCCTTATCAGACCTTACTCGCTTAAGTACTTTACTAGTTTGAGTTTCGGCTTCTTTCTTATAAATTTTAAATTTATCCAATGCCTCATCTTTATTTCTAAGTAAAAAGACATAACAATATCTACTCACATCACCAATAAAAGTTATAAAATAGTGCTTATGATCCCTCGTAGAAACACCATTAAATTCATAGATATATGTATGCACTAAATCCAAAATTTCTGAATTCCTATTCACATAATGAAAGGGCTTCCGAGGAAGTTTAGCTTGCACATATATTTCACATTTATTATTGCTAATTTCAGATTTAGGGATTAAATTTAGATTCATCATATGCTTCATTGAGGCAACAATAACATGTCCCAAACGTGAATGCCAAACATCATATGAAATAAGACTCATGCAAACAGAACTATAATCGTTCAAATTTAGAATGGAATTTGAAACAGATTCAACATGAATCTTAAATAAGTTCTCCACATCACATAAGTACTCTTTGCCAAAGAATAAAGAATCGTGAAGGCATCTAATAATAGCCTTATTACATTTGCAGTCTACTCTATAACCTTCTGTAACTAAAATTACGCCACTAAGGATATTGCATCGAATGATTGGAACATGTCTGACCCTTTGAAGAGTCAACACCTTCCCCGAAGGGAACTTCAAGTCCACCCATCCTTCTCCTTTGACTTCTGCAGAGCTGGAATCGCCCAAAGTCACAGACCGACTTTGAGAGGCCTGGTAAGACACAAACATGGATTTAACAACACACACATGTATATTATCCCCAGTGTCAATTATCCAATAAAGTGGTTCAAAAATAGAAAGGATTTCAGGTTTAATAGATACATACCCATCATTGAGGTTCAAGGATGTAGTCATCATGTTGACCACAACCTCCTCAGTTGCAGATGCGGTAGCTTTCTTTGCCTTCTTAGAAGGACAATCCTTGTTCCAGTGGCCCACCTGTCTATAAGTCCAACAAGGTTTGTTCTTCGGTTTCTCCTGGATATTTGCCTTAGGTTTATGTGCATTCTTAAAATTTCTTATCTTTGGTGGTTTTAGAAGACGTAAAATTAATAGTAGGGGTTGCATCAGTAGCCACCTTGACCATTTTCTCCTTTAAGTGTTCTTCTTGTATATTAATACCCATCATTAGTTCTACCATTGTATGTGTCCCTTTGCGGTGCTTCAGAAACATACCAAATGATTCCCATGACTTAGGGAACGTTTCTATGATAGACATAACAATGAACTTCTCATGGAATACCATCTTGGCATCTGAGAGTTCATGAACTAGGAGTTGTAGATCATGTGCTTGATGAGAAACATACTTACCCTCTACCATCTAAAACTTAAGAAATTTAGACACATAGTATTGTTTAACACCTTGGTTTTCAGTACTAAAATTCTTAATTAACAATTCCCACAATACTTTGGATGTAGTGATAGGAGGTTTTGAGTAAGAGTCATACAGTTTGTTATTTAAACCAAACATAATCAAACCGTGACATTTTGTCACCCTTCTTCTAGTTAGCAATTATATTTTCATTATCAGGAATTGTATCATCTGATTTAGGTTCAGTCTCTTCTAAGTACTGATCAAAACCCACAATATTCAGCCAAATTTGCATCTGACTCTGCCAACGGGCAAAGTTGGTACCAGTAAATTTTTCAGGCATACTGCTGGTATCAATTTTATTTCCTGAACCACTCTGACAGGTCATTGTTAATTAATGATAGAAAGCTAATTTCTTTAAGAGTGTTGTTAAAATTTGTTAATGTTGTTACATGCAACAACAACAGGTGCAATTTAATTAACAAGTTCAGGTTGATCCAATAAGAAACGAAGATCAAACAGAGCATGTGAACAAAAATAAAAAGAGGCAGAATTCACAAACCAGATTGTTCGTTCAGAAACGAATGTATTACTTAAAGAAATCAGTGCCGACAATCCTCGCGGATATGCACCGTTCTCCCAGACTCGATTTGGCACGAACCTAAAGCAGACACGTCTCACTTGCACTTGATGTTGTCTCGTTGCACCACCACCAGTGCAACACAGCAACCGCAAGAACCACCACCTGACATGTTGCATCTTAAAGGAAGAGGATGAAAAACTTTGTCGCTTGCAGGAGAGAGATCTCCAAGCGATAGTGGCAGACTTAGGGATTAGGGCTCACTGAATACACACACGAACGACTGATGGATGTGGTTAGAAGAGATGTGTTTAACCCTAATGATCGGAGGTCTATTGATAGCCTTACACACCCCACTAATCCTATTTTCGTTAAGACGTGACCACTCGGTTGCTCTTGTACATATTGCGGAAAATTCTGCAAAAGAGACACTTTCCAGTTAGGATTACTTAGTTGTATCCTAGTGCAAAAAGAAGACGGCCCGTGCCTAGCTCGGCGAGGCGTGGCATGGCACGCGCGCACGTGCGTGCGTTGTGATGTGGTAACCCCACCCACCAAGGAGGTGGGCATACCTTCCTCCTAGGATCCCTTAGACACTAGTGCCCAATGTGATCCTACATATAAGGACCACAAAAGTTCTAGGAGTGAGTAATATGGGATAAAACGTCTTTGCCATTTGCACTAGAGATAAAACTACTTTTCTCACATGTACTAGATACACTACATTGGGCTTAACCCATGCTATATACATGGCTGCTACAGCTATCATATATCTAACAAAGTGATCAAGTGTATCTATCTTTATAGGTACGTTGCTCCACCATCTAGAACCCACCATGGTCTTGACATTCTTTCTAAGGGGAGGGGGTGATCGTTGGTCTCGACCCCCTTCTTATCTCCATTGATATGCTTCTTGATAAGAATCAGTCTCATGAGCTGCTAATGGTGAGTTGATAGAATGAGAAGATTTATGACTGCATGTACAACAGTTAGTCTCATGGCATAGTTGGTGTGTCACCCAACCAGTAAGGGCACTGGGTCACAGGGATTCCCTGAACGAGCTGAGGCCCTCTAATAATCCAATTAGGTTGTTAGCCGATTAGGCAACTCAAAACTCATGGAGTTGTCATCTACAAGTGGGTCAGTGGGCTGGTGAGAGTGGGGGGTCTACTCACTTGCTACCAAATCATGTGCAAAAGGGACCTCATTAGTCGATCAACTTGGCACACGTGGCTCTGAACTGGTGGGTCAAAGACCTTATTCTTCACTAAATCTTCTCCAAGTATAAATCTAGACCAACATGAGTTTAGCTACAAAATATGTACTAAAATGAAGCAAATGTCTAATAGATTAAATGCAATTCAACTAGTCTAAATGAGAAAAATTGTATCTATCTAGATAATTGTCAAGTTGCCTCCCAACAAGCACCTAGTATTATGTTGATGGTGCAACGCTTGTTCATCAAGTTGTGTTCGGATCTGAGAGAGAAAGTGCAACTGCCTCACATTCTACAAGATCTTCAACATTAATACAACACTTCAATGTTGTCCGTTTTCTACAAACTCTCGCTAAACCTTGTACCACAATGGAAATGTGCAATGTTGATAGATGTACTTCACTGGATATAAGTCGTGACATGGAGACTTTATCTTTCCATGGAACAATCTAATCCTTGATATCCAGATCAGCCTTGCCTTCCCACTAGTAATTCCTTCTTGACGTGGTCATTGTTCCCCATCTTAGTCTGCTCCTTGTAAATACAGGCATTCTTGTATGCAAATTGACAACACTTTTCCAACTCATTTAGTTGAAAAAATAACTTCTCTCTAGCTAGAGATAAATTGAAGTTCAACATTTTGGTTGTCTGTCTCACCTTGCGTTCCATCTCATAGGAAGATGGCATGACTTACCAAAGATTAAAAAAAATATATAGTGTCTATCCTAGTCCTAAATGTAGTGTGGTACGCCCAAAGTACATCACTTAGATTCATTTCCCAATATTCCTTTGTGTGTCCCATTGTCTCTTCCAAAATGGCCTTGTTTTGTCTAATTTGAAACATCTTATCTATAATCCAGTCTGTGGATGGTACGGGGATTCTACTAGATGATGAGACATATACTTCTTCAATATTGATTTGGATTTCTTCTCCAGGAAGTGTCAGCCACCGTTAGGGATCACCGTGTGAGGTACAATGAACCTAAGGAACATGATTCATTGAATATCATAATCATGATCTTGGAGTCACTTGAAACGACAGGGATAGCCTCCACTAACATTTAGACATAATCAACTGCTACTAGACTATAGGAGAAGCAACAAGAGGTCAAGAATGGACCCATGTAGTCCACTCCTTACATGCCAAAGATATTTGCTTCTTGCAATGATCATCTCGCTTTGATATATTCCCTGTTCACTAGCATTCATCACAAAATAGGACAATTTTGTATGCATCCTTGAACAACATGGGACAATAAAACCCACATTCGAAGTACCTTTCTGGTTGTCTTTGTCACACTCAAGTGTCCAACCGTTGGGCCTGAGTGGTATTGCACACGAATAGAGTGGTGTTCTTTTGTATACATTTGTGATAGATTTCATCAACACAAAGTTTGAGGAGGTATGGTTCATCCCAATAGTAGCTTTTTACATCATGCTTGAACTATTTCTTGGAATGACATGTGTATTAGGATATGTAGTCTACAAATCAAGGATTGTCTAAAGAGTTCATCATCAACTGGTCATCGAGCAAAAAATTGTTGATCTGATTGATCTTAGTGGAATGAATACAACTCATGTGATTAGTCATGGCATTCTCACTATCCTTATCGTCAAAAATCTCAATGTTGAATTCATGTAAAAGCAAGATCCACATAATTAATCAAGGCTTGACATCCTTCTTCACTACATATAGTGAATGGTTATGTGGTTAGTATAAATAATTACTCTTGAGATGATAAGGTAAGATCAAAACTTGTCAAAAGAATATACAATGATGATCAATTCCTTTTATATTGTGGTGTAGATTCATTGTGCTTTTTCGAATGTCCTAGAGGTGCAATAGATCACATGATGCCTCTTATCGATTGGTTGTCCTAACACTACTCCCACATCTTAGTCACTCACATCACACATGATATCAAAGGATTGAGATTAGTCTAGCGCTCGCATGGTGTGTCTGGTGATGAGAGAGTCTTTTAAGCTCTTGAAGTTGTTCATGCATGCCCAATCACATGTGAAGGTGTATCCTTCGAAAGCAAATATGTGAGTGGCTTAGCAATCTTTGACAAGTCTTTTATAAATTTCATGTAGAACCTTGTATGGCCCAAGAAATCTTTCACTTCCTTCACTATAGATGGAGGTGAATCTTCTTGACAACTTCAATATTAACCTTGTCCACTTCAATCCCTCCATTTATCTTTCTATGACTGAGAACCATACCTTCTTTAATGATAAAGTGGAATTTCTCCCAATTAAGCACAAGGTGTGTCCCTTCACATCTAGCTAACATCAGTGAATGATGATTCATACACGAATCAAAGGAATCTGCCAAAAAAGGAGAAGTCATCCATGAAGACTTCACATGTATGTCTTTGTAAATCCTATAAAGATGGCTCCCATGCAACACTAAATGTAGAAGGGGCATTGAAAATCCTAAATGACATTTTTATGAATGCATATGTTTCGAATGGTCAAATGAAAGTGGTATCTCTATATCATCTAGGTGGATTGGGCTCTAATTAAACTTGGAATACATATCAATGTAGTAAAAAAACTCATAATGAGTTAGGCACTCTAAGACTTCATCAAGGAAGGAAAGAGGGAAGTGATGCTTCCTTGTGGCCTTGTTCAACTTATAATAGTCAATGCATATTCTCTTCCATATGATTGTGTGAGTGTAAATTAGTTCATTCATATCATTCATAACAACTATAGTACCACTCTTCGTGGGGAGTACCAACACTGGACACACCCATGAGATATATGAGGCAGGATAGATGATACCAAAAACATATAGCTTTTAGCACTTCTAGTCAGACGACCTCCTTCATATTCAAATTCAATCTACACCGGGAATCCCTAGATGGCTTGTAATCCTTCACTATGCATATCTTATGCATGCATATTGCCTAACTTACAGTTGTCATATCTGTCCTCTTATACCCCAAGGTTGACTTCTATTTTCTATCAACAATCAATTTTCTTGCCGTTGTGTAAGATCAATATCTATATTATCATAGAACAAATATATAAATCAATAAGAAAAATATATTTATATCCTTCAGGAAAGTACTTCATTTCTAAAGCCTTTAGGGATACCTCTTCTTATTCAACATTAGAAATAGTCTTCAGGTCTTCAAACTCAACATCAAGTTCATCTTCATAAGTTTCTAGATGTACATGTCATTGTCAACCTATGGGTCATAAAGATCTTAGCCTTGTGAGAAAGTCAAGGATGCCTGTAAGGGATCTTCATATGATAATTCATAAAAGGAGGAAAATGAATCCATGTAGTCCACACCCCAAACATCAAAGATCCCTACTTATACCAAGACTGGAGAAGCATCTCACCACTCTTGTATTTGGATCACTAACATCATGAGACCTAAAAATTTTATGTGTGTCTTTGATGATAGAGGGCCAGAAGAACCCACATTTATGGACCTTGGAAATTGTCTATTTGGAACTCATGTGGCCCCATGTTGGGCTCAAATTCCAATGCTCCAAGATGATAGGAAATTTCTCTTTAGAGATGCACAAGAAGTAGAGGCCATCTAAACAAAGCAGAATAAGTAAGGTTCATATCAACAACAATTCTAAAAATCAGGCATACACTTCATCTTTATGTTTGCATAGAAATCTCAATGAAGAACTCCTATAGCTATGAAGTTTACAAAATTAGAATACCATAGATTAACTATTGTCACCTTCAATAGTCGATCATTTGATAATGAATTACTAATAGGTATAGTTCACCTTCTTGGAATTGCAACCGGTTGAGAAGATCAGTAAAAATATTTTGTGGTCCCTTATTTTCCTTAGTTTCTGGATGAAACTCTTTTGATAGTAAGATTCATCTGACCCTCTTGGGCTTTGTGTCCATATTTAACATTAAGTACTTCATAGAAACTTGATTAGTGTAGATTGTAACATGTGTAATGACTCGATAGGAGTACACTTTGTTGATTGATTAGTATGACATGGGGTAGCTCCTTCTCTATTGTAGCAAAAAAAAATTTGTGTCATCCAGTGTCTTTCTAGCATAGTAGATGGAATGGTTCTTTTTCAATGCATAGCATAATTTTTTGTGTCATCCATTGTAATTTTTAGCATAGTATATGGAATGGTTCTTTTTTCAATTCATTGACCAAGACTTCCCCCACAACATACTCACTATAATCCCACACGATTTGAAAGTGATAAACCAATCCATACCATAGGTGATTGGAATAGAGCTTAAGGGTTACTTTAGACCGGTGAAGTTCTTCATATATTCAAAGTTGAAGGTGAAATCAGCATCATTCTGGAGCAAACTGGTGAAGGTTTGGAATGTTTGTTGAAGTTGTTGATGAACCTCATGTAGAAGTTAGTGTGGGCAATAAATGCCTAAATGTACTTAACAATGGTTGAAGGGGATAGTTTTGTGGAGACTTCTATCTTTTCCTCATCAACCTTTATGACACAAGAACTTACCCTATGGACTATAACAATGCCATTTTTTACCATTAGGAGACAATTTTCCTAGTTAAGCATTGAATGTGCTCTTTCACAATGCCCAAGGACAATAAAGAGAATATGCAAGAATATCCATATAGATAAATTGTACATGAAACATTGAACGTGGTAGGTGCATTACATA
Organism: Alisma plantago-aquatica; assembly: GCA_963693085.1. Lineage (NCBI taxonomy): Eukaryota > Viridiplantae > Streptophyta > Magnoliopsida > Alismatales > Alismataceae > Alisma > Alisma plantago-aquatica. Next base: position 937,334,137 of record OY856409.1, read on the forward strand.
TCTCGAATAGAATCCAATGTAAAGAATACATGCCAAAAGTACACACAAAGGTAGACTTTACTAATTGATGGTTTGGATGGAGATCTAGTAGACTCCAGAGTATACATCTAAGTAACAAAAGAATTTAGGTGTGCCCCCTTCTCCATGACATGGTCAAGAAAATGATAGCGGGAAATGATCCTTCCTCATAGCTTTATTGAGCCTCCATCTTTATACAAACATTTACCACCCTATTAGAGTATGAGTGGGTATCAAATCATTATTCTCATTGAGGACAACTACCATTCAATGTTTCTTGGGAACCACCTACACAAGACTCACCCATCACTACAAAAAATGGTTTGTCTTCATAGTCCAATCATGTGACAAACTCCTCTCTACAGGCCCTCACAAATATGAACGATTGTGGGTTTATCCCTCACAAATAGTCTATGAAGAGAAAACCCCTGTGACAAATACTAGTGGCCCTAAAAAATACAATTTTCACAGACTAGGTAACCCTCACAAATGTTATATTGATGGACTACTTACTCCTCAGAAATACATTTTTGAGGGCTTGTTTAATTCTGACAAATACATTTTTTGAGGGACATGCTGATCCTAATTTTTTTTTAGGGGCTAATGCCTTCATTAATGTTATTTTTGAGAGGCAATATGGTCCTCATTAACACAATTCTTGCGGATGGTTTATTCTTCATCGCAACATTTTTGACGGACTAAGAACCTTCATTAATGTATTTATGAGAGACTAATAGATATTATTTGTTTATTTATTTTGAATTTTTTATATAATTTTTATTCTAACATATATCAATTTGTAGATGATAGAATTTAAATTTTAAATCCCAGGCAATATTTATGTAGTATTCACATACCACCATTAGAAAAACATTCACACACCAAAATTTCACACAAGAATGTCAAATCACCAAAATCAATATTTATAATTGAACCAAAATATTCCATACATTGCATGGTCAATTTTAATAGAACTAAAAATATATAAAATTTGATATTAATAACAGTCAACACATCATGTTTGAAATTCCTAAGATCTATAATGTCTTCATATTCCTTCAAATGGTATTTTGTTCTTAATGAATGTCATCCCTCGTATGATTGGCTCCATTATGCTCCTGAGAGTGACAACAATATTATATAAATATAACTCAAAAGGTTAATAAATGCATAAATCATAGTACCAAAATGAAAGTACCTTTATAATTCCATTCTGGGGTAATCCAAGGTGTGTTTAGGGTCTAAATCCATCATTAAAAGAAAATAAATCCTGCCAATATTGAAAGGAAAAAAAAGCTAACCATTCATCTACATTTTAAGGATGATGAAGATAACCAAATAGAAACTTTATATAAATTTATAAAGTGTTTTGTCTTCATAATATGATTATCCAATTGTGTGCTCCAGTGAGCATTCAATTCTTGTCCATGTAAATTTACAATAGAATAGAGGTATGCATATTCAAGGTAGATAAAACACAATCTACTAAAATATGGTAGAGGAAAGAGCATTGTTCATAGAACATTGAATACCTCATTTGAATTGTGAACTCTAGGTGCGAAGGACACTGAGGATGATGTGCTTTGTGTGTTCTGCATTCGAGGGTGACTTTGTGGATTTTTATCAAAAACAGGGCACCAACTCTCAATAGTTGCCTTTAAGAAAGTACAATAAATGTTAATGTTTGTATCTGATTATCAACATAAAAATTAGTCTATAGTTGTTATGAGGTACTTGTGGCCGAAAGCATGATGGGTGTCCATTTTTAGTACTTCACATGGGAAATATGCTTCCAAAAGACTCACTTTCAACACCTTGTATTTGAAACATATTTTTAGTTGGTTTAGTTCCATTACCTTGCATGTACAACATGCCTAATCTAGGCCCACTTGAATTGCTTTGTCTAGGAAGCATGCCTAAGCCAACTCCACTTGAATTTTTTTCTTCTAAAAACATGGCTACATCTGCACCACTTGTATTGTCTTGTGTGTGAAATGAACCTACACTTGTCCTATTTGTGCCACCTTGCTTATGTAAGACACATGTAGCAGTCCCATTTGTGGTACATGTATTGCAAAACACATCAGTATTGCCCAAATTTGTGGGTTGCTCTATTGCACACTGAGTACTAACACCACCACCCTAGAACAAACAAATCAATCATGTCATAAAAATATAGTATTACATTGAGATAGATAATCCAACTAAAAGTTACATGTATTTTTGATACCAAGTCATTACGTGAGAGACATCATTCCTCAAAGAAAATATTGTTTGAGTAAGTTCCTTAAGTGTATCATGAAATGGGATATAATTACAAAGATAGTTCTAAAAGTATAGTTGTTGCAAGAAATTAACATGTTAAGTAATGCGACATACATCCTTAGCATTGCACTCCTCAAGTAACATTTCATATCTAATTTGGGCAACTTTTCCTTTATGTCCTATCTCTTTGTGGCCAGTTCTAATAGCTCGAATCCTAGCTTTTTTTGCAAGATTCAAAACTTGTAAATAAGCTTCATGTGTCAGCTCATCAACTTTTCTAGGATCTGATTCTTCTTCTTTTGCTACTTGATTTTCCACAATTTCAGATATTTCTTGTTGTAATTAGAAGACAACATATAAGGAAAAAATTAAATTGAGATAAGAAAACATATGCTTCTGACATGTAGGAAATAAAAAGTTGCATACTATCTAACCACTTGTGGACTTTTGTTGTAAACCTTCTCCAAAAATTTGTTAAGGTGTACATTGGGTTGTTCTTCACTTACCTATACATGATTAATAAAATATGTTTCATTCATATTATAAGATTTAAGGTTATTCATGGAAGGAACTTAACAAAATACCATTTATGCCCAGTAGCAACTCCATGCTTTAGACCCTGTGGTGTGATCCATCACCTTTTTTCTCAATTTGACTTGTTGATCTTAGAAATTTACTAAAAATAATATGAATAATTAGATGAAATACAAAGGTAAATTTGGAAGTAAATTACTAAATCCAAAAGGACTATACTTTTGAATTTTTGGTTCCAAATTCATTTACAAGGTTTTTGAATCGTTCCATATCCATTGATGCATTTTTCACTTTTCATAGTAATCCTTCTTTACACGTTCCCTCCACACTGATATCCCTTTGCAAATATATTTATCAATGTGATTCCATGCATTTGGATGATTGCCTAAATCAAAGTATTTCTCAAATAACAAAAACCATTACTTTGGCAATTTTAATTAAAAAAATACAAGTACCCAATGAAGAAGATTACCTCAATGAATGATTGTCTATCTGCAAAAACTAGTTTTAGTTGTTCACCCCACTTAAAATCTAGAAGCCATATTTGGGGTTTTTTTGCTAACATATGGCAATACCTATTCAATTTGGCACCATTTTTCCCAAATACATTTCTGTCAGAAATCCATTGGGCCTTGTGACGTGGATCCCCATCCTTAGGAATTAGGCTTTGCTCGCTTGCAGGACCTCATCTAAATTTTATGTTCTCATGTTCATTCTCAAAGTTTTCTTCACCTATTCCATCATGTTCAACACTATTTGATGGAGTTGTAGATGGTCTAGTATGTACTACATCATTTGATTGTTCAACATTACAGGGAGGGGGTAAAGAAGGTTGGCTTGGTGGGATGTTACTTGTGGCTCTAGTGATTCTTCTTCCTGTCATCCTACAAAGAATGGTGTAATATAATCAATGATGACAAATATTTTTTTTAATATTAGTGTAGACAAATTTAGTAGGTATTGTTAATATGTGGAACTCCCATTATCCCTTTTCTTGTTTAAGAAAAATTAGAGAAACTAGAAAAGAAAGTACCCCACTACCATTCAAAGTATACATTCAAGTAAACTATGAAATAGATGATGTACTATAACTTTATTTTGATAAATACGTGCAAGTAAACCATGAAACAAATGATGTACTAATAATACACAAATTGAAATATAACTAATAAATAGACATCTCTAAAAGCTCCACCATATTTTTTGTTGATTGATTGTATCAATAAAAGATCCCAGAATGTCACTCTCATTCAAGGCACATCATCATTTATGACATCGTCAATAGATTGAACTTGTAGCCCAGTCAAAAAATCTCAATAAGAGGTACTTCAGAAAAATCTCTAGGAGAATGCTTGAGCACTGTGCACCAGTCGTCATCATTCAGATCCTTCACATAAATGCATTGCAATGCTTGAGAGGCCAGGATAAAGGGTTCCTCTTTTCATTTTATCCTATAAGTAGTTATTTTTGTGAACCCATGTTCATCAATTCACAATACGTTAGAAGTGCTTTCATCATACCAGGAACATATAAATAATGGAACTGTTATTCTTGACCCATAAATTAGCTCAATAACCTCCTCTAAGTAACCATAATATGTGACTTGAGAATTAATATTGTTTCTATCTCTACCACTTGAATAACTTGATGCGTCCGCAAACAAGTACACTCCACTATTTTGTGTACTACATGTAGCTTCAATATCCTTTGAACAAAACAATATCCATTGACTGAAAAGCCTTCATAATACATTCCTTCAGCAGAAGGGCCCCGAGATATCCATCTCAACTCCTCACTGATATTATTCGACCTAATATCTCGCATATGCATTACCCTTTTTATAAAGAGTTAAACATTAGGATAATATACACTATTTGAAACAATATGACTTAATATTTTGTTAAAATACTTACATGCTCTTTCAACCACTTAAAAAACTCTCTTGTATGTTTCATTTCTAAATTTCGTGGTGCAATGTTGGGTTCCATTTCTTGAAGAAGAAATATGTGCTAACTATTTTTATAAAATGCCATGTTAATGCAAAAAAATCTAAAAAAATTACCAAGAACTAAATAATAATTTTTTACCTTCTATAGATATCAAATTGATCTTTGTTGAAAAGGAAAGATGGGCTTGTTCTAAAGTGTGAATGTCAAAATTCATTGACACCCCCACTCTGATTGGAGATCCATCAACATTACGGGGAGAAGGGTTGATTTTTGTCTCAAAATTGGGTAAGTACCTAGTAAAAATGTCAAACTTTCTTCATCCAAATAACCTCTAGCAATAGACCCAACATTCTTAGCTTTGTTTCTAACATACTTCTTCAACATCTTCTAGTGCCTCTCTAATGGGTTCATCCACCTATATCAAACAGATCTAGCAATCTTGGCTTCATAAGCTAAATGAATGGGAAAATGCATCATAATGGTGAAGAAAGGAGGAAAGATTCTCTCCAATTGACAAAGTGTGATAGCAATTTCTTGATCCAAGTCCTTTAATTCTTCAACATCAATAACATTTAAGAAAAGATTGTTGAAAAACAAACAAAGTTTAGCAATAGGTTTGTACACTTCTAAGCTTATGCAATGTCACAAGGCAAATGGTAAAAGTAGTAGTGGATGAACTTCTCTTTCTCCCCAATGCTCATTGTGTAAGATATCTGTGGCAAGTAATACCAATGACTTGCATCTATAGGTCATAAATTTCTTCAAATACCCAATTTCATCAGATCCTGATGAGCTTTCAACTTATCTTTACTTCTCTTAGAATCAGCCAATAATGTGTTTAAAATGTTCTCACACACATTCTTCTCTATGTGCATCATGTCCAAATTGTGTCTAACCAATACATATTTCCAATATGGAAGTCAAAAAAAGATGCTTATCTTATTCCAACCATGTGGTAGTGGAAGAACTTGATCTCCAGACCTCATGCACTTATTATTTTTCCCAAATATGACATTTTGATATCCTTCAAATTTCATTAGTATATCTTCACTAGATAATGTCTTAGGTGGTGGGCAAAAATCTTATTCACCATTAAAATTTTTCTTGTCACACTTGTAGAAAATGTCGATGGAAACCATAATATTGTTTTTTCCAAACTCCAACCATTTTGATGAAGTCTCCACTTTACAACAAGGAGACCCTAGATCTTTCTTCCCTTTGGTGCTCCAAACAGACAAGTCATAATATGTTGGAAAATCATTGATTGTCCATAATATCATTACTTGCATAGTGAAATTTCTTTTGATATGTGCATCATAAAATTTCACTCTAGTTTCCCAAAGTAGCTGTAGCTCCTCAATAAATGGCTCCAAGTATACATCAATATCATATCCAACCATATGCAAACCTAGAATCAATAGGGACATCATAATAAATTGTTCTTTCATAAGAAACGAAAGTGGAATATTGAGAGGTGTCACCGACATGGGCCGAATGATATGAGATGCACTCATAATACCAAATGGATTGAAACCATCAGTAGATAATGCTAGTCTAACATTGTGTCATTAAGTAGCAAAATTCTAGATACTTGGCATACATAGACCACCATTCATTTGTGTATGAAGAATGATGAACATGACATCCTTAATTTTCCCCTCTAATGGCCAAATCATATCTTTAGAAATGGAAGAGGACATATACATGATCAAAGAGAAATGATAAATGACCTTAGTAGCTTCTTTCTTTCCCTTAGTTTTGAATTGCCTTTCATTCCATCTTGAAGCACCACAAATATCACACCTTTCTTTTGAAGTTGCTTCTTTGCAGAAAAGCATGCATTCATTAGTACAAGAATCTATAGTAGCATGATATTGTCCTAAATCTTTCACAATTGCACTTGCCTCATAGTAAGTCTCTAGAAATAGACAATTCTCCTCTAGAAATCCTAAGATAATCAATTGTAACAACTTTGTAAAAGAGTTGTTTGACCATATAGGTTCCTTCTTCAAATATAGCAAAGAAACCAAATACGATAACATAGAATGATTTTTACAACCTCTATAGAGAAGTTGATCAGCCTCCTTCGGGAGCTTGTAACGTCATTGTTCATCTAGATTTGCAGGTTCATCTACCATTTCAATAGCATTGTCATTTTTTTGTCTCCCGTACCAAATAGATCCCCCAACATTTGATGCATATTTTGGGTGCTAGGTATAATCAGCACAAAATCTGATGTGATCCTACCAATCACCTCTCTATGAAACGTCCAAACATCATAGCTATGAACAAAACCTTTCCATAATACATGTGACAAAACTTCTTGCTCTATTTTAAGGTATCTATTTAAGCATACCTTGTAAGGACATATTAATTTTCCATGTCGAGATGGTTTTTGGTGGATTAGAGAAAACTCAATAAATTTTTGTAACCTTACCTTGAATACATCACTTCACACTCAATTCCCAATGTACATCCAACGCTTTTTTTTAGTCTTAGGGAGCCCAGCTCCCCCTCCTCAAACAGGTTCCAAAGCCCGGATGACCCAAGGAGTTGGTAATTACAGTGCGCCCAGGGGGATTTGAACCCGGGTTCCCCAGGGAGGACAAGCCGGACTGAACCACCTGAGCCACACTGGCCGAGTAATGTACATCCAACTCTGATCTACTAGAAAATCCATCTACATGAAAATAAAATATAATAAGATACAAATTTATACAACTAGTAAGCTCATTGATTTTAGATTATATCTAATTTGATGCTATTCAAGCATTCAGTGATGAAATATCATGGGAAATTTCATTTTAAAACACATATGAAGGAAAGTATTTTAGTTATGGTTTTCAAATTTAAGAATAAAGCTAGAAGAATTTCTCAATTGAAGGATAAAAGTGTCTCTTTCTGATAGGAAAGTTGTACATCTACTATAATTTCATGTTCAACTTGTTTAGAAAATCTAATTATATGCCTTTAGGATGATAACACCTACTTCATTACATACATAATTTGTAAGGGTGAATAACATGCAAATATAATTGATATTTAAGAACTAGACCCCATGAGTTTTAGTTCTTATTTAAATTGATAATCTGACCAACTATGGTTGGCTATGTTTTATATATTTTTTAGGAAATTTGTCAAGTCATGTATCATTATTAATATGGCAAAAAGGGAAAATTTCACATAGTCAAGTAGTTCAAAATATAACTAAATACGATCAATTGGCAACATAAGTACATTTTTGGCACATTTTAACAAGATGCATCCTATTATTGTTCCATATGATTTCCATTGTGGATGCTAGGCAAAACTCTATATACTTGCAACGTAGGCCATTTTTTTTAGAAATGGTGTAAATGATTATAGTAATTAGTCTAATGGAAATATCTATGTGTTTCAAAAATTATAAATTCATGAAATGGAAAAAAAGTTCTTAGAGGACTCATAATACATTAAAGTTTCAATAACAGAAAAATAATAACTACCACCACTTTTATAAAAAGAATCAATATAGTGAAACTTTTTAAACAACCGGTGAAAATATAATATATCTGGTGAAGCTGGTTGTTCAAATAGGGAATCTAACATCAACCTTTATCATTGATTTTATAAAAAGTAATAAAAATAATAAAAGTAAATTGTTCAAATAACAAGTATCACTGCTTTTGTGGACAAATTATTGGACTAAAGTTGCATGTCACCTATAAACACGTTATCTATTGATGGAATCAATTTATCCAATTCCAACCTATGTAAATATGCTCCTCAAATAGAACTTGTAACTATATTAAATAAAAATCAATAATTTTTTTTGAAAATCAATTGCACTCTCTAAGATGTGAAGGGTACAATGTGAAGTTATCTGATAAAGGTCTGTCGAACTAAAAAAAGATGAAATCATATGTAGATAATTCACATGATTTATATATAACTATACTTAAGTATGTTAGCACTATAATGAATTTTTTTATCATTGTTTTACTAAAAAAATCCAGATAGAACTTATTCAATTATTATTTCAATATTTAGCGCATCATTACCAACATTATAAAAATCAAAACTCCAAATTGTTTTCTTCTTCTATTCAATTAACAATTTGTATTATATTTCCATATAATAATTTGTATACAATTCACAGTTGGCTTTCTTCAATTTATAAGCACACATAAGAGAAGGCCAATTAACACACATACATGATGTTCAAATAGACAAACCGACTGGTCCAATGAGCACATGTTGTATGTACTCCCTTTAAAACCAAAATTAATTTTTTGTTGGGCTCACAATTAATACTACACTGATGACAAAGACATACAAACTAAAATAATAAGTATATAGGTAAGTTTCTAGAACACAAACACATATTCGACTCGTGGGTGATGAGTAAATTACGCAAGCCATACATCCTTATTTATTCATGTTTGCAACAATATAATATCTAAATAGCATATTAGAAAAATCATAGAGTCACAATCAAAACTCGTGTACGTCGATAATACATGGATTATGAAAAGATATTCAAAATTGATGACGAGCAAATAACAAAAAGCTTAGTCTAGTGGAAGGCACACAACAGATCTAATATAAAACAATAAAAAATAGAGCAATTGAAGAAGCTCTAAAGTAGCTAGCTAACTTCCTTTTATTATAGGAATATAGATATAAATATAGAAACGCGAACACAAGAACACATACCCAGAATGTGATATATCATTCTCCTTATTTGGTAAATATAAAAAATAATCCCAAAAACATACTATAGAACAAATATTTATGAACTAAGTAGTTGAAGCAACTTAAGCTAAAAAATAATAGAAAATAAAAACTTCCAGCAAATATGTTGTAACTGAAAAAAAAAGGGAGCAGATCGACAACATCAAACTGACATCTTTTTATTATCATTATAGACACATCACACATAAATAAAAAACTTTCAAATAAGTATGATTCTTATATATGTAGGGCGTTTTTTATAAATAGATCTCCCCCTCTATGTCTTCATATTCATGTAACAAACAACATTTTTTATTTTTTTTGAGTTAGAAGAGACATTAGTCTCCCCCTCCCTCAAAGAGTATGCCAGAGTCTGAGCAAGGGTAGTAAATATTGTGTGCAAAGGGAGGTTCAAACCTGGGTCCCCCGGGGAGGACCTACCGTGCTCAACCATCCACGCTACACAGACTTTTAACTTTTTCTCCATTACTATCCCTTTGTATGTTATCAAACAACACATTTTAACAATTTTTCCTTCCTTGTCACCTTCCCCTTTCCCTTATCCGTCCCCTTCTCCTTTACCATTTTTGTTCACCATGTACCAAATAGAGTCTAAAAATATATAATACGGATGCGTGAAGATTTCAAATTTAAATTATTATTAGGACGACAAAAAGGAACACATCAAAAAAGTAATATTACGTAACAATTTTTTTGATCTCTTCCCGATAACTTTTGAACTTCTGCCAATGGTACACATTGATGTTGTATGACTACTAAGGCTAAATAAAAATGTGAGACAAGTTGCAAGTCAAAATTTTTAAGTTAAACTCCTTAATAAACCAACGAAAGGAGAAAACATTGAGATCGGTTTTGGCATACTTAAATAGGCCCTGGAGTGGAGACTTTTCGGTATCATTGTAAGTAACAAACACATCTTAAAGTATGATTGAATACTCTTTTAATACAACATATACATAGAGTAAGATTAAATAGCGAAGCCAGAAACATTCCATAGACTAACATGCCATAATAGTTTTAGAAGAAGTGTTAAACTCACCTTTCAGACATGAATTCTAGTTCTTCTCCGCCTCGTGCTTATTGCTTGGAAGGCTCGTTTCTTGGGGATTGTTTGGTCACCGCACTAAGATTGCATGGGCACATGATAACGTATTAGCAATTGAAGGAGTGAGCAACGAATTTTTTAGATAGTAGAGGAAGCCATCAGACAGGAGAATTTATCATAAAAAATAATCGGGTCTTGGAGGGAAATAAAGGAGGAAAATCTGCTAGTTTTATTGTGAGGGACAATTGTAGTTAATAGTTTATTTATGAAGGCAATCAGGTCATAAACAATTTGGTATTCTATTAAAAACATAGTTGAGGGACAAAACCTTTTTGGTTAGGAGGGTCCCTCAATAGTAGATGTTTATTTTGAAGTCCACTCATCCCTCACAATTGTCCTTCACTAAAACCTATATTTTTTGTAGTGATGCATGGTGAGTCGGAGAAGGGATTGATGAACACATATACTAGTAGCTTTTTAATTTCCTTGTGTATGACATCCTTTAAAATTGGGTTCACGTTGTATTGGGGATCGATGAATGGTTTGCATCTTTTAATCAAATTATTTATGTGCATACAAATTTCTTGTGTAACTCTGCTTAGGCTGGTCATCATATAGCATAATGATTTTTGTCTCTTATTTTGTTCAATCAATACTTATTCTCTTACTCAATAGTATAATATGAATTGATGGTTATAGGGTAGACATTTTTCTTACTAGGAAGATGTACTTTAACCCTTTAGATAAAGGCTTCATTTCTAGGGAGATAGGTGTTGTGACCTCCTCCTCAATGATACAAAAGTCTTTTTTCTCTTCAAAATTGGCTTCAAGATCCTCATCTACATTGTCTAAGTGTAGGAGAAGTTGATCAAAAATGTTAATCATTTCACTTATAAGATATATGTTCTAGGAGGAGCACCTTCACATGGATATTGGATTCCCTAAGACTCTCCAACACTATAAAGTTGAGAGTGTCTATCCCAAGCCTTAATATTATATTCCTTGCTTCAACTCAATGATGGCTCTAAAAGTTGCAAATAATGGGCGACCCAAGATGATATGATACTAGAGATCCTCATAGATTTCCATTATGAAAAAGTTGTAGGTGAAATAAGACTATGGCCCCACTTTGACAAGAAATCCTCAACAATGTCCATAGGGGTAGTGTTAGAAGATCCAACAAGATGTATCACAATGTTGGTGGGTAGGATGTCAATGAAGCCAAGTCTTTTGCACAAGCTATAGGGTATGGTGGAATTTTTCACCCTCAAGTGTTCTAGTGCATCTTTGACATATTGTGTCTTCAATTAAGAATGAGATTCGGAAGTATCTTACATCCTTTGAATTTATATAGATACTTGTTCTTGATAATGTTAGATGTCATCTTTGCTAGCTTCATAGTTTCATACACCTCGAATATGTACTTTTGGGTGTGGAGGGTTTTGATGAAGTTAGACCATAAATGAATTTCTACTAGAGCATCAAGCAAGGATATGTCAACATGTATCTACTTCAATGCTTCTTTAAATCTTTTATGTCTTCTATCTAGTTTTATCTCAGCTAGACAACTCTGATAAGGGGGTGTACCATATAAATTAGATCACAAGGGTATTAGTAATTGGTAGAGCTTTTAGAACATTCTGTGGATTAAATATACTTTGTTGTGTACATCTTCAATCAGTAAAACAACTTGTATGCCTTTGGGGTGACTTCAGAATCATCTCCATAATCAAGAAGTGAGATGTAGGTAACTAAGGATGTTGTTTATGACAATGCTAAAATGGAGTACATGATTATTTGTTTTAAATCTACTTTATCTATTGGATTTCTTTCAAGTTTACTATGAAAGAAACTTGGTGGTCGAAGAATGTCATTAACAATATTTTCTAGTTGAGATTCCAAATATTTGTTGTATGCCTACTAACTTTTAGCATCCTCTAAATGGTACTCATGAGACCTTGATAATTAGAGGTTGGAGGGTTCTTCTAGTTGATTTTCCTATGGAGATATTTTTATAAATTATAATGTTTCCTTGGTTGAAATCTTTGTAATATTGTCCATAGTTGAAGTTGTTCAAGAGGACATTTTGATACAACTAAAAACTAGGAGGACCCTCAACTTTAACTATAAATATGTCCATGTTTGAATTGATTAGCATTTTTAGCCCTGTCTGGGTTACCATACGGAAAGACTAGATGGTTCCCATGTCAATCAAGATTTCAATAACCCTGATGATGGATAGAATATAGATAATTGACTTATTCCGAAGAAATGGTATTATTGAATTGTGATATATTCATGTTCATTGTAGACTACTAGAGGTTCTTACACTCTAGTCTATTATGCCCCTACACTACAGATGTGGCACACCTCAAGGGTTGCTCCAACTTGTTCTGAGAGTGAGTCCCTATGACATACCTTTGAAAGGAGGATTCAATGTTGTCCTCTTTTACAAAGAGTTCCTTTGATGATTATGCAATTGTCTTTGGACCAAATTTATGTTTGACCATAGACGCCTTATGTAATGAACATGAACCTATAATCCTACCCCATTCCATGATTAGAAGGTCAGTGAGACTGGTTTCTTATATTTGACTAAACAAGGATAAAAATTAAAACACATTTACATAATAACTAAACTATGTACCAATATGTAAATAAATTCATGAAATATGTTATGTAAACATGATGTTCAAATAAGAGGAATAATATGCTCAAAACAGGTATTAGATTAACAATTAAAATTGTCATGTACAATCATTTAAATTAAAGTGGAATTAATGGATTAAATATGTTAAATGAGGAAAAGATGGATATCCGTGCATAAAAATAAAATATAACTCTTTTTGTAACAATGTAAAATAAATGGGACTATAATCTAAGATTATCAACATTTATGAAGATAAATTGTTTAAAACCAAAATAGTGATATATCTCTCAAAAGGAAATCTCAAAGGTGAAATATAATGGTAAAAATGTGTTCCTTGGATCCCACTTATCTTAGTTTTATTTTATTTGAACAATAATAGTTACCCTAATATTATTTCGAGAAGAAAACAATAGAAAATCTGAAAGAGTTAAATAAATTATTAAATGATTGTAAAGTGTAAATAAACTCCGAATTCTAATTCCACATTAAAATCAGTATATGTGTGAATTTTCACATGAACTGGACAAACTTATCTATCCTAGTATAGCTTAGGAGAGATAATCTATATTGAAGCCCAAAATATTAAATAATATGGTAAACAATCATAAAAGGGAATATTAATTTTAGAATCATATTTCTCATGTTTAGGTTTACTTGTAGGCCAAGTTTCACGTATTTTGGGTGTTTTTAGATGCCTCTAATTCATCATAGAAAGAAAATATATGATATGATCTATAAATATTAGTTAAAATACTAAATGACTTTAAAAGTAAAAATTAATGTCAAAAAAATCAAAATCTACATATCTTAATTAGTCTAGGGTTAAAATTCCATATTAATTGGATAATGTTCAAACCCGAAATAATGTAATTATTATTTTATTCTAATTCGATTTGGATAATGTTTCCAAATCTAAATGTCACTAGAATAGATGTTAGCTTCTTTCTTGTTTTTGCACGGATTTTGGGCCGTCAAATCTCCACCAAACGACAGAGATCTTATCTCCTACCTCAGATAGGAGAAATCCCACGTGTGAATAGTAACCGCGGCCGTGAGGCCTTATTTTTTGTGATTTTCCTCCTAGATCCTTGATCATTTTTCAAGAACTTTCGTGCATTGAATTCATAAGAGAATCCCACACAAGTTTATTTCTAGTTCATGTCCTGGTTTCCTTTCTTCATGAAACACCCAAATCTCCTCTCTAAACCTCTCAAAGCTTCCACCCCATGAAGTCCTAGAACTGAACCCCACCTATAAATATTAGTACACTGATCACTGGATGTCCCATTTCTTCTGATGTCTTGTGTAAATTTTGTATCCAACCCCATCCATCACTGTTATGATCTCAAAGACTAATTTGTGACACCCTCCAATAGTGTTATCTATCTGCCTCACCTCAGCACAATTTCATTTGGGGTAAGATAGTTTAGATCTTACTCTTTGTTTTTGAATGATTATCATTACATTACTTCTCTGTCGGTGGATTCCCCCAAAACTCAATTTGTCGATCCATGCTTCTTCTTGTAGTCATATCTGGTTCAAGGAAAGAGGATGAACCCCTTAGACATTTCTCCTATCTTCCCTTCCTTTTCCTTTTTGTTTTGGTTTTCCACTAAGGAAAAAATCAACTTTACGCCTCTAATTTGTTTCCTTTGTCATGCACTGCACTAGTCACTGATAGGGAGAGGACACTGATTATTGGGCTATCTCAAGAGAACAATCTCGCTCACATTAATTTTAAATGTCTGCGTGGATTTTCTAAATTATCTGATTGGCTGAGATTTCTAAAATACATAACTAAGTATATGGTTATCCAAGAATTATGCAAAATCACTCATTAGAATCCAAAAATTATTATCTATCTAAATAAAAATAATTTATAACCTTAAGAGAAGTATAATAATAATAGTAATCTAGGATATAATATGCATATTAATTAATGGTTGTACACATAAATCTATGTTAGGTGATCAAGAATCTTGACTTGGGATTAGGGATTGGACTTTCGAAAGCTTACAGACACCTTTGAGGTATGTTGCACCCCCCATGAGTCATATTGAGAAATTATTTTCTTCACTCTCTCTCTCTCTCTCTCTCTTGAGCCTCTTTATGGTATTTTGGTGGTGTATATTATCTTTATTGACTTGATGACCTATTTTGGTTTAATATTATTAACATTGTATTTCTGATCCGTGTTGGACTCTAAAAATATACTTTACTTCATATTGAAACCCTAATTGTTTCTATGAGTTATTGTTTCCACTTTTGTGGTGGATGTTTCATTTTATCCATTTGTGTGATGGAAATCTCTTTTATTCTATTTATAAGACTAAACTTTTACTTACCTCTACATTTTTCATTCTTTGTGATACAGTAGTCCTATAGTAGTGTAAATACTTTGGTGTTTTAGGTTGTGCGCCCATGTTATATTTTTGGGATGGAGTTTGTGTGCCCCATACCCAGGTTTAGTGCTCACACTTTATATTTTGCGATATGATTGTGTGCCACACTCTATCAAGTTTTAAGGTTGTAATTCTTAGCCGCCATTGTTTATATATTATTCTACTGCAAAGCTTATCTCACATGCATATAGGTTGATATTATTATGATGGGTTTTGTGCCCTAATTTCTTTGTTTGTTCTTTCATGGCAAAACTTTTATGTTTTAATAATGGCAAGTTTTGTTGTTTTTTATCATCTCATTGAAATCCTTATTCTTTTGATACCCTCTTGGATGGTACTTACCTCTTCTATGGAAAGCCTTATTTATATGACATCCTTTATTTGTTATGTTGTTCAATACCTATTAATATGCTCATACATACATGTATACTGATAGTTTCCACTTTCTCTTCTCTTTCTGGGTACATTTCCAACCTCAAGTATAGGTCAAGGAGAAGATAACCAAGATTGACAAGGACAACGTCAAGAGTAGCTAAACCTTCTTGGGAGATAGATTGGAGGTGGTTAGATGACCCTAATCTAATGCTATGTTTAGATTACTTTTCATATGTATCACCTACGTTGTGACGGATAGTGATAATATCAAGCATTGTAATAGTTAGATATTTTATAATCCACTGCTACATTTGGTATCTAGAATCATATTTTGCATAAATTAGATTAGCATCCTATGAAAAAATTTAGTTGTGTGTTTGGCATATGGGTTTTTTCCCCTTTATATGATTTAGTAAGTGAGTGGATCCCCTCTCAGGTCTCACTCATAGCCATTAGAAGTAGGTTAATGTAACAATTTCAATCTAATCTCCCTCAAGATGTTTGCCATAGGAATATATGGCATGTTAGTTAGAGGCATGAACAACATAAAAAGTTATCATGATTAAAATATGTATAAGTAACTCTGATATCTATAAGAGTTGCCTTGTTAGATTAAACCTCTCTAGGGGTGGAGAGGAGTTGGATGGCAATATATGGATGTTTAGATTTAAAGGACAAAATCCTTTTAATAGGTGGAGTGGTGTAATGAACTGGAACTTAGAATCCTACCCTATTCCATGATTAGAAGGTTAGTGAGATTGGTTTCTTATATTTGACCAAACAAAGATAAAAAAATTAAATGTTTACATAATAACTTAATTCTGTTTCAATATGTAAATAAATTCATGAAATATGTTATATTCACATGATGGTTAAATAAGATGAATACTATGCTTAATACAAGTATTAGATTGATAATTGGAATTTTCATGTACAATCATTTAAATTAAAGTGTAATTAATAGATTAAGTATGATAAATGAGTAAAAGGTGGATTTTTGTGCATACAAATAAAATATAAGTCTTTTTGTAAACATGTAAAATTAAGGGGAGTCTATTTAAAGATTATCAAAATTTATGAAGGTAAAGTGTTCAAAACAATAATAGTGATATAACTCACAAAAGAAATTCTCTAAAGTGAAATATAATGGTAAACTCATGTTCCTTAGGTCTGAATTATCTTGGACACCAAGTTTTGTATTATTTGAACAATAGTAATTGCCCTACTTGTATTCAGAGAAGAAAATAGGAGAAAAAGGCAAAAGTGTTAAATAAATTACCAAATTATTTTAAAAATAGAAATAAACTCCGAATTTTAAGTCCACATACTAAAATTAGTTTGTGTGTGAATTTTCACATTAAATGGACAAACTTATTTATCCTATTGTAATTTAGGGGAGTGAATGGTTATTATAACCTAAAATATTAAATAATATATTAAACAACCATAAAAGTGAAAATAACTATAGAATCATATTTCTCATGTTTAGGTTTACTTGTAGGCTACGTTTCATAGCTTTTTGGTTTTTTTAGATGCCTCTAATTCATTAAAAAAAGAAAAATACATGATATGGTCCAAAAATATTAAATAAAATATTAGATGTCATCAAAAAGAAAAATTAATTCCTAAACCAGAATCTACATGTCTTAGTTAGTCTCAGTGTAAAAGTTCTAATTAATTGGATAATGTTTTAACCTTCTATTTGAGTGGAGAAGAAAAGGAAGTAATGTAATAATCACTTTATTTTAACTAGATTTGGATAAGATTTCCCAATTTGATTTGTCATGCGAATTAATGTCGAATGCCTTTCTTATTTTTTGGAGGATCATGGGTCATTAGATATCCATCTAACGGGTATAAGAAGCCCCGCTTGTGGACAGTAATCGCGACCGCGAAGCCTGGTTTTTTGTGATTTTCTTCCTATATCCTTGATCGATTCTCGAGAACATCCATGCATTGAATTTGTGAAAGAATCTGGTATAAGTTGATCCCTAATTACCGGCCTAGTTTTCTTTATTTTTAGAACATCCAAATCTCCTATCTAGAAATCTCAAAGCTTCTACCCCTCAAAGCCCTAGAACTAAACCTTACCTATAAATAATAGTATTGTGATCACCGCTAGCCCCATTTCTTCTAATCTCTCGTGTCAATTTCATCTCCAACCCCAACTATCACTATCGTGATCTCAAAGACCAATTCGTCATGCTGGCCAATAATGCTATCTATCTTCCTTACCTCAGCACAATTTAGTTTGTGGTAAGATAGCTCGGGCCTTGCTCTTCATTTTCGGATGATTAGAATTACATGATTTCTCCACCAATAGATTCCCCCAATACTCACTTGGTCCAGCAGTGCTACTTCTCACAACTATGATGGGCATAAGGCAAGGGGATAATCCCTTCCGATATTTCTCTTATTTTCCCTTTGTTCTCCTTTTTTTATTTTCTGCTAAGGGAAAAATCATCTTTTCACCTACAATTTGTTTCCTTAGTTGTGTGCCTCAATGGTCCCTGATAGGGAAAGAAGACTGTCGAGTATTGGGCCATCATGGGATCAATCTCACTCACATGAATTCTAAATGCCTGGATAGATTTTTTGTATTTTCTGATGGGCTGATATTTCTAAATACATAATAAATTCTCTGGTTGTCCAAAAATTACGCAAAAATACTCGTTCGAATCAGAAAATTATTATCTATTTAAATATAAATACTTATAACCTAAATCTGAGTATAATTAGAATAGTAATCTAGGGGTAATAATGTACATACTAATTAATGGTAATACACATAAATCTATGTTAGGTGATGAAGAACCCAAACTTGGTATAGGGTTTGGACTTTGAAAAGTTGATGAACTCCTTTGAGGTATGTTGCATCCCCCATGAGTCATATTGAGAAATTATTTTCTTCACACACTCTCTCTTGAGCCTGTTTGAGGTATTTTCGTGATGTATATTCTCTTTCTTGACTTGATGACCTATTTGGGTCTAATATCATTATTTTTTTATTTCTAATCCATGTTGGACTATAAAACTATACTTTGCTTCATGTTGAAACCCTAATTGTGGCTATGAGGAATTTTCCCCCTTTGGTGGTGAATGTTTTATATTGTCCATTTATGTGATGGAAATCTCTTTTATTCTATTTTTAAGACTGAACTTCTACTTGCCTCTACATTTTTATGACTTTGTGATTCAATAGCCCAAGAGTAGTGTAAATACTTTGGTTTTTTGGGTTGTGTACCCATGTTATATTTTTGAGATGGAGGCTATATTCCCCATACTCGATTTTTGTGACCACATTTTATATATTGGGACATGGTTGTGTTCTATACTCTATCAGGTTTTAAGGTTGTGAGCCTTAGTCACCATTGTTTATTTTTATTATCTAGTGCTATGCTTATCTCACATGCATTCATGCATGTATTACTATGATGGGTTTTTTTGTCCTAGTTTTTATATGTGCTTTTTTGGCCCAACTTTTACATTGTAAAAGTGGCAAGCATTCTTCTTGTTTATCATCTAATTGCAATTCTTATTCTTTTGAAACCCACTTGGGTGGTACCTTCATCTTCTATTTGAAGTCTTGTTTATTCGACATCCTTTATTCCTTATGTTTCTCAATACCCTATTAATATGCTCATACCGGTATGTACGCTGATAATTTTTACTTTTCTCTTCTCTTTTGGGGTACACTTCCAGCCCCGGGTGAACGTCAAGGTGAAGATAACCAAGGTTGACCAGGAAAACATCAAGAATAATTGAACCTTCTTTGGAGATAAATTTGAGGTGGTTAGATGACCCTATTTTGATCCTAAGCTTTATATTAGTGTTCATATGCATCACCCTATGTGCTAAAGGATAGAGCTAATATAAAGTATTATAATAGCTAGATATTTTATATTCTGTTACTAGATTTGATATCTCGAATCATAGTTTGAATATATTTGATTATCATTCCATGCAAAAAATTTAGTCATGTGTTTGGCATATGGGATGTTTCCCTTTCATTTTATTTAGCAAGTGAGTGGATCCCCTCTTGGGACCCACGCCTTACACCTTGAGAACTCCCATTTGGCTGGATGTGCCCCATTTAGCCTAGTTTTCTTCTCCCAGGCTTATAATGTTCCATGCATTTTTGAAAATCTACCATATAAAAGGTTTACCTGATGTGGGAACTTCTTCATATTGTCACCGCTCCCCTATAAAAGGTTTCAATAAGTTTCAGAGAAGAGAGTACATGATGAGAGAATCAACATAGACACTCCTTAAATTGTTCTAAAGCTTCAGAGTGTGGTTCGCCTAGGAGTTGTGCAAACTACATGATCTTCCCTAACATTTAGGAAGTGAGTGACCAAAAAAAGGTCTTTAGAACTTAGTTTCAATGTTCCTCTCAAGTGTTGGTGCTTTTGACCTACAAGGATTTGTACCAAACCCGAGATCTTTCTATGAGAGAATATCATAATATCCACAACTTGATAGTTTCATCAAGCAAACATGTTTGTCTGCTCAATCTATAGGGGTCAATGAACATATGTAGAAAATTAGGTGCTTCATCACATCTTTTTCTACAAAATTATTGAATGGCATCATTTGCTCCCACTTCATCTTGACTTTTAATTTTGTGTTGCATGGATGGTTGGATGAGTTGGTGGCAAACATTTGAAACTATAGGAATATTGAACTTTCATAGCTTCATCTATCTTTCTACTTCTTTAGATGGACATTTTTCCTCATGTGCAGCTGCTCTGGATTTAACATGATCCTTTTCCTCTATGCTTCAAATGTTGCCTCCACATTGTGATCAATCTCTTCTTCCACCATCCTAGTTGTGTTTTCAAAGAGAAATATACAATAGGTTATATGTTTTTCTAATATCACGGTCAAGGTCTAGTATGGAATAAGTGCTAGAGGAGCATTGCATGAATTAGAGATGTCACCTGAGAAGGGTAGATAACCTTGAGTAAGAAGGGTAGAAAACCTCAAGTAATATGTCTTCAGTGGAGCTTAAATCGGGATGCTTTTCAAAATTATTGATGGTAAAAG
This sequence comes from Alisma plantago-aquatica, assembly GCA_963693085.1. Lineage (NCBI taxonomy): Eukaryota > Viridiplantae > Streptophyta > Magnoliopsida > Alismatales > Alismataceae > Alisma > Alisma plantago-aquatica. Next base: position 937,355,155 of record OY856409.1, read on the forward strand.
AAAATCATGACTAATCCTAATTTGTTAACTTAATTAGAAAATTTTATTGTCCTCAAAATGGTGTTATAATATGACATGGATTTTTTCACACTATTTGTTTTAGGTTTGAGAACTATATATTTTACCTAATCCAAGTGTATGATAGCCCCACATGCAAGATGAAGGATCTTATCACATATAGTTCAGGTTCAAACCCAAAGGACAATGAATTGAAGAGTAATGTGGTCAAAGTAATAAAAAATAGTATAATTTAAAAGAGTTTGATTGTTGATTGATCAAAAAATTTATAAGAATAGAATGGATTAATTAGAAATAAAATTATAAAATAGATGAAAGCACTACCATGGATGCCTTTTACCACTTATCAGTTCACTTTCTAGCCACATCATAAACAAGCATGAACATATTAACAGTGACACCAAGTAATGAAGTCCTTTCAAAATGAGTATTCAACTCGAACAAATCTCACTCTAGGTTCTCTATCGTGTGACCTAGAGGTCATGTATCCATAACCTTAAAGAACATGTATCCAAAGTTCTGATAAAGTGTTGTAAATTAAACAAAAACTTCCATGGATCTTTGATTTGGAGTTTGAGATCAGATAAACATGCAAATAGTAGGCCAAATAAGAATTGAAAGCATAAAATATTTGACTCAAAACATAAAACATAATAAGGTTCATACGAGCTTAGATGCAATAAAAAGAACAAACACTAGAAGCAGGCCTACTTCGTACATCCTAGGAAGATAAGTACTCACTCCTCATGGAAATTTCAAGACAAACAAGGGAGAAGAAGATGACATCATAATCATATGGAAGAGAATAAACACAATCATGGTATGTGAAATGTTGTCTTCTTCTTCCTCCACTCCAATTTTTCTTGGTGAAGAAGCAAAAGGTGGTCTATCAAAGTAGAGTGGAGGCACATTAACTTGTCTCTTCTAAGGCCAAGCTTAAGTAGAGATGGAATAAGTGTAGAGAGTAATTGGCTTGTCTCTGTCAAGATCAAATGGTGATGGTGGATGGTCGATGGAGTTGGTCAATGGCTCTGAATTGGAAATTGAGCATGGGGTTCGACATCTTTGCAGCAGGACCCCTTCCCATGGAGGTTGGGGGTTATATTTGTAGGTAACACCAGTTTTAGATTTTCAATCCCCAATTGCATGCAATAAATGCATCAACATCTGTGAAGAAGATGAGGACTCATGGTAAGCAATCATGGAGGCCGGTTGATGTCGATCATTCAGGACTGAAGAGTAAATGAGGGGAAGAGAGACGAGGGAGGATGTCATTGTGGCATGGTTGACAGTTGGGAAGGGTGGGGGCATCAATTGTAGATTGTCAATGTAGGAGTGTTGGCATCGATGGTCTTGAGTAGTGTGTTTTGATGGATGCATGAGTAGTGCACGCCAATGCTGTGAGAGAATCACACATCAATGGGTACATTGGACAAGGGTTGATTGCATGGTGTCGAAGTGTGCGTCAATAAATTCTAATATCATTACGCCAATGGGTCCCTCAATACTTGAGGGCCTCCATAACCAAGGACCTCTGTGGGTGAGGGACACAATGACTCAGTACCTAGATAGCTGAGGACATCGATAAGTCAAAGCCTGGATAGCTAAATACCTAACTAGCACTACGAAAAAGATGATCTTTAACTACAAAAAAAATTGTAGCAGAAGTCCCAAATTTTGTAGCCAAAAGCTTTAGCTACATTTATCCTTACATTTAGAATATGAAGCTAATACCCGTTTAGCTAATTGTTTTTGCTACATTTTTCAAAATTGTAGTTAGATATTCATCTAGCTACAAATTCATCTGTAACCCTAATTGTAGCTAAACATTGTCCTTACACATAAAAATGTAGTTTTAATTGTAGTTAAATCGATGACTACAATTGTATTTATAGCAATAATATGTAGGGGGAAATGACATTTGTTACAATTGTATATGTAGTTCATGTGTAGCAAAAATTGTCACTTACTACACTTGTAATTGTAGTTATTTTGCATCTAGAAACATCATGTACTACACATCCATACATTTGTAGTTATATTATGTATCCAATCATTAACTTGTCCATATAAAAGTATCTCTCAAAAAGAAGAAAAAAACAATATTGATTCAGATGAAGTTGTGATTGTGATTTCAGTATTCATATTTTTATTTATATTGAAAAAAATAGTACACATGGGGAGGATATAAACCTTACCCCAATTTTGCAACATGGAAAAAATATATATGTATACAATGACTCCCATAAAAATATACGTTTGCATCACTCTCAAAGTTCCATGCCACATTATACTCTAGCTTTGGAAACTTTTTCAAGAAGCTTGAAATCAAAAAGCAGGGGAGAGGCTTCCTTAGGTGATATCCTTTACTACTTCAATGAAGGATATGCTTCCTTAGGTGAGCTCCTTTCTGCTCTACTATATAACACACACACTACCACTTTGCTCTTTCCCCATATAATGAAATAAAATCCAATGATGATCTCTATGTCCCCAATCGTTCTACAAGTTAGGTAGAATCATAAACTTTCATTTCATCATATGTGATTGTGAAATAAAGCAGGACATAGAATGATTATTTCTTTGCTTACCCTCCACTGTAGAGTTGATCCCCAGGAATGCATGTGGCCATCGGGTGAACAAAGACCTTCTGTAATGTCTGGAACAAGAAGCAACATGGAAAATCTTTCTTCATTGAAATTGATTCGTGTGGCTTGTGATATTGAGATAGGGAGATTGATTCTTCAGAAGCGACACCTACAAGAAGCTAAATCATGAAGAAACATTCATCTAGACCAAGAAGAAACATTCATTTATTTCATGAAGTCATCATTCCATAGAAAGAAAATTTTCTTTAGTCGTAACTACACTTGAAGACAAACTCAGGGAAGTTATGCACAACAACTCATACATACAGCTAGCCAATAGTAGGCAAGCTAAGATCATCACAGCCAGAACAAAAGGCAGAATAAAATATAACATAAAGATAGAATAACATAACTAAATTTTTTTGGGATGAAGTTCAGTGAACAATCTCAAAATACTTGAGGTATCAAAATATTAAGAGAGTCAAAGAGAAAGATGAAGGCATGTGCAAAATCATCTATCAAGGTCATGATTGAGTCATTTATCCTCACTAAGTGGTCCTTCTTTGCATGTACATTAATGTTGTGATAGCAATTTGAACTATGTACGATAATTTTTTTACAGACGATGTTGATCAATTGACTCCATTCTTTTGTACTCATTGCTAATTCTTATTATTGTTGTTCTTGGTGGTTAATTAGTTGTTGAGTCATGATCACATATGAATGTATACTAAACAAAGAACAACAAGAAAGAGATCAGGGGGGATTTAGATTCATAGGAGAACTGACCATCTGAGGATTTATATATAGAAACAATCATGTCGTTCAATTTCTAATGACTGGTTCCTAATAAGTAGAAGTTACCACTATATAAAAGAAATGAAAAGAAATACACCAAGATCACTTCTATAGCATGATCCAAATGATAAACACGAGCACATATATAAGAATAACGTCTGCTCTTTGTAGTTTATGTGAGAAAATGTGTCTTATTCAAGGATTATATTAGGACTCACCATGAACATCATCGGGAGTAAATTTTGTTTCTTTATTTCTAAAAAAGTGTCTATCTACACACTGGTATCTAAATCTTTTGGTATGGAGACATCTTTCATGGTTTCATTTTTCAGGTTCAGAATGCTTTCTACATGATTCGTGGCATGGAGAGGAAACATCCCATCGAGTGAAAACAAACTACTACTTTTGAATCTCTTCCAAAGTATAGCAATCTTACTTCTCCAAGAAGAATGAGCTTATTGAATTTACAAAACATTCTGTTGGACAGATGATGAATTGTTGTTATCAATGTCTTTCTATATGCATGAGTGGTAGTTATGAACTAATATATGGATACAACATTGCTTTATGTTTTTTCACATCCACATTTTTCGGTGTTTTATTAGTAGTTATGAATTGATATATGGATACAATATTTCTTTCTATTTTGTCATGTCTAGTTTTTTTTGTGTATACTCAGATATACATTCTATCTACATAAGCTACATTAGCAACATCAAGATACAGAGTCAAGTCCTATGTTAGATAAAATAGTGTTGATAGATTTTGAAGTTTCAGCGGCTTGTGCCTATTTGGATGTATGAATGTACGTTGTCTTCATAAATTATGTTCTAGATTCTATGACTAAATTATTACAGGTGCTAACATGAGTATGGTAGACGTTGTCTTCGTAAATCATGTTCTAAATTCTATGACTATATTACAGGTGTTAACATGGGTATGGTAGACATGGGCCAATCTGTTGACTCTGTTGAATTATACATAGTAATTTTCCTAAAAAATGACACCCAACGTATGCTATATTTTGACACAAAACACTATGATTTGATGATATGAATGAATTTTAACTCTTAATCAGAATTACAATCGGGAAACAAACCACCAGTAGGGGAACAACCAAACTAATGGAAGCAAAACTGCACCTGAGAATAAGTTGTACCTGCTACTTTCATGCAAATGGTGAGACTCAAAATCTAGTAGTTAATTCTAGTTGTCGACATTGGACATTCTGCACTCTCAAAACAACCTCTGACGTTTATAATATCTTAAACTATGCAAAACTATAGATGAAAAGTAACATGTTAAAATGTTTATCTTTATAAAGGACATTAAGTATCCTTTTGAGGTTGGACACAATCACGGATCCGTCTCTTCTTTCACAATGTCATCTGAAAGTTAAACTCACTAATATTAATGCTTTAAATGTAATATGCAGGATTTAGATGAAAGGAGTATGTGCACATAGGGATTTGACCATCACATACATAGCGAATGTTACACCGCGGAATCAATAAAAAATTGCAAGTGACGACTGCAAGAAATAGGCTAGATGAATGAAGGCATACCTTCAAATGAAAAGCTCCTTTTTATCCGTTCCGAGATTACAATCTGACAATCTTTTCACTCTGTGCTCTGAATACCTCAAACTGGTCCGCCGGAAAAGTTTGAAAACCAAATAAGACATCTTTGATTTCTGTATTAGGAAGGAAGAGATGAACGTATTTGAATGTGACGACTGACAAACTAGAAAAGTGCATCGCACTATAGAGCGATGTGCAGTACTAGATAGCTAGATCTGTGCCAGATATGCAGTGCTTGTTGTACATATTTCGAACCATGTTGCCATGTATGGATCTGCTTATATCTTGACCATCACGTACCTATTGAGGATCATGAGTGCTCGGTGTCTTTTCTTGATAAGTTCTTCATGTCCATGAAAGCATCAGTCTTTGTGTCGGAGAAGTGCTTTAGCGTGAGCCTCAAACATGTCCAACATCTCACTCGATTTGGCTTCACATACGTTAGGGTCATGGTGGTCAAAGTTCCTCCCATATCCTTTCGATTCTATACGGGGGCTGCAGGTGGGGTTTCGAAAGGGGGGAAACAAGACCAATGAAAGGTAAGGTAGTGTGTGTGATATCGAGGGATACAAGAGAGGCGACGAGGTAGAGTAATTAGGAGAAGAGGATAAGTAAGGGCGGGATCAAGATTTTTCATTTCGGGTTGGCGGAAGAAATGAAATGTGGAACCGTCTGCGGACATTTTAAAAGAGGACTGAAAAAATTAGCGCCACTCGTACAGAAAATTTGTTTGGCGTTGTGTCGTACAAAGTAAATATGTAGTTAATTTGAGTTATGTGAGATGAGATACAATTTTTTCGTTACACATACCTCATTTTGTAAAGAGAAATATGTTTTAACTACAAATTAAATATATGTAGGTATTATAATTGTAGTTAAATCATCTCTTTTTTGTAGTGTAGATGAGGGCCTCGATGGGTGAGGGCATCGATGGAAGAGGACATCGATGGGTAGATTGGAAACATGAAGGGGTTGGAGGTTGATGTGTGACAATGGGACTGCACTTGAGCCTTCGTGGTCAAACAATCGTCATGACGCCAAGGGCAACTGCTCTCTACTTAGTCAAAAGTTGCTTTATCCCCGCTGGTAGGACCACCGTCCTAAGCTAGTATGTGGAGATTGAACTCAAGCTTGCAATGAAAGATGATTTTAATCAAACCCTAACAAATTAGCACAAAACAAGAATAATCAAAGTCAAATTAATTCTAAAATAAAATTTACAATCTAAGTATAATTATTATAAAAATATAACTAAAACTAAGATGAACATGCATTCATCACATGATCATCGTCAAGAACAAAGAAAATTATTAGGTCTTATACTCCAAAAGAAGTTGGAAGGAAAACGATTTAGTACTACATATCCAACAGTGGGTGATGAGCGGATAAGGCGGTTGGGATCATACGTTGAACAGACATGTAGATTGCTTTTAGTGTTAATATTAAATCTGACTCGCAAAAAGGCATCATTTTGGTGTTCCTAATTGGGGCAACAATGTTGCAAGTTTCGGATGCGGTAGTTCTATTGCTATAGATGAGTACGAGAAACACTTAGCTATGAAAAACACAATCTGACCCTAAAGTGTCATTGTGGCCTCAAGTGCTAAAAATAAGATGGTAACCGGGAACAAACTAGTTTTGTGCCGGACTTTTGACAAAAATTAATGGGATGTCGAATACGACAATGGGATGTAGGCGACTCAATCTCGAGAATACGTGTACGTTGCCTCTATATCAAGCATCCGTTTGATAATAAATTCTGATATCGATTATGGTTAGAGATAAGAATCATAAAACAACTACGTTTCTGTCACATAAACAAGCCCTAGCTCTGTAATCCTCTTATTTTTAAACAGGTACTCTTGGCTTCCAAGTACACTCTAGCCATTTATGCATGCAACCATTCGGACAGGGATCTCTGAGGTTAGGTGGTTCCCTGAAAGGACAGACATTCATCAGTTATCTAGAATCAAGGTTCTCTTGCCAAGGAAGCCACTGTACTTACACGATTATGAAAACTTGTCCCCTGCTCCGGCATTCGCTTCTGCTTCCAAGAAACTTGGCTTCTCTGAAAGTCGATACAGTGGTTTTCTTTATTGGTCAGCAGTCAGAGTTTGGTAGCAATCTGTCGAATGCCCAATTGTTTGCAAATATGGTAAGCATGAGCAGTTTCGGTTTCATATGCCGAAGATTCTGCGAGCCTTCCTTCGATGTCTATTGCCATGAGAATCAAAACACTTGTTTGAATGTTTGGCAGTCTTGTGTGGAATAGTAAACTCTGATGTAAGGCCATGCTTGGCGGCGGCTTGGTGCGTTATCGAGGCTTGAACTTGGATGAACCGGTCCACAGATTGTACGATTTGTTTGTTTGTCATTATAAGTTTCCACCCGGTCTAAACTTGAGTGTGAGCTCGTATAGCGACCCCGGCCCCAGCCGCTGAATAAATAGTCAAAGAAGTAAGAAATACATGACATTGGATAAGGATAAGGTTTTTCGTATATTTTGATTGGCTGGATAAGGCATGAGAAGATCTATCCTCAGCGGTGTTACGGTGGCTGAAGAGTTGCAGCTGATATCAATGAAAAATTAGCACAAAATAGTAAAAGCAAGGAAACAGGGGATTTTCAGATCAATACATATAATCTTTACAATATATATATATATATATATATATATATATATATATATATATATATATATATATATATATATATAAAGTCAGGCTAGAATACACTCAAGTATATTCGGAGCAGAATACACTCAAGTAGTTTTTTATGATGTAATATTTTTTTCAAAAATTTAATCTGTTGATCTTTTAAACATCTCGTGAATAACTCATATAAAAATGTTGAACACATTTGGACATTTATAGGTCATGTTATGAAGACCGTAAAAATTATGCATTTCAAATTAGTTTCGTGCGTCGATTTTGTCGCCCTCAGATGAGTGACTTTGTAACACCCCTCCCTAGGGTTACATACATAACCAACGGAAGCAGAGCCTAATCCCCAACATTATCCATAATGTGGGGTACTTGGCGTTTCAGGGAGGGATTGTCACAAGCATAATATACATTTCAAAAAATATAGCTTACATAAACCATCACAGGATCAAGATTACAATTTCTCATTCTCAAATCTTAACAACGGTTACATGTACATAATTATGGTAAAAGGAAAAAGGTCTATAAACTGGGTACGGTTGGCACCCCACCAAAGCTCTTCTCCTTGTAGTTCGTTGAGCTAGGGTTTCCTCCTTAGATAGACTTCCCTCCTAGCTAGCTTCCAACCTGTGGGCATCACGCCCCCAGCCATGTATCAAATAAATGGTAAGTGGATTGAACATATTATAACATTAATAAAACTCGAAACCGAAATAAACATACATTTGAACATTTAAAAGACATGCATTTCCTTTTAGATCAATTTCGTTTATCTTAACCTATATAAGTGTCCTCGGGTTTGCACAAATGTGCCTCTTCTATTATGCACCGAAGTGCATCTTAGGTTGCACCGAGGTGCCTCTTCTCTTATGCACTGAGGTGCCTCTTCTCTTATGCACCGAAGTGCCTCTTCTCTTATGCACCGAAGTGCCTCTTCTCTTATGAGGAACTTATATAAGTTTTATTTTCATCATTCTCTTTCTTTTAATGTTCTTATCTCTACTTTAAACTTTATCGGTAACAATCATCATTATGGTTCATGAAGGTGATATCATACATCATAAGCAACTCAGAATATATTAATCTTACCAACTTTAACAATTAGAAATAGTAAATAACATAGACATGGCATTCATTGAAATTCATACATGCATAATAATTCAAAACAAGATAATTATATGTTCAATTGTATGGACCACTTACTTTTGTTTTCACTTGGAGAGTGAATTCTCTCTCTTCCTAGGTTGAGTGAGTCTTAACCACTCTCTGGGTCTAAAGAACCCTAATTTCCCTATTCATAAGATAGGTCACATTAAATATATATATTTTTCATAATCTTAAACCCAAGATTCATTTCTACAAAATCAAGAGATGTTGATTTAGAATCAGACTCTAAAAATCATATATTTGGATTCCTCTCGAAAAACCATTTCCAAAACATATTTTTGCTCATTTTTCTGAGCATCGAGCGATTTATTACAGGGCGATTTAAAAATCTCTAAAATACCCATTCAAATAAAATTTCCCGATTGAAAAAAAATAGCATGGGCAACATGGTCATTTCACGGCCTATTTTATTCCTGCTCCATGCCATGGACCACAAGCCACTGCTGTGGTGATCTCCACCCGCAAACTCACAGGGCAAGCCACCTCCGGCTAGAAGAAGAGGAGCACAGGCTCCGTCTGGTTGTCACGACGCCAAACACCCTTACTGGGGTCAAAGAAACTCCAAATGAGTCCAAATTTGGACCATTGACCAATTATACGGTCTAGAATATTCCTAGCCAATTATATTTAGGTTTTCTCAACGTTTGGTCCAAGTTTTCTATTTTTGTTCCTTATCTTAATTTAAGTGTACACACTAATTAAATAAAAGATGGGGAACTTTCCTTTGTGGGATTTTACTCCAAAATTTGAGTTTATGACTATTCATCATATTTAATGTCATGTCCTACTCATTTATTACCTTTTTATGTACTTTTCTTGGAGGAGAGAGAAGATGAACATTAGAGGCTTTATTTTGAAATCTATACAAAGGAAAAACACATTAATGTCTAAATTTTGAATTGTTGTTTCTTTTCTTCCTCTTTCTCTTTCTCTTTCTCTTCCATTACTTTTAGATTTATTTAATAAAAGAAAAGGGGAAGATGTATTATCATTATTACACCTATTTGCAACACATTAATATAAAAGAAACTTATTTGGAGCCATTTCTTATTTCTCTTTGTATTAAAATCCTAGAAATAAAACTAATTTAGACAAATTGCATTAAGTCTCTGAACAAAATATTATTTAAATAAAACTACATAAAAGGTTTTATTTTACTCCTGAAAATAGGGATGTTACAGTACTACCCACCTTAATTAAATTTCATCCTCGAAATTTCGTTCGGCTACCCACCTTAGAAATTTTCATATCGTTAACATAAAACATTGCTATACTCTCATTACCATGTAAAATCATAGTTCCATACATTGCATGAAAGATAAAGTTTTGAAAAGAAAAGAACTATATTATTAGACTCTACTCAGTCTTATCATCCTCACTATCATCTACCATGGCAAAGATTCTAGCATGCCTCTTTTCCTTAGGTGCTTGGTTGACATTAGGCTCCTTCTTCTGGAACTTGGGGTAGTTAGGCCTTATGTGGCCCATTTCACCACATGCATAGCAAACACTCATTCCAAACCCGCATTCACCCAGGTGATATTTGGAACATTTAGCACATTGGGTCTTTGCATTCTGGTTTTCCTATTGGTTCGGAATAGCTTCAGTCGGTGCCTTCCTCTTCTTGTCATTGTGGTGATTGGAGTTGTGGTTGTTGTGGTGAATCTCCTTCTTCCAAGCTCTTCCTGGATGATCCTCTAACTCTAGGGCAACATCTAGGGCACCCTGGAGTGTACGGTGCCCACGTCCCGACAAGGCGAAGCTAATGTCTGGCTTGAGACCGCGAATGAGCTTCTTGGTTTTGCAACTTTCATCATAGTCGTATCGTACTTCTGCAGGATCTGAAACTTCATCGCATATCGGGTGACCGTCATGTCACCATGTTGACGTAGGTTCCGAAATTCTTCCTCCTTCTTCTCGATCATGGCCTCAGATATGTAGTGGTTTTTGAAGGCTTTAGAAAATTCCTCCCATGTGAATGGAGGAACATCAACTTCATGAGAACCTAGTAGGTTCTCCCACCAAGTCCTAGCAGCACCCTTCAGCACGTGTCCCAAAACAGACCTTGGAATGGTTGGGGTAGTCTAAGTCATGGAAGCAATGTTCCATGTGCTGCATCCAACTCTCAGCTTTTCCCACCACGTCCACCTCTTCTTCTCCAGTGAAGGAGTCAGACTTGATCTTTAAAAAGTCAACTAGGGAAAGCTCGGGGTTGACCCTAGGGTTGTCCATCTGTCCTTCTCCTCTTCCCATGGCAGTGACTAGAGCTCTAACAAGGACATCAAAGGGAACCATGGGGGTTTCTTGACGTGGGGATCCTCATTGTTCTCCCATGCTAACAGATTCACCTTCATCCCCAAACATGGCTACCTTTCCGTTCTCACCTTTCTTCTTAGGAGCCATCACTGTAAAAAAGACAAACTACATGAGATCATGAGAAAAGCCTGGTGGCCAACCATATTTTGGCTCTGATACAATTATTGTAGCACCCCTCCCTAGGGTTACATACATAACCAGCGGAAGCAGAGCCTAATCCCCAACATTATCCATAATGTGGGGTACTTGGCGTTGTAGGGAGGGATTGCCACAATTATGATATACATTGCAAAAATATAGTTTACATAAACCATCACAGGATCAAGATTACAATTTCTCATTTTCAAATCTTAACAAAGGTTACATGTACATAATCATGGTAAAAGGAAAAAGGTCTATAAACTGGGTATGGTTGGTACCCCACCAAAGCTCTTCTCCTTGCAGGTCGTTGAGCTAGGGTTTCCTCCTTAGATAGACTTCCCTCCTTAGCTAGCTTCCAACCTATGGGCATCACACCCCCAGCCATGCATCAAACAAACGGTAAGTTGATTAAACATATTATAACATTAATAAAACTTGAAACTGAAATAAACATACATTTGAACATTTAAAAGACATGCATTTCCTTTTAGATCAATTTCATTTATCTTAACCTATATAAGTGTCCTCGGGTTTGCACAAATGTGCCTCTTCTCTTATGCACCGAAGTGCCTCTTAGGTTGCACCGAGGTGCCTCTTCTCTTATGCACTGAAGTGCCTCTTCTCTTATGCACCAAAGTGCCTCTTCTCTTATGAGGAACTTATATAAGTTTCATTTTCATCATTCTCTTTCTTTTAATGTTCTTATCTCTACTTTAAACTTTATTGGTAACAATCATCATTATGGTTCATGAAGGTGATATCATACATCATAAGCAACTCAAAATATATTAATCTTACTAACTTTAACAATTAGAAATAGTAAATAACATAAACATGGCATTCGTTGAAATTCATACATGCATAATAATTCAAAACAAGATAATTATATGTTCAATTGCATGGACCACTTACTTTTTTTTACTTGGAGAGTGAATTCTCTCTCTTCCTAGGTTGAGTGAGTCTTAACCACTCTCTGGGTCTAAGGAACCCTAATGTCCCTGTTCATAAGATATGTCACATCAAATATATATATATATATATATTATTCATAATCTTAAACCCTATAGATTCATTTCTACAAAATCAAGAGATATCGATTTAGAATCAGACTCTAAAAATCATATATTTGGATTCCTCTCGAAAAACTATTTCCAAAACATATTTTTGCTCATTTTTCTGAGCATCGAGTGATTTATTACAGGGCAATTTAAAAATCTCTAAAATACCCATTCAAATAAAATTTCCCGATTGAAAAAAAAATAGCATGGGCAATATGGTCATTTCACACCCTATTTTGTTCCTACTCCATGCCATGGACCACGAGCCACTGCTGTGGTGATCTCCACCCGCAAACTCACAGGGCAAGCCACCTCCGGCTAGAAGAAGAGGAGCACTGGCTCAGTCTAGTTGTCACGACGCCAAACACCCTTACTGGGGTCAAAGAAACTCCAAATGAGTCCAAATTTGGACCATTGACCAATTATACAGTCTAGAATATTCCTAGCCAATTAGATTTAGGTTTTCTCAACGTTTGGTCCAAGTTTTCGATTTTTGTTCCTTATCTTAATTTAAGTGTATACACTAATTAAATAAAAGATGGGGAACTTTCCTTTGTGGGATTTTACTCTAAAATTCGAGTTTATGATTATTCATCTTATTTAATGTCATGGGCTCTCATTTATTGCCTTTTTATGTATTTTTCTTAGAGGAGAGAGAAGATGAACATTAGAGGCTTTATTTTGAAATCTATAAAAAGGAAAAACACATTAATGTCTAAATTTCGAATTGTTGTTTCTTTTCTTCCTCTTTCTCTTTCTCTTTTTCTTCCATTACTTTTAGATTTGTTTAATAAAAGAAAAGGGGAAGACATATTATCATTATTATACCTATTTACATTACATTAATATAAAAGAAACTTATTTGGAGCCCTTTCTTATTTCTCTTTGTATTAAAATCCTAGAAATAAAACTAATTTGGACAAATTACATTAAGGCTCTTAACAAAATATTATTTAAAGAAAACTACATAAAAAGTTTTATTTTGCTCCTGAAAATAGGGATGTTACAGACTTACACTCATCCAAATGGGCTCAAAATTTATACGCAGCCTAATTATAGTATGACAATGAAGATCAATGGTTTACATCTGGCAAAATATAGTCTTGATATGTAAACATACTTGAGTGTATTCGTGCGATCTGTACATTCGAGTGTATTCTAGCCTGACTCCATATATATATATATATATATATATATATATATATAATCTTTACAATTAAATAGTATCTTATAGCACGGACTCTGTTGGAGTTCGATTATAGAAATTTCAGGGCAATGCAGAAAAACCGCACAGACCCCATAATGGCAGTTGCGGAACGAACTAGGTACTCCGATTTTAGTCATCTTAAAGTGACCTTGCTTATCCACGTCGATCTATGTCTATATCTGGAAAGAGATAGGACCAGGAACGTTGAAACCGATGTCAACACGGTTTTTATTGTTTGTGAAGCGTGAGAACATCATATCTCCAAATGCATGTCCATGATTTATTAACAACTCAACCCTTAATTATCTTAATCGGATAAATGAGAGTTCAAAGGATACATTTAAATCATAATTTCTCTTCTTCAAATTGGTGCAAACAACTTATGATTCGGTTTAGTTTGATAATAAAGCACAAACGGGATACATGAGAGTTCAAGGGATACATTTAATCAGCCTTCCGACTACCATAATACTGTTTATATAATTGCCGATACCTGTCCTATCCGATGTAAGCCTGGTTATAAATAAGTATTGTGCCCGCACGCACAGTGCGAAACGTGAAAAACTGACCTAAGGACCAGAATCTTCTGACGACTAACTAGTTTGCTGGCAATTTACAATTTCAGCTGCCTCCTGAAGAAGTAGACAATATCTTGTGGTCTGGCCGTACACACCAACATGCTCCGCGTAATGTGGTGTTGGAAAGCTTATAGTGTGATAGTTAACTGCTGTGATTGCGTTGGAAGCTACTTTCAGTACCGTCTATATCTAATTAAATACGCTAGAATCTGGCTGTACTGAGAAAAATATATATGTAATGTTTCTGTCTTGTCGTCCCTTACAATTTGTATCAGTTTCTAGAAATCCCATATTCCTTACTATACACCTATAAGTACTCACCTAATTTCTTCCGTCATGACTGGGCAAGGTTAACAAGCTTGACATCATTAAGCTGGCATTTTTTCTAGCAAACATGACCATTCCTCGTGCACAAAACCATTACGCCGGGCACATCACGAAGACTAAGCATCCAATGGTCGATATCAAAGGGTTAGGTGTAGTTCGGACCTCCAAGTAATTTTCAATAACATCATCAGACCAATCCCCATCGGCGTGCAACACAAGCATTAATTCATATTCATTGTATACATAGTATTTCTTGTCAAAGTTAGTTGCCGCCCTTCTACCCACTAGAAGCTTCCTGTTCAGAACATTTTGTACCTTTTTTCACTTTGCGGCCAATGAGCATAGAGATGCGTTTAGGAGTCAAGGTCGCTCCGTATACGAATTATGCCTTATCAGTATATATGCATTTGCATTGCTGGGAATCTAATTACTTAACATGATCTCATGCAACAATATAGAAATGAAGCGTGTGCCTTAGTATTACGTCTAATTTTATCTACATTCCACGCGCTCCCTGTCATAAACATGCATGAACCACAACTGAACGAAGTTTGATCACTTGCTATAACCAGCTAAAGCGTGAACTACCAACCTCCCTAGGGCGCTTCCAACGCAAGTTTGTACTTGTCAAGATAGTGTTGCAACCATGGTCAAAAACTAAAAGTTCATTGTAAGGTTTGAACCCATGACCTTTAGTACATCAAATAACATATCAACCGCTACACCATGTTCAATTTTGTGTCTTTATATGTGAAACATTGTATTAATAGTAATTGTATTCTACATTTATTGCCAAAAAACGTATAATGCCCACACCAAGAATTGAACTCATGACTTTTGGTACATGAGTGCAGTTGCAAATCAATACACTACTTTCACATTCATGTCTTTTATGCGTCATACATGATATATATTATAATTATAAATTATAAATATATGTATATATATGTATATTTATGTTTAATTTTTTTTTTTTTGGGGGGGGGGGCATGGCCCCTGCCCGCCCCTGGTTCCGCCCTTGTCAACACTATTGGGGATGATACTTGAGTGACTTGTCATTGATGTGATTTTTATTGTACATCAAATTCACTATGATTAATACAATCTTAGATTTACCTAACTAATTGATATGAAACACCATCGGCAAGAGGGTAATCTTATCTTAGTATAGCTGCGACCGAATCCAAAGCGATAGTCTATTCAAGTATAGTGGTCCTTTAATTACTCGAGAACTAGGTATTTAAATAAACTTTTGTAATTGTACTATTAACTAATTGTATGGTTAAAGTGCAAGACTAAGAATGAGATTTTTAAATGGCTAAGGACCTAGGCAAAGAGATTCACTGACATGAACCTATTATTTCTCTCACACTTCATCCGTTGAGCATAAGGTTATTTGGCGGAGGTTGTTATATGATGCAATTTTGTTGTAACAAGGAATCATAGATAGAAAAACACAACTTGTGACACGTTTGTGATGCTAAGGAGTTCATGTATCCATCACTGCAACGACATCCCTTCTGTAGTTCGCATTAGGGTGTTGACATAGAAAATCTAATATTATTACTTTATCTCACACGCTCATCATATTGAAAACCCCAATAGACATCGATCAATATGGCCAACAACAAAGCAAGGCAATTAATAGGAATGCTATAACAAACAATGGCTCATAGAGACGTGGGTGCTAATTACAAGAAGGGATCGTGCAGGAAATGTGGCTACTCCATGCACCATGGTAGCAAACTACTCGCTACACATAGATAGCAATAAACAAGAAGAGTGACAGATAAAGAAATGAGTTTCATTTTGGTCACATGTGGGGAGGGGTCCAAAACTAGCACACTAGTCGAACCTACTCCCATATTCATGTTCCCTATCATCTACTACCTGCTCTCTCACCCACCTCTCTATCTCTCCCTCTCTCACTTTGTCACTCTCAAACATCTGTCACCCCACCTGCCTCCCCCTCTTTCTCTCTTTCGTTGCCTCTCTCTCACACACATGCACCCACACCCAGCTGCCACCACTGCTCTCTTTCTAGTACTCTCTCTCTCATGCACACACACACACCTACCACCCTATATATATCTCTCCTCTCCTCTCTCATCTCTCTCCTCTCTATTTTCTCTTTCTAAGGAGAGGAGGGAAGAAATATAATATTATGTGTGCAAGACAGAAAAGATAATACATAAAATGTGTCTGTTGCATGATAACTGGGTGTGTTATTCTGAGAATTGGGCGTGTTAGCACCATTATTGGGCGTGTTACTACAAACTTTGGGTGTATATATTAAAAAAAAAGAGTCATTGTTATATTAATAAAAAATGTGTGCATTCCATTGAGAATGAGGCATGTTATATTATGAACTGGGTGCATTAGGTTCATTGTTGGGCACATTACTACAAACATTGGGCATATATATTAAAAAGAAAGTAGCATTATATAACGTGTACCATTATAGTGAATTTGTAGTATAGCACCCAATTATGGGGGTAATGTTCCCAACTCTTAGTGTACGTATATAATAACAAATGAGCACAAAAAATCAACATTATACATCCAATATCACAGTAAAGTGTCTAATTGTTGTGCTAATGCGCCTAATTATGATGTTCATGTGCCTAATTCGTAGGGTATGCACACAATAGCAAATGAGCACAACATCAACATAATGTGTTCTATATTTGTGGTAAATGGCTAATTATAATGGTACCACACCCAATTGTGGTGATAATGTTCCCAAATCTCAGTGTATGCACATAATAACAAATGAACCCAAAAATCTCAACATAATGCCCTGACATTTATGGTAAAGTGTCTAATTATTATGCTAAAGGGCCCAATTATGGTGCTAACACTCATATTTCTTAGGGTACACACATAATATCGAATGAGAACAAATTTTTACATAATACACTCAATATTTGTAGTAAAGCGCACAATTATGGTGGTCTTGCACCCAATTATGGTGATAATGCGCCCAAATTCTTGGGTATTTACATAATAGAAAATAAGCACACATATTAACATAATGCACTAGTGTGCCCAATTATGTTGCCACTGTGCCCAATTTTTATGGCAATGCACCCAATTCTTAGGATAACATGTACATTAATTGTACAACTATTTATTATATCAAATGCACCCAATGTTTGTATTCAAGACCCCAATAGTGGTGTTAATGCACCCACTACGTGTAGTAATGTACCCACTAATGGTGGAAATGCGCCCAATTCTTCTCTCCTCCATTCACTCTCCTCTCCTTACTTCCCTCATCTCCTACTTTAATTCTCATCTCTCTCCTCCCTTGACTTTTCTCCTAACTTCCCTCATCTATCCTCTATTGATTCCCTCTCCTTACCTCCCTCCGCTTCCCCTTTACTTCCCTCCTCACTTCCTTCTTCTCTCCTTTGTTCACTCCCCTCTCCTTACTTCCTTCCTTTTCTCTTTTTACTTCCCACCTCTCTCCTCACTTCTTTCATCTCATTCATTTTCTTCCATCCTCACTTCCCTCATCTCTCCTCCATCTGATTCAATCTCCATATTTCCCTCCCCTCCTCTTTTTACCTCTCACCTATCTCCTCACTTCTTTTCTCTCCACCATTTACTCCCCTCCACACATCTCTACTTACTTCTCTCATCTCTCATGCATTCAATTCCCTCTCTTCTTATCTCCTCTTACCTCACACATTATTTTCCCAAAAGTATGTCAGTATTGGTTTCTTTAAAAACATTTTTGTAAAAAATGCAATGATTTTTATTTTGTCAAAAATTTCATTCTGGGTCAAAAGCTATAAGCAAAACAATTTTTTTCTCAGTCATCCTCTCTCTAGACATCACTCCAATCAGCCCACACCACCTACTACATGCCACCAATCATTGGTCTACCACATCACCCACCTTTTTCTCCCCCACCCCCACAAATTACCTTGTTCTCCCCAAAACTCCTTTTTGCAGTACGTGAAATGCGCTTTGGGCAAAGCAGCGCGTGAGGGACTCATTTTCATAAAGAAATCATCATCACACTGAGCAGAAAATATTATGCACCTAGTGTGTGGTAAAAATATTTGAATGATATGATGATAAAAAAAACTCTCTGGACACAACAACCACAACATTTTCCAATGGCTCGTTAAAATCTTACAAAAGATTGGCATTGTCTCTCTTCTCAACACTTAGGGTCAGAAATATGAGAGTCAGGTCATTAGTTCATCTTCCAAAAGCTTTTTGCACCTTCTTCTATAGATTGAAGAAGCTTGTACCTTCTCCTTCACTTGAACAAGCTTTCACCAACTTGATCTTGAAGAAATGGGTTGGGGAAAGGGAGATTTACAAGTATACAATGAAGTAGCTCTCTCATACATATCCCATCTCACTTATATGGACATTTTGATTTGTAAATAAGAGAGAAAAAGGGGCTCAAATGGATTGGATACACTCCACTATATCTAGGAGCTTGAATAGTATGAAGGAGAAACCTTGGAATGAACTCCAAGAGGTCATATTTATAGTTGGGTATGTCTAGTAGAGCGTAGGAGCACTAAGGAATGATTTCTATCCATTTTGAGGGTTGCAACGAATATAATTTTGAGTTTTGCAACACTCCATCAACTAAAATCACTTTTTCTCCACTTCCCGTACAGTACATTTGGTAGAGTTTTGATAAATTTAACTTGACTGATTGCACTATGTGCTAATGTCAATTTGAACCATTGGTCGAGTTTATCTTGGATGAAATTCAACTGAATGATTAAATCTGTTTTTCTCAGTGCAAGGACCGGTCAGGTTCTATGTATGTGCAACTCGACCGAACCTAAGTTTTCTCAAAATCCAACAAGGGGATCGATCGAGTTATGTGAGTGTAAAACTCAACTAAAAGAGTCCTTGTAATGAATGTTGGAAAACATCATTAAAGTGATTAAACGTTCGAATTTAGGGCTGTAGATTTATCATCATCTTAGTTACAAGTCATTACATCATACAAATGATTACAAAATCATCCTAAGGGATCTAGGGTGTTTTCTAGAAAAGTGCATTTGCATTACTTTTGTCTTGAACTTGATCAAGCTAGGGCTTGGTGAATTTGATCCTTTTCATGTACCTAATGCCTGGAATCAATGCCACAGAGACATATTAGATACATATGAATGAAATAGTCAAGTCATTATCAAAATATGGATAATGTGTAGCACTGAGGTCAACATTCTCCCCCTTTTTAACAATGACAAACCATTCCTCAACATATTGAAAAGGATATGAAAATTAAACCTTTACCTTTGAGAAAGGTGTAAAAGTTAAACATATACCTTGTGAATTTCAAGGGGATACATGAATGAACAACACTACTTGCTCCCCCTCAATTCTTTCTTACCTATGCCTGCATGGTTAGACTTTCTACTAATAACCATAGCACACATATATTATATGATCCTCTAGAAAGTCACATGATATTTTAGATTATTGATAGGAAAAGGATCACATAAGCAATATATACAATATGGCTGAGGCCATTTATCCCCCTTTGTCATATCAAAAAGGTAGGGGGTAGAAGATCTAAAAGCACATATCTTCTTCATAGGCACAAAATAAATAAGCAACCTCACATAGTACACACCAAACAGAGACAAAACAGAGAGAAAAATACGATCCAGAGTCATAATCAAAATATGGGATAACATACCAAGAAATCATAACATAGAGTCAATTAATAGTTAAGGTTACATGAGATTAAGATTACAACACTAAGCATGTCCTCTCAGAATAAAACTACAAACCAATGAGAAAGGACGAGATGATAAAATAGTATGCCTCAGATACATAGTGCCCAAATGTCTAATACAAGATAGTCTACTAAAAGGTTTATATATATATATATATATATATATGAGCAATCTAATATACTATAGAACTAAACATCTACGACATCTACTACATAAATTATATCCTCATCTTCTTCATCTATGGGCCGGTAGTCCTTGTCATCATCAGATGGTGAAGTAGAGATAGAAACGGTAGCCTCACCATCATCGCCAGAAGAACCTGCAAAGCCATAATCAGAACCATCATCATCCTCAACTTCCTCAACATCATCAACATCATCCTCAGAGTCTTGGTCAGGCATCTCCACATCATTAGGAGGTGCAAATGCCTGAGTACCAGGCCATCTGGCATTCTAGTCAGCCCAAGACATGCCACATGCATGTAGTGCATTTTCTTTCCGAAAGGTAGGAGTAGAGACTCCATCATAGCCAAAAAGACAAGTGACAGTGGGGCCAAGAGGTAGGGCAAAAAGAGCACCAGAGCAGGTCCACCATTAGCAATTGAAGGGGGTGCATCGGAAGTGGCAAGAGGTTGATGGTTAGGATAGAACTGACTGTATGCATAAGAGGCATATTCAACTCTAGGGAACTCCAGGTAGGGTGGGTAGTGATGGATGCAAGACAGTTTCAAGTGAGACATGATCTGGTAGAGGTCCTGGTGAAGATTATCCAAAACCCTAAGGATTTATTCCTATTGATGCATCATGTATCCCATGAGGATTTCATTGGATACAGAGAATGTGGTGCGGCTAGGGCGAGGTGGTGTTTTTGTTAGAGGGACCTGGGTGGAGGTAGAGGCACCTGGTGTGGTGTAAGAAGAGGTAGGTAGAAAGGTCTTCTTGATGGTTGTCTCACTAATGCAACCCCTCTATGACTTGGCTTGTATCCAAGGTCATGCATGAGGGATTTTTCATTATGGTGAGCAAACACACCGTAGATCAGGTTTGGATATGGGAGATGAGTGACTGAGGTATTCTTCTTGGAGTCAAAGAAGGTCATATGATGGAGAATTTAATGAGCCCACTTAACTCCAATATCATTCAACAAACAATACAAGATCATTGTTGTGTTCTCTATAATTTTAGTTTGATTCCTCTTGGGATGAATATTGCAGTTAACCACTAAGGTGATGAGTCTTGTCTTGATATTTAGGGAAGATGAGCATAGGTTTGACTTCTTTGTATAAGTGACATCTGGTTTCTTTAGGAACTTATCGATGTCTGAAAGGGTAAGCTTGGGGTCAAAGATCTTATAGAAACCTTTAGGGTCTAAAAGATCATGATATTGCGGATAAGAAGCCACCCAAGAACCAACGATGCCCGAACCAGAGAAGTAAGAATTTAGAGAATTGTATGAGATTGTATTCTTGGTCCTGACAATCATTAAAGTCCAAACAACATGGGTATTCAGTGATGGTGCTAGGAAGGTGTAGTTCCATGTCAAATTGGTGTATAATTCTTAGACAACCTTTGTCCTTGACATGGCATTTGCAAAGCATGCACAGTCTACACATAAAACACTCAAGTGATGTGCTTCAAACACCGTAGCTACCTCCTCGATCACCTCATTTGTAGAAAATTGAGGCTCAAAATCTCTAAGTAGAAATGGAGTTCTAGGTAAGATCCCCTTATACCTATTCAAAGTTTGTGTGGAGATGAAGGAGGTACCATTGAAGGACACATGCCTTTGGGTAGAAGGGGTGGAGGTAGCTCTAGCTAGGATGGACCTCTTTCTTTAGTTTGAAGCAATCTAGGTCAGAGATGGATGACATAAGCAACAAACAAATAAGAACCGCATAAGACAGGTAAACCACATAGGTCACTAAGGAAGAGGTAAGGGAGACCGATTCTAGGGTTAGGAGGGGGATATGAGTGGATGTGCTAGCCTATGGTTTGAGGACGAGCACTGGAGAAGGGCTTTCGGTCAGCTTTTCTGTAGTTGAGAGGGAGAAAAGTCGACAGATTGCCCTATATAATTTTGGTCTAGCGTCACTGTCAGTTGAGTTTTGTGTTGTGGAAACTCGACAGATTGGGTCTATCAGCTTTGTCCTCAGCCAAGGATTGGCCCATTTGTATCAGGAGAAAGTCGACCGATTAACAGTCTGTCCCAAAACATAAGATATTCAATTCTATTCCTCTAGAGTGCTATATAAAATTATTTTTTTAGCCTATCATGTATTTTAAACATAGTGAGGCACATTTCACTCATCATTGGCTACTATTTTGTGGTAAAACATTTGTTTGTGAAAAATAGCAAAAAGCAAGCAAAACAAGGCATGAAAACATAGCAATTTTAGCACTTTCAATCAAGAGATGATCAATTTTAAGCAAGAAACATATAGGTATGACAAAATCTAGCTAGATTTCATGTCTATATCATCTAGAGTAGTTATAACTAGTTTTGATCTAATGAGCATAAATTGCTCTCTAGCTAGAGGTTTTGTGAAAATGCATGCAAGTTGATTCTCTGTGTCCACATGCATGATATAGATATCCTTCTTGGCAATGTGGTCATGAAGAAAGTAATGAGAGACCTATATATCTTTATCTCTAGTATGCAATATAGGATTATAAAATAGATTAATTGCACTAGTATAGTAACAATAGCTAGGAGAAGCATCAAAATGAATGTTAAAGTCTTGAAGCATTTTCTTCATCCATAGGACTTGGGCACTACAACTCCCAGCTATAATGTATTCAGCCTTGTTAGTTGAAAGAGACATTGTGCTTTGTTTCATAGAGAACCAAGAAACTAGGCATGGTCCTAGGAAGAAGCAAGCGCCACTTGTGCACTTTCTATCAATCAAACAATCTGCATAATCAACATCATTAGAGGCAGAAAGAATTATATCCCTTAACTTGGGATACCATAGTCCAAAATTTTGAGTTTTGACTAGATACCTCAAAATCCACTTAACTGCTATGAGATGTGATTTTGTTGGACTTGATTGAAAGTAAGCACATAGGACAACACTAGACATTATATCAGGTCTAGAGGCAGTTAAATAAAGTAAACTTCCAATCATACCTCTATAGAGCTTCTCATCTACCTTTTCTCCTTGCTCATCTCTATCAAGCTTGGTGGTGTTCGACATGGGGGTGTCCATCAACTTGGTGTTCTCCATCCCAAAGTGCCTAAGTAGTTCACTTGTGTACTTGCCTTGGTTGATGAAGTTACCTTCCTTGGTTTGCTTGATTTAGAAGTCAAGGAAAAAAGTAAGCTCCCCCATCATGCTCATATATAACTCTCTCTGCATAAGAGAGCTAAACTCCTTGAAAGATCAAGATCAGTCCCACCAAAGATAATATCATAAACATAAATTTGAGTAATAAATAAATTGCTAGAAGTGTGTTTTAGAAACAAGGTAGTATCGATTTTCCCATAATATAGCCATTTTCTAGCAAAAAGTTTTTTACTTTCTCATACCAAGCTCTAGGTGCTTATTTGATTCCATAGAGAGCTTTTTGTAACAAATAAACGTGGTTAGGAAATTATCATGTTCAAAGTCAGGAGGTTGAGTAACATATACTTCCTCCTCAATTGTACCATTTAAAAATGCACTTTTAACATCCATTTGATAAAAGGAAATTCTTGTAACTAGCAAACGCAAGTAGCATTATAATATATTCAAGTCTAGGATCAGGTGCATAAGTTTCATCAAAATTAATACCTTCTTATTGGTTGTATCCTTGAGCTACTAACCTTTATTTGTTCCTTACTACTTTTTTGCTTTCATCAAGCTTGTTGCAGTAGACCCACTTGGTACCAATGATCTTTGTATCACTTGATATTGGAACTATGGTCCACACGTTGTTCTTCTCGAATTGTTCTAACTCTTCTTGCATGGCTAGAATCCATCCATCATCCTTGAGAGCTTCTTTGACATCTTTTAGCTCAAGTTGAGGGACGAAGGCATTGTCAGCTTGTTCTTTGTTGAATGCAGCCCGTGTCCTCACCCTTTCAAAATTATTACATATGATGATCTCTTTAGGATGATGCTTTGCAAAGTGGGGAGTTGGATTGTTCTTTTATTCTTCTTTCTCTTCTTCATCAACTAACACCTCTTTTCCTTTATCAACAATGTTGAGATCTTTCAAGTGTGTGATCACCTCATCTACAACATAATCATTAACAATATTCTTGGAAATAGAGGGGTTAGTCTCAATAAATCTAACATTGATAGGTTATTCTACTTGGTATGAGAAAGTAAAAAACTTTTTTCTAGAAAATGGCTATATCATGGGCAAAGTCGATTCTACCTTGTTTCTAAAACACACTTCTAGCAATTTCTTTATTATTCAAATTTATGTTGATGATATTATCTTTGGTGGGATTGATCTTGATCTTTCAAGGTGTTTAGCTCTCTTATGCAGAGAGAGTTAGATATGAGCATGATGGGGGAGATTACTTTCTTCCTTGACTTCTAAATCAAGAAAATCAAGGAAGGTAACTTCATCAACCAAGGCAAGTACACCAATGAACTACTTAGGCACTTTGGGATGGAGAACACCAAGCTGATGGACACTCCCATGTCGAACACCACCAACCTTGATAGAGATGAGCTAGGAGAAAATGTAGATGAGAAGCTCTATAGACGTATGATTGGAAGTTTACTTTATTTATTGAGACTAAATGTAAAATACTATATAAGCCTTGCTACTAGTGCTATAGCCATGAAAGAAAGCCTTGTAAGACTTCAAATCAAACTTATTGAGGGAATCCTTGGTATTTAAAACAAAACAAGGACAACCAAAAACATGAAAGAAATCAATGGAATGCTTTTGACCACACCATAGCAAATAGGGGGTTTTCTTCAAAGATGGATGAGTGAAAACTCGGTTTTGTAAAAAACATGAAGTACTAACGACTTCAGCCCAAAACTTATTTGGAGTGTCATACTCTAGAAGCATAGTCCTATCAATTTCTTATAGTGACCTATTCTTCCTCTTTACAACCCCATTTTGTTGGGGTGTTTGAGGTGAAGAAAAGTTATGTGCATACCCAAATTCTGCAAAAACTATTCAAACAAGTCATTTTCAAATTCTCCCCCATGATCACTGTAGATAGAGATGATTCGATAAGAAGATTCTTTTTCAAATCGTTTGCAAAAAGTCAAGAAAACATTAAGAGTGTCGCTTTTTGAAACAAGAAAGAAGATCCAAGTACAGCGGGAAAAGTCATCAACAATCACAAGGCAATACTTGCTATCATGAAGCAATTGTGTATGCATTGGTCCAAATAGATCAATGTGAAGAAGTTCAAGAACTATTTTGGTACTAAGGACTCCTTTGGATTTGAAGGAGGAGTTGGTTTACTTTCCTTGGGTACAAGGTTGACATTCCTCATCCTTTTTAAAATCCAATTCAGGAAGTCCTTTTACCAATTCCTTTTTGCTAAAGTTCTTCAACTGATTCATATTTACATGACCAAGCCTACGATACCACAAAGAAATATCATTCGAATTGGAAACAAGACATCTACAAACAATAGGCTTAATAGAGTCAAGAACAATAACATAGAGTTTACCATTTCTAGTTCTCTTATATATGTTATTATAGGAGAGGGAATCTAAAAGCAAGCATTCAAGTGAGATAAAAAGAACAAAATAGCCATTATCACACAATTGACTCACACTAATTAAATTATGATGTAAGCCATCCATAAGAAGAACATTCTTGATGCATAGTAAATCACTTACATCATCCTCACCTATCACTTTATCTTTGTTATCGTCACCTAATGTCACTTATCCTCCTTTCTTCTTTGTGAATTAATTGAAGTGGATGATTTTACCTACCATATGCTTTGAACAACCACTATCAACAATCCATTTATTTTCCTTTTACCTACAAGAAAGGAAGATGTCAGTGGCCAATTCAAACCTTGGGATGTGGTGTTAGTTTGGGGCCCCATTTCATCTTTGGGTTGGTCCCCTTCTCTATATAAGGATGATAAGTAGAATAATGGTCAACACTCTTGCAATGCACACAAACCATAGTGTTCTTTGAGTCATATAACTCTCCATGTAAAATAGAAGGTTCCTTTCTCTTTTTCTTATCCTTTAAATTGATCTTACTCTTTGGATCTCCCTCTACATATCCCAAACCACTAGTACCAACTTGTTTGGTATAGTGATCTACAACTTTATTGAGAAATTTTTTACCTTTAAGGAATTCCTACAAGGAAGCTCTCCGTTTTTTATTATCATTACTAAGAGTAATGATAGTAGAAGATAAGCTAGAAAGATCATCTTGTGCATGAAGTATGTCAGCCTCCACATAGAGGGCTTTACTAAGATAAGAATTTTTTTCTAAAGTAAGACTAGCTACTTCATTACTTGGCAATAATGGTCTAGAAGAAAGATCATTGATTTGAGCAAGAAATATAGAATTTCCCATTCTTAGCATAACAAGATCATCAAGATAAATCCTATTCTCATCCTTAATATAATCACAAGCAAGTTTAATATCATAATTTTCAATTCTAAGTAAAGCAAGCTCATCTACTCGGGCTTGGTTTTCTTCCTTAAGACTATTGATGTTCTTAAGGTAGATTACATTCTCTACTTCAACTCCATTATATTGGAGATCAAGACCAAGAAACTGCCCTTGCAAGGAATCAATGCTATTAAGATGCAACTTCTCATTTTGATCAATAATATCAATTTTAGTATACAAATCATCTATGACATTCCTTAACCTCTTCTTCTTAGACTTGCATTTGGAGTAAGAAGAGCAGGTAGCACTAAGCATATTAATGAGGGTTTCCTTGGATAACTCATGTAAGCTTACCTCACTTACCTCACCAATGTCTTCACTTGTAGAGACCATGAGAGAAAGATGACATTCTCCCTCATTGGATCTTGAATCAATTGAAAAATACTCTTCCTGTGTAGCATGTGTTACATCCTTTCTTCATTTTTCCTTCTTGTCCTTCTTCTTGGAATTTCCATTCTTCTTGTAGTCCTCCCTTTTCTTGGTGCTCCTCTTGTGGTAGGACTTCTTAGTCTTGGGGAATTCATTCTCATATTCATAACACATTGGAGTGGAGGAGGAGGATGGCTTTCCCTTGAAGTGCTTCCCCATGGAATAGTTTGCTTCATGGTCACTAGGGGCTTCATCTTCACTTGAGGAGGGAGGAGAAGACTGGAAAGAAAGTTGTTGTTGTAGAATCATAGCCTCCATTTGATCTTTAAATGCACTATCTTTGATATTCTTTGATTCATTCTTCTCTTTCTTGTCATCTTCTTCTTGCTTGTCTAGTCATGGCTCATGGACTTGAAGGTTTCCAATGAGTTCTTCAGTGGCTATGTCACCAAGGCTTATAACCTCTTTAATGGATGTCACCTTGGATTCCCATATATTGGGGAGAGACCTTATTATCTTGGAGTTATTATCCCTCTATGCATGGGGTGACCCAATTGAGCAAGTCCATTGATGATGGTGTTGAGCCTTGTGTACATCTCCACCACTCTCTCCTTCTTGCCCATCTTGAAGTTTTCAAGGAGACCCTTGAGCATGTAGATCTTGGACTCCTTGACTTGCTTTATGCCTTCATAGGTGATTCACAACTTGTTCCAAATCTCATGGTTTGTGTCCCAAGAAGAGATGTGGTTAAACTCGGGGGGTGAGGGTTGTATAGATAATTCTTATTGCATTTTGATTTAGTTGTGCCTTCTTGACTGTAGCTTCATCCCAAGTGGATATCTCCCCAGCCGACCCCTTCTATGGAAGAATCACCACCTTCAACGTGTCATATTTCATCCCTTGAAGGTAGAATTGCATCTATCATTTCCAATAGAGTAAATTGGTTATGTCAAAGATCGGGGGTCTCATGGAGAAGCCTCCCTCTAGGTTAAGGGACCCAAGTAAGTTGTCACCCATCTTCTCATCTCATGGGAGATGTGTTGGAGAAGACTGTGGCTTTGATACCACGCGTTGGATCAAAGGAATTTAGAGGGGGGGGTAAATATACCTAAAAGCACTTGCACAAAAATAGTTAAACCTTCAAGTTACTTCAACTAGGAACAATTGCGAATAGTGAAGTTGATGGAAAACTAAACATGCATTGCATGGATGAGAGAGATTGAAACAAGAACTTGAAAAAGCTGCTTAGAGTGGTTCCACTTTCCAAACTAGGAGAGAGTTAGTTCACTACCTAGAGAGGTCATGCTTTAGGATTTTGCAACCTATGTATACTTATACTCCATTATAAGACATACAATTTGGCCTTCCTTTTCTTGGACAAGTATACTTATCTTCCCTTTATGTATAATGAATCCAATAACCTTACAACCAAGGTTTTACCTATTCGAGAACTAGAGTCTTATACTTCACCAAGGTCTTACCCACTCTTGCAAGAAGCTAGACACCTTCTCCAAGGAGATCCCCTCCTTTCACCGAGTCTTTTTCCTTGAAGTATTTACCCTCTCCAATCTTGGATCTTCATCCTTGTCCTCATCCTTCTCTCAGTGAAGACTTTTGTACCTTCTTCTATAGCTCGAGCTTGCACCTTCTCCTTCACTCAGAAAACCTTTCACCAACTTGATCTTGAATAAAGGGGTTGGAGAAAGGGAGGTTTAAGATATTTATAAGTATACCATGAAGTATCACTCTCACATAGATCCTATCTCACTCATATGAATATTTTGATTTGAAACAAGAAACAAAAAGGTGATCAAGTTGATTAGATGCACTCAACTATAGCTAGGAGCTTGAATAGCATGAAGTAGCAAGCTTGGAATGAACTCCAAGGGGTCCTATTTATAGTTGGGGTGTCCAATAGAGGGTAGGAACACTAAGTAACAATTTGTAGCCATTTTTAGGGTTGCAACAGATATAGTTTTGAGTTTTGTAGCACCCCAATAGCTAGAATCACTTTTTATGCACTTTCTATATAGTACATTTGGTCGATTTTTAATAAATTTAACTCGACGAATTTCACTATGCACCAAATCCAATTTAAACCATCAGTAGAGTTTATTCTGGATGAAACTCGACTGAATGATTAAATTTATTTTTCTCATTGTAGGGATCATTTGAAATTTAGTGATTGCAACTCGACCGAACCTAAATTTTCTCAAAATTCGGTAAGGGGATCAGTCGAGTTTTGTGAGCGTAAAACTCGACTGAATGAGTCCCTATAATGAATTTTGGAAAATGTCATTAGAGTGATTAAACGTTCAAAGTTAGGGCTCCAATTTGTTTCTCATATTAATAACAATTCATTACATCAATACAAATGATTCCAAAAATCATCCTAATGGATTTATGGTGTTTTCTAGAAAAGTGCATTTGCATTGCTTTTGACTTGAACTTGATCAAGCTAGGGCTTGATGAAATTGATCGTTTTCATGTACCTAATGCCTGAAATCAATCTCAAGTAGACATATTAGATACATATGCATGGAATGGTTAAGTCATTATCAAAATATGGACAATGTGTAACACTTAGGTCAACAAGTACATGCCTCACATTCATATCATGTTTCAATTCCCTAGCATTAATACAAACACTCTATCCAACCTCCTCAGATCAAGGAACATTATTATCCATGTCTATGTTCCCCACTTCCCTTATCAAAGCCACTTCCTCAACACAATTGCACATGTCTATGGACTTCACAAAATTTGAAAGAGTCTTGCCAAGTCACAAGTATGCACATAATTTGACACTAGGGTTGGGTAAAATGGATGCCAAATGGAGAATATGATGAAACCCTTTGTGGAAAAGAGAGTGCAAGAGTGTATGGAAGGAAGATAGCATATCTCGCCTCTTTTTGACTTGAGATTATCCTTTTTACCATACGAATCTCGGACAAGATTTTCTTATTGTGTAACAACCATCTTCTTAGCTGTGTTTGGTGGTGTGTCTCTATTACATATAGAGTGGTGTAGAAGAAGCAGATACAATAGGAGAGGGGTGTGGCACCTTGAACATAGGGTATAGCCTTATTACAAGTTTGAATTAATTTTGGTAGATAGAGGATAAGAAAATGGAGGAAGAAGTGTAGAAGACAGTTCAAATGCAAAACTTATTTTCATGATTCAGTACTACACCCACATAATAATATACTAAGAGAAACAAAAAAATGCATGGAAATCTTTCCCTAACCAGTGGGATGAACTGTACGGGACCATCTCATTGATCAAACTCTAAATCATTAGAAAAAATTTCTAGAAAAAACTCCAAATGAAAACTAACAACCATCAAAACCAAGTTGAAATGTTTTGGATAAAATGATCTACACAAAGACTGAATTACAAAAAATCACCATAAAAACCTTAAAACTGATATGTAAAAGTGTACCACTATACATGTGAATCGTTCCACATGTTGTCATGATAGAGAGTTAAAAGAATCTATCTTTATTTATTTCATCAAAAGGATTAAAACATGCATCCAGTAAAATTGTAGCAACATAAGATGGTTGATTTAGTCTACATCTCATGAACATAAGAAAACACCAAGAGGAGCAACCAAACAGATACATCATCAACCACCCACCCATAAACCAGGATAGTGAGAGTACAAGGGAAATCTAAACTTAACCATATTGTTTCTTTTTACATCTTGATCGAAACGTCCTTTCTATTACTCCAACGAACTAAATAGGTGTGGATAATCACAGGGGTGAGACCCCAATTTCCATCGATATGATATACAAAAAGCTAGCATAATCATGTTTACATGCATTTGATGCTCATATTACTTAGTGGTAAATTAGTCAATCAATTAAGTATATCTACACTAGATATGTGCATCAAGTACTTATTCACTTCACATAGATGTATACTCAGTAAATAAGATAGGGGATATACTATATATGTAGTCGAACCATATACTAATATATATAGGGTAGGAAACATATGTAATACATGCAATAAAAATAAATACAATTGCACATTTATATGTCAACTAAACCTAAATAGATATATGATTTGGTTGAGTTAAACATTTTATTATTTCTGAGGTAGTTTGAAGTGCTACACTGACACAATTTTGTGTGTGCTAAACGCAAGTGTATGTCTCATAGTAGTAAAAGGACTCTACGAGGCCCGGACAACAAATTTAGGGAATTGGGACTACCAGAAACTATTACTAACTAAAACGTATTATCTAAGACTAATAAAGGGGTTGATTTTGTGATTAAAAATAAAGTGCATATTGTAAAGTGGATGAAAGATCAAATCGATGGATTCTTTAGGGTGCTAGTTTCCAAGTTGTCAACCTATACATGCATTCTATTAGATCAATATGACTTATTTCATTTTCTTGGATTAATCATCTGTAGTTTGTATTAGCCACTTTTGCAACACATAACACTATTTATCCTAGTTACTAATATGTTTTCACAACAATGTAAAGAACTACCTATCACATAACCCTTTATTATCCTTATCCAACCTCCACTAACTATAGAGTTAGTGGTTATAGAAATCATGTTTGTCCCTACCCTCATATCATCAAAGAGTGTATGTAGAAACGTAAAAGCTTAGCATGTTGGGAAATTGGGGCAATAGATAAGGCAACTGAAAAAAAAATTAATACCAAATTCCCTAATCAACAAGATCTCATCAAAAACATGTCTACAGGAAGGAGGGTAGAAAGAGATATACTTGGTCTTAGAGCAAGTCCAGTGACAATTGTTTCTATAGTGTGCTTCTTTCTTTAAGTTGTAGTTGGACAACTGTCGGTAGCGGTCTCGTGGTTGTTCACCATAGAAAGTAGTCAATTGTGTCCTCCTATAAGGGCAAGTGCGTCTTACCTCTAGAGTAGTCCATGTAGACCACCGACAACTCCAAGTTGTACTACCAAAGCCAATAGGAAGGAGTTGTCCCTTCAAACATCAAACTGCTAGAGTTGATTCATTCTCCTAATTGTCTCTCCCTTTCTATCCCTCCCTTTTGCTGGTAGGACTTGCTCGGGGCTATATAGTTACCACAACCAGAGAGGACAACAATTCTCACAACTTATTGTTGTGTCTGGAAAGCCCCCAATACCCCTCGATTTATAGGAGGGATAGGGTCATGGTTTCCAGTCTATCTGGGAGTCGAAGTGATGTAATTTCATGAATTCATTGAAAGCTACAAATGGTGAAGTGCTCAGTTCACTGTTGAACTGATCAGTTTAGATGTGAACTAATCGGTCCAGCCCTTAAACCAGTCGGCTCATACTCTTTCCTATTTTCAAACATACTAGCATTTAATATTCAATTGATTTACAATCATGACATCAACATCAATCCTTGATCCAATCAAATTGATCATTGAACTAGACAATCCATATGATGAATTGGTTATTTCACTCTTGAAGTGATCATTTCATATCATCAAATGGTTTTTTCATATGTGAAATGTTCATTTCACTTGTCCAGCTCACGCAATATTCAACCAAATTGATTGGTTTAACACTTGAACCTGTCAGTTCACAGTCCAATAAGCCTATTTTCAACCTTAGTTGTTTAATTGAATACCTAAACACTTTAGTAATCAATTTAAATATCATTCATGAATAAATCCTATTCCAAGTGCATCCTATGCATGTGACCCTATAGGTCCTAAGTTATGTTGTTAGTGAATTCCCATAACCAATTTATGACATCACAAGCAATGAGCGGTATCTAGAAACACATCATAGCTACCCAAGTAATTTGGAAAGTTGGAGAACAACTTCAACCTACAATCCATTATCAGTGTTACCATGATCTTATAGTTCCTTTTTATCTCATATCTGGATTGAACTTGAGGCATGGAATCGTCATCATCTCAATATTCAATCCATGTTCCTTGAATTAGAGTAGACTATCTAAAATGCATGTGAGGCCACATATCACATATTGGGTCACATAATTGTGGCCATACATTTCTTAGTCTCTCTTATCAAGTGGCCTGAATATCAATCTCCTGTAGCAGGGACAAATCCCATCTACATCACTCACCCTCAGTCCCCATGTGTTACAATATACTAGAGCATCACCTTTATGGAGACCCTTATTCAAGGTCACTTTGGATGATGTCTGAGTAAAATGAATGACATGTGATCAGTCTAGTGATTTCATGTCTATGAACCACAATCACCATGTAATGACCCATTTTCAAATTAGTCATCTAATTAGGGTTTACTTGAATGATTGTATGCTTAACCAAATTGATCATTCTTAAAGCATGATTAATTATGGTAGTTTAATTTAATGTTTTAAATCTAATGATAAACTTTAAACATACTTTGATTTACATGATTAGGGTTTAAGAATTGAAAACTCCAATTGGCCAAATTAGGGTTTTTATGACATATGAATACATAATTTCATAAGTGTAGTGCTCACTAAATGATTTTTATTATTTGATGTGTAACTCTGATTTACTTGAAATTTGGATATTATTTTTATAAATAAAATTCGAACACTCTTACAAAATATCATAATTTTTGAATAATTCTCTAACCTATCTGTCGATTGAGTTTCTCCCAGAGAAACTCAACCCACCATTCATTCAGATTGAAATATAGCAGTGTTGTAATTGAATTTTATCTTTTTATTCGTACATCCAATTGATCTTAAATTTTAATTGTAGTTGGGAAACTATATTATAGACTTAAAATTAAAGTTTCGTAAATTTTTGGATGATTTTTTATCTCTACAAAAAGAGGTGTCGATCAATCTCTGCCCAGGACAAACTCGACCGACCATGCTATAGACTACAATATAGCAGTCTAGTATTTTATTTTTATTTATTTATTTGTAAATTAAAATGATCTAAAATTTTCACTATTTCTTATAAATTCAATTTAAAACATTATACTAAATTTTCATGATTTTTGGATGATTTTTGAGTTCTGAAGAATTTGGTGTCGGTCGAGTTTATAACTCAGCCGATCAACCAGTCTGAGAAAAATAAAAATATAATGAAGGGTTTGTTTGTAATTGTTATAAGTACCTCAATTCATTTATCTGACTAACCTAGAATACAATGATCTCTAATAATTCATCATTACTATCAAATAAATGAAATTCTAGAGAGATAGGAGAGTTAGGGTTTTGAGAAGAGAAAGTGGTGGACATGTGGACTTAGGGTTTCTATAGCAGAGATATGATGAAATCAAGTAAGTTTAGCTTCTTTGCATAGCATTTAATATTGAATCTTATCTCACATGTCAAGATTCCTTCTCTCTTTCTATCCAATTCCAAATCATAGAAAACCATCCCTTTTGCTCATTCTTTCTCTCCTAATCTTCATTTCTAGGGTTTCCCTATTGAGAGGAGGAAGAATTGGATTCAATTGCTAGAGTTTGATTGGATTTATAGAAACTTAGAGTTTGACCTACGAATTTAAGGTTCTTGGCACCTGAGGTGAGTATTTTTCTCCCTCCTAAGCTCTGTATTCATGTTGAAAGCCTAATTTTATCTGACTAAAATAATTAGAAACCTTACTTGTAAATGTATGTGATTGGATATTGATTTGGGAAAGATATTAGGGGATCAACTTCTACTGATTTTGATTATTTATCATTGATTGGAACTTGATTAGTTCCTTATATATTGACCAAGAATCAATGGAGAATCGTTTAGATAGATGAATGTGCTATTTCATGCGAATATTGCCTAAAAATTGGCCCAATGGCCGATATGCTTGAAATTGAATTGACATGTATAGAATCATTTTTGAATTGTACTAGAACATATTATACAAGTGTATTGTTGAAAGTTAATGGAATTAAATATAATATACACATAAATATCAGTATAAGGTGACCACATTTCATGATTAGGGTTTGTGTTGAGGAAGTGAACCAAAATGAGTAAACTAATCAATGTATATTTATGGTTGATGAACGGAATATGTGAAATGGAAACTAGGGTTTCCAAGTGTGTGAATATCCCTATGATCCTCTATGAATCATCATTAAATTACTTAGTGATACAATTATTATGATGTGTTGAACTATGGATAACTTCTTGAAAACCCTAGATGATTAGTATTAAGATGAGTATGAGTGATAAAGCTAGAACTTGTATATGATGTTGCAAATATGATGAAATGTTGAAGTGTAAGTATTAATACTTCAATTTAAGATGATGAGTCTTACTACTATAATCCAATCCTAATGAATCTATTTTAGTATGACTTATGAAAAGTTGAGTGAACCTTCACATGAATGTGGATCCTTTTGTACAAGCCACAAATAATGAATTGAGAAAAATGATTAGAGATTATGATGTAGGAAAATGTAACATGAACCATTCTACTAAGATAAAGTAAGTAGTAAAATAAGAGACCTAGTGATCCTTGTTAATTATAAGAATGACTTTGTAAGTCAATGACATGGCACATTTATCTAAATATAAGAAATGATATGAACAAAAAATTATTGAATTGTGATGGCAAGCTAAAGATGAAACTAATGAAGTTATTATGGTGAAGTATTCAATCTTGTATTTTAATTACATGTGGCCAATCCAGATTGAATAAAATATGCTAATTTGGGATTTTATGGATGTTAATGAGTAGAGAAAAATTGTATATCGAGTGAATTAAGAATGATCATTCCAACAATGTAAGGAACATGAAATGAAAGAAGTTGAGACTAATGAATATGAAATGAAGGAAAGAGATAGGAAGTAGTAGATGAATCTAACAACTTGACTCTAACCCTAAAATGATGAGTCGAATTATGCTAATGAATGACAATCTCAAATGAGGGATTAAGGGATGCACATAAATATAGTTGAATCCAATTAAAAGATGACATTCAAGCATTTCAATTGAGTTACAAGAAAGAGTTTTTGGATTGTGATTGTCTGATAGAATACTTATAATATGAGGATGGATTATTTGATTGACTTCAATTATATTCAACATGTGTTGATTAGTAACTCTAAATGAAGAATGTGAAATAAAAGAAGAAGAGAACTAGGTGTGTTATGCATGTATCCGTGAAACTTATTTGAATCTATTGAATTCAGATGGAATAAGTATATGTTGTATGATAATCTATTTTGATTATGATAAAGGATACAAGATATATATATGCCTTTACTATTTCTAGTTCTAATGCCTTTGTCAATATTTGTTAAGAACTCTGATATACTATGAACTGATAAGAAATATGTTGAAATTGAATTTAATATGCACTCCTTAAATTTGAGAAATCCAAATGAGGTTAAATGTTGCATAATGAGATTATATCTCTGGCTAAAAGCCTACTGATGATGATAAAACCATGGCGGGGTAAATGCTAGACAATGAAATTGGACTGAAAGCCCATTAATGATGACTTCTATGAAATTATGTAGAAAATGGAAAGAATCATATGTGTTGATCATATATGTTTCAAAATACATATTTGTTGTGCTTCTTGTTTTAATAATTGTCTTTCTTGATAAGCTTAATATGTTTCATGTTATTCTAGTTATGGAAGAATACACACATATGATATTTGATGTTTTGAATTCTTTTAAGATGAGTAAAAGAGAATAATAACAAGTGAAATGAGGAAACATCTAGTTAGGTTCCCTGAACACCGTGAGTTTCCCTCAAGGTCCTCACTAGGGAAACAAAACTGATCGCTTTGTAGTAATCAATGAATTATGAGAAGGAGTTTTGGAGTGTGAATTGAGACCTTAAAGGTTAAAACACTAGGATTTAAGAATGAGT
Organism: Alisma plantago-aquatica; assembly: GCA_963693085.1. Taxonomy (NCBI): domain Eukaryota; kingdom Viridiplantae; phylum Streptophyta; class Magnoliopsida; order Alismatales; family Alismataceae; genus Alisma; species Alisma plantago-aquatica. Next base: position 937,392,073 of record OY856409.1, read on the forward strand.
CATATGGAGTGGCTCTGGCCCTAATTCCTTGCTGTGAAAGTCTATGTTTAGATGGAATAGACTTTGACAAAATGAAATATGTGAAATGTGAAAATATGTGAATTGTTGTGATATGTGATATGTTGTTTTGCTGGTTCCTATCTCATGTAGTTGAGATGAGGATGTGAGCCTCTTTAGGCAACCCTGAGGTGGCCAGGGTTTGTTTTTGATATCTTAGGGTGGCTGGCTAAACCTTAAGATAGTGACAGTGAGTTGATGACATGAGAATCAGGCGGGGCAACTTCTACTTGGTGAGGTACAAGCCAAGTAGTTTAAGGACAAATGAATAAAAGATGATAAGCCATGTTGAACATGATTTGAATGGTTGTTACATTCCTTGTACTGCTAATTAATGAATTGTCATTGTTGATTACGCTTCTTGTTGTGGAAAATAATCATGTTGCTATGGACATTTTCTATTTCATATTATGATCTGTCATGTTGACAAATTATGAATGTTAGGATTTATATCCATTCTGAATATGAGCTAGATTGCTTGCTATTTGATAGTATTGTTTGGTAGATATGTATTATGTGTACTTCAGCTTCTGGGCTACAGGATGTGTTCCTGGTCTGGCTGGTGGAGTGTCACAAAGATAATGTTATTGTTATGTATTGATTCAAAATGCTTAGAACTTGACTTATTACTCGTGTAGTAGGATTCTTAATCTGAACTAAGAAGAATGTATTGATTTGTTCATAGACATGCTCTAAAAGATGTTTCAAAGTTATAATTGGTTTAAGTGATTACCTTATCTATTGTATTAGATTATCATTGTAAGCTATATTTGACTCCTGATAGAACTATATGCTAGACTTTCAATATTTCCATGTTTCTGTTAAGTTTATTATACTTAATCTAATTTTGATGCATGTACGTAGCTTGAGTGGGAGGTATCCACTCACTAGGGCTCTCTATGAGTCTCATGAGGTTGTTTCAAATGTTTTTAGATAAATTCTTTTAGATAAATGTCATGCAGTGGAGAGTTCGTAACCAAGAAGATATAAATAGCATAATCTAGATGGAATAGAATTTCCATGTACTCTCTCTTTCTTGGGATGGGTTGCAAACTAAGTTTGTTCATTATTATACATGTATCTGATGTATATTGAACCACATACGAGAACTATATTTGATTCTGGTTTTTATGGAGTTGAATAAGATTGGTTATGTCTAAAGGTGATATCCTTGATGTGACATTGAATTATGAATTTGTGAAGAAAGAAAGAGGAACAATTTATCTTTGTTTTTGGTATATTGTTTAATCCCCTTTGTCAAGAATTCATTGTTTTATTTCATAATCTGGGTTTAGGTTTTGAGATTATCTCTAATGATTGGTATTTATGCTAATAAAAAGAGAGGTCCCAACAATGTGGCTAATCAAAAGAGAGGTCCTGACACACGACTATCACTATGAGAGTTGATTATGACTATCATACAATGGTTTCCATGTATCACTCTCAATGTGGGTCTTTTTGGTACACTATTCTCTAACAAGTACCTATATGTTTGACTTGATATCACATATCATGACTAATGAGACTCTGTCATTAGCCAACACACTCTCTAGTCTTATGTATTATTGTTGTCTATTTTGCTTCCACAACAATATCCAACTAGGGACATAACAAGAATGTAATCACTCTTATCATACATATGATATCATTATTTTGGTCCTCAACATGAACACATATGTCATCAAGTCACATCATTATTTAGACATCTATTATATATGTGTCTTCATCTCATGATTGATACAAACATAATAGACATAATTGCCTTTATGATTTTCAAATCAGATATCTAATGCACCATTACAATCATTATATGATTGGCTCTATGGGAATAAATACCACTTGACTCCCACATGCACCTAGATTCCTTAAGCTATTTCTCAGACTTTGGTCCTTCAATAGCTTCTAGATAGGTTGTTGTATCATCATCTTATGACCAACTCACTGCCTTTCTGATTTATAAGATATCATAATCTTTCAAACTCAAGGTTGTTCTACTAGATCTCTGAGGTCTTGCGTTACATAAGGAACTTGAGATTCCACAACAATTTTTTATTCTCTTTTTTATATTTTACCACAACATGTCCAATGTGTTCTTATTGGTCTAGAACTTTTTGATTTCTACTTTTCTCCTACTTGTTCCTTTGGAATTAAATTTGTAAGGCCCCTAAACTTGCTTAATGAGTTGAATAAGCTTAATTGACATAATTTAATTCTTATAACCATAATATAACCTTATGATATGCTTTGAAATCATAATACAAGCTTAAGTTTCAAATTTGGTCCAATTTGGACACTGTTTGAGCAAGTTATGCAATTTTATGCACATTATGGACTTTTCTACAATTTACCCAATTGAGAGGTTTTCTTTGTAATTTATCACTTTCATTATGTTACTTGGATATTCTCTCATCATTCTTGAGCTTTTCGAGACATGGGGAACCTATTTAATCCTTGGTTTGAAGGTGTTTTCTCCAAGGGTATTTTAGGATTTACCCCTTCACGGATGAGCTACCTTTAGTGGCTATCAACTAATGTATTATTTGATTGGTTTGGAAATTAGACAAAGGAAATCTAATCAGGCCTATATGGACGGTGAGGGAGATTCTTGTGTGTGTGCTTGTATGTTCTTAATAGTTGAAGGCCATATACAGATGGGGAAGCTACTTTTACACCTCATGCTTGCTTCCATCCTTATCCACGGGCTATATTTACCTCTTCCTTGCCCAAGTACAAAACTTTGCTTGCTTTCTCTATCCTATAACCTGTAGCAACGACTCCACTCTGTTTTTCTGCAGAACCAAGTGCTCTAAGGTAGAAGACAACCTCTTTTTGGAGAAGAAGGTCTCCTAGAGCTCCATCTAGCCCTACCTAGGGTTTCCAAGGTCATCTTCTAGGGATTTCGAGAAAGACAAGTTGTTTTCTTCCTTTATTCACCGTTTCTCTTGCTCTTCTCCTTCCTTAGACCTTCTCCAGGTTGAAACCTTGCTATTCCATGGTAGAAATTGCTCTAAAACTCTAAAACCCTACCTTTCTTGCTCCTTATGCTTAGGGTATGCTCATTTGATGAAGAAAGGTGCTAGATGGACGAGTTCACAACTTATTCTTGGATTTTCTACCCTACCTGCTCAAGTTTTCTTCTATTTGGGGTTTCATATTCCCATTATAGGCAATTTTATAACTTTCTTCACATTTATTTCTTACAATAAGCTTGGTAGCTCATGTTCTTGCTTGAAAATGATGATCCATGCACTTAAAAGCTATGCTTGAGTTGGATTTCAATTTTATAATGTTTCCTATTTTGATTTCAGTTCTAGATGAAATTGTGATCATGCATACATTATTCCTAATGTATAATATGACTTGGATTAGGTTTGTTTGACAACCTTTGGTGCTAAGCACCTATCAACCAATGATCAATTTTAGGGTTTAAAGTTGATTTCTTCTATAAACCCATGACCCGATAATGGTACCATTTCAAAAACCCTATGGTGTTGTCTTCATGACAATTTATGGTGGTAACCAAGGGTGTCAACTGACGTTCACCCCTTAGGTCATGTTTTGGCCTAATTAGAAGCCTAGTGATTAACAACTAAGTACCCTAATGATGTTATCAATCAATGGTGATATTAGTTTGATATTTGATGTTGATTAAAGAATATAGTGCTGATCTAACAACCTGTGGTGACTTAATGGTCACTAATGATGGTGGATCATGTCTCCACAACCTATTGTGAGTTAATCATATAGTTTTAGCATCAATTAAGCCTTAGACCAATGGTTTCTTAGGTCACTTGATGCAATGGTCGAACCTATATTGTAATTGATGGTTTTAACATATGAACTTGGCCCAATAGTCAAGATCTAATGTTTATTCCTCCAATAAAATGGAATAATGGCTAATTTCATATTTTGGTCCTAATAATGTGATTTAGATGGTTTCCTTTATATGATCAACTTAAGGAGCTTACTTGTTGACAATGGATGGCTTGTTTTAAATGAACAGTCGATTGTAGGTTTTACCCTACTCTCAATGGAACTTTTTGTGTTGTTAATCCAGGGATGTCTAGGGTTAGAGGGTGACTATTTCTAGAGCACAAATCAAGGACTTCATTGGTGGTTTATCCAAGGTGTTTACTTATGTAAACAACCAATGGTCTTACCTTTTAAACATCTAATGGTTCTGGGTGACATTGTGGTATGGTGATATGGGTTGAATGATGATGTAACAAATGGAGAGTTACTTTTAATAAGGAAGTCTTACCTATTCACTCATATGAATAGAAGGGATGATAACCATATTGTGTTTATATGTAACCCTAATGCGGTATAGCTTTTTATACCTAGCTTTAATATAACTAAATGATGGTAATTGGGTATGAATAGTCGTTGAATGACTAATACAATCATGCAGTACTCTCTTATTGTTGTTGAAACCCTAGTATTCTATAACCTGATGGTTACACCTTGATTTATGTGTGGGTTCATACTTGAGAATAGTATGGAATGTGATGGTGATGCTTCACCTTATGCATCCATGATCCAATGGGGATGTCGTGAGTTAGGGTTTGGGTATAAGTGTTGATTAGTAACATTAATATAATTTATCTTATTGAACCTAACTCTAATTCAAATAGATAATGATGAGTATTCATGTTGAACATTATTATATGATGGAATGATGGTGAAATAACCTCCTTAATATTATCATAACCTTAATATGTTAATAGGTGGTTATCATAGCCACACGGTTGATTCTTTCTTATGCTAAACATGTGCATTATGAATATGATGAGTGTTAATCATATATAGATTCCTTGCATATTGATGTAATAAAAGATTGTTCTTAATGTTAATATATCCCTTCTATGATTTTTTTATGAATATCTCCTAGCTCATTAATGCAATATTGTGTTAATATGGTGTATTATATGTAAGTGATGTTGTTGAGCCTTATTATAAGGCATGCAAAGATAATGATGATTTTACAGGAAATAGTATGATGGTCTTAATGACCTTTGGGCTTGGTTGAGCCATGAATGAGGTGTAATCTTCTTGTGTTTATAAGGGTTGATACCCTATGATATTGTGAAAAGGATTTATATCTTGTGATAGTATGATGACTAGTGTAGCCTCATGAATGGCAAGTGAATAGTACCGTGTGATGATGAGATGAGAAATTATGTTTCACATGTTTCATATCTTTTGAAGTTGTGATATTTATATGCTTGTTAGAAGTGAATTAGGGTTTTTATGTCCACTTATTTGATGCAACCTTAATTCACCCAATTAGCATAACTAATCAAGTGAAACTCTAATCATGTAGTGCCCTGTGCCATAGATCAATCTGAGTGTCAGAACTTGCCAAATGGTAAAATGAGTATTCTAAAGGGAAACTCGAAGCACATACTGATGACTATGTAGGGCTCTTGTCATCCTGAATTCAAGTATTTAGGGAGGATGACTATGGTCATACCTAGCCCTCAGTTTGAGAACGGCTGCAGTCATGTCGCGATGAATGGAGGACAACTACAGTTGTACCTCAGATGGTAGGGTATGCGTACCCACCTCTTTTCACTAGTGTCGTGACCTATACCAAGGACAGACTAGGCTGTTAGCAGCTTGACCTTATGTGTCACTCTGGCGGACCCATACTGACTGGGGGTAGAAAAGATCTTAGGAGTCTGGCTCTTCCTGGATCTTGTACGGAACTGATTTTGACTTAGCAGTGGTCATTTGGATTTTGAGTGGTATCCTCAATTTCCTCAGGGCATAATAAAAGATGTAAGGCAGTCGTGAGCACATCTGTTTAGGGTTATACACAAAGCTTCATATTGGATGATAAACCTTGTTTGCTTTCTTTTCATTGAGATCATATTTAGTATAATAAGAGATAATAGATATGCTTATATTGTAGTTATGCTCATGTTATAAACATGCTTATGTTGTCAAATATACTGACACTGATGGTTAAGATGATGCTACTAGCTATGTTTAATATTGCTAGCCATGCCTATGTAATTATAGATGCTTAAACTGCTAATCATGCCTATGCAGTTAATTATGCTATGATGTTAGTTCTACTTACGATATAGATCTGTTTCCTTTATTTGAGATGTCAATATTGATAGCAATGTTGTGTTTCTAGACATATTCATTATGTCAGGGATGCTTATGTTGGCTAAATGGACATCTATAAATCCCTTTGTTTTGATTATGACAAACATTTCATTCTTATTAATCTAACGAGCTACTTGAGTGTGCAGGATGACAAAGCAACAAGGGAAAATCCACAAGCTTGCATATTTATATTTTCATGCAATGTAATCACTGTTGTAAAAACTTGTACAAAAATATATTGTACAAGTACTTAGAATTGCATGTAAATCAAGCATTAGATTTTCCCTAGCTAAACACCACAGTTAGACAAGTCATCCCATTCAAATAATATCACATAAGCACACTCATACATATAATTAGTGCCTAAATTGAAACATTGAAACAGGATCAATCTCGGTCGACAAACTCCTCGACCGAGAAAGATCTAAAGTAGCCGTTAGACACAACAGACAAGTTAGTTGGCAGCTGGAAAAAAGACGTTGCAAATCACTTGTTCCAGAGTGCATGTCGGTCGACAAAAGTTCGACCGAGTAGGTGTCTCGGTCGACCATTCCTCGACCGAGACTGTCTCTGACAGCAACTGCAGAATTAATTAATTAGCCATTGTTAAAGCAACAACTTTGTACCTAACGGCTAGTTAAGCACTTAGAAACCCCTAGAAGTTGTCTAGAACGTCCTTAAGCATCCTTAGGCCATTCCTATAAATAGGACAAGCCATAGGACACTCAAACTCACTTGTTACACTTGAGAAACCTTTGAGCATACTTTGTGCAATCTGTTTGTGAGCAATTTGAGCATTGTGACAATTGGCCATTTCATTCCTTAGCTCATAATTCGTGTCCTATAGGCTAGTATCTCCTACCCACTGCAATCACAAGTTCACATACTTGGTTAGGAGATCTATACGCTTGATCTAGGCAAATCAAGCCTTGGGCTATAAAGGATAAGTTGTAATTTCCTTTTTCTTTCTTGTTCCCTATTATTGTTTGTACTCTCCTTGCTACTCCTAGGTTGGAGGCTGCGGATTGGAGAGGGTGAAGATATTCTTGGCGAAGAAGGAGACTTTGAGCTACTTTAGAAGGCTGGTGCAACGGGAGGTTACTTCTAGAGAGGAAGGCTACTTCAAGGGGGAGCTTGGAGTTACTTCAAAGAAGGCTACCTCAAAGTTGGTGCACCTACTTCAAGTGAAGGCTGTTCAAAGGGTGTAAAGGAAAGTATTGTATTTTGTATAAATCCTCGAGAGGTAATAAAATAAATACTTTCAAATCCCGGTTGGGTAAGCAACCGGGTAGTGGACTGACAACTATAGTATTTGCTATAGTTGGAACCACTCTAAACACCTGTCTCTTTCTTCCAATTTCAATTGTGGTTGTTTGAATTCAATAAATTGTTAAAAATAATTCAAAAACTCTATTCACCCCCCCCCTCTAGTAGTTTTTCAATTGGTATTAGAGCAGGCTTCAAGGAACCCTAACAAGGTCTTGAAGAATGGAGGGTAGTAGTGATTACAATCACAACAAAAGGTGCTGCTTGGACAAAACTACAACATGTTGCAATTGGTGCTTAGGTACAAGCCACCCAACAACTGGATGCCCATGGAGATCTAAGAAGGAAGATGAGAACAAAGATTGTCTCATTGCTACAACTAGCGAGGAAGAAGAAGAAGAGGTAAGTCTTTTTGATTTATCTAAAGAAGAACTAGTTGCTAGCCTTGAAGAAACACATATTAAATATGTTGAATGCAAGAAGAAATTAAAGAAATCAAATAAAGCAAATGATGAATTACATGCAAAGCTTCTTTCTATTACATCCGAAAACGAAGATCTTAAAAAGATCATTGAAGATCATGATATTGAGATAAAATCTATAGAGGCAAATTGTAATCTACTTTCTTTAGAGAAGAATAATTTGCAAAGACAAGTGAATGATCTTCAAAAACAACTGATTTTATGCAATCATCTAGATTATGATTCTATTGTCAAAGAAAGAAATTCATTGTCATCTAATCTAGATCAAGCAAAACTAGATATCAAGAAGAGAATGGAAGAGATTGCCAAGTTACAACAAAAAGTTAGTAATTTGAATAATAATGGCATTCTTGATCAAATCTTAGATAATTCCTATCATCAAATTGGGAGAAGAGGACTAGGTTATAAGCCTAAAGAGAAGTCCTATCAACCTAGTTGGAGAAAGTCACAAACCCATCAATCTATATATGTACCTAAAGGAACAAATACATTTGTACCAAAGAACAACCTAGAACAAAACCATAGAAAAAGACTTGAGGTTGATTCTATATGTTGCCATTATTGCTTACGTCTTGGACATTACTCTTTTTCATGTCCTTATAAGAGAAAAGATGTCGAGTTAGTTTGGGTTCCAAAACCTCCAAACTAAATGAACAGAATCAAGTTGAGATATGACCAAGGACCTTAGTTGCATATTTCTACGTCTATCTCAACTAAATAGGATAACAAATAAATATTTAAATTGTATAGTTATGTTTTATTTGGAAGCAATTAACAGTTTCAGAAATATTGTCGGTCGAGAGACTGTCGACCGAGACACTGTCGGTCGAGAAATAGTCGACCGAGCATGTCACTGATTTCCAGTCTGTTGCAAAAATTGCTGAATTTCTTTGAAATTAATGAAATTGCTATCTATTCATGATTTATGATTGGATGTTTATTTTGGAAATCATCTCTACAAACCAAAAATATGCTCAGTTTAATATTTTTTTTTTAACATGTGATGGAATTATATGCTGTTATCATTACATCATGGATATACTTTCAATACTTTGTACGCATAGATAATGATAAATTGTATGCATGAATCCATGATAATATTCGGCAAAACAAAATGATTCATTGGTTATATACTATTGCTTGCAACACATAAGACAAAATCTCAAAATTAGTAGAATTGAGATATTAATTGAGCCTTCATTTAAGACTTATATCAAGTAGTATGCTTCAACTTGATACTCAATTAAATTGTATGCAGATATTATACACGATATGTTCAATTTGAAAATCTGCAAACTTGCCTCTTGGTTAAAATAAAATTTGACCAAGGGGCGCTATGGTCGTAGTCAAATTCGACCTAAAATAAGTTTGACATAATAACTATTTGGATATCATTTTATGATTAAAAGTATAATTAATTTATGATCACAACTTGTCCCAATATTGTCAATAATAAACACAATATTACTCCCTTAGAAAATCTATATATATGCTCTACAAATATAGTCTATCATTTAATATCAGCTTCAAATTCGTACTCAGTAAGTCCGTCGGTCGACGAACTCTTCGACCGAAAACCTTTCGGTCAGCCCCCCTCTCTCGACCGACAGAATCTAGACAGACTTAGTATCGGACACACTTTCAGTCGACAAATGTTCGACCGAGACAATGTCGGTCGAAAATTATTCGACCGAGAATTAGCCATTGGATATGACCGTTGTAAATCGACCGTTATGACCATTATATGACCGTTGTAAATCTTATCGTTGGGGAGCCGAGTGGCGCGTTTGCAACATGACCGTTGCGGACGCTCGGTCGACGAATCGTCGACCGACCAGGTCGCTGGATTGTTATAAAAGGAACCAAAAATGGGTCACTTCCTCACACTTGCATACTCTTGCTTCCATAGGCTCTCTCTAGTGCATTTTTGTGCAACTCTTTAGCATCCTCATCCACAAGACATCCTTGCTTCTTCTCCACCTTCAAGCAACACAATGGCCTCATCAACTGCTCGTGGAAAGAAGAAGGTCGCCGGCAGGAAAGGAAGGGAAGCTCGAGAAGCTACTCCACCACTGACGATCATCAACGACATTGCCTTCGTCGATGGAGATGCTGGTGATCGATATCTACGGCTTTCCTCCAAAGCTCCTCTCCCACGATGACCAGTTGAAGTTATGGACTTCCTCACCATCGTCGACTTGGAGGACCTTTTCGAAGTGCAAAAGTTAAAAGAATTCATCAACCCTTATTTCCCTTCCTATTCCATCAAGGTAGTGAATGAATTCTATGCAAACCTCATTTCCCACTCTGAAAATGAAACCATCTTCTTCTATACTATGGTCAATGGGCATAGCTTCCGATTTACTGAAGGGGATATTCTTGACATGCTAGGTATTGACATAGATGAATATCAAGACACCCTTAACCTTACTTCTGGAAACCCCCTTAACCAATTTTCCCAAGATGACCATACCATTAGTCTTAGTGACATCAAAAGGACCATTTTTAAATCCAATACAACCTGTCACGAAGATAGAGGCACATACTATGCTATAAATCTCAAACCAGCTGCTAGGATTGTAAACCTTATTGTTTCAACAAACATACATCCTAGAGCCAATAAATTTGAAGTTCCTATTTTTCGTATGTGTCTAATATATGCCATTATCCAACGTATTCCCACAAATTTTATCCGCATCATTCTTAAAAACATGTTTGAGTTTTCTGGCAATCCTCCATATGCTGATTTTGTATGTCAAATTACTCAACATTTCCTTAAGACTCAACTTGAGGATATGGGATATACATGGGAGCGTAGACCACAAAAAATAAGTAAGAATACTTTAGAAAAAATGGGGATTGATTTCGGTCATAAGAGGGCTAGGGTAGAAGGGGAAACATCTACACAAGATATACCACATCCTCCACCTCCTCCTACCAACCTACCCTATGACCCCATCCAAAACACTCTAACCTATGTTGCAGGATCACAATATCATCTTAGTAAACAATTAGATTATAACCATCATGCCATGACTTATCTAAACTAGAGAATGCAAACTCTTTCTCCAAACCAACTAGATGAATATCCCTACTCTTTAAATCCTGGCATGCTCAATCCATATAACCCATCTTACAACTATTATCAACCTCCACCACCACCATCTACTGATCTCACGCATACTCAGTTTTCATCAATGCAACTACAAGATATTGCTACTCACTTTTGATTTGATCATGTTCCAACCTTCTTGGAGGCATATGCCTTAACCAAGACAGGTGCTCTGGAGTGGCAAACATTAGTTCAGTATTATGGAGCTGAGCCTTTTCTTGGGAAAGACCCTGATGTTGATGTAATTCTTAAGTCTTTCCTGTGAGATGTGGAGTTGTATTTGTTGTAATGGAATCTTTGCAAAATTGTAATAAATGGGTTATTGTTACATGTTTTGGCTATCTTTTCATGCTTGTAATACATGCTTTTAATGAAATTGGTCATCTTTACTTGATTCCAATGGATATTTTTCTAAAAGAGTATATGAGACATCTTCAAAATATGGATTATAAGATCATCATTGTAGAGCATACAAAATAAGGGGAGTAATAAATACAAGTAAATCAAAAAGGATGAACATCTTTGCAAATACCTAAAAGTTCAAGTTATGGCTAAAATGACATCTATTGCAAAAATGCTTATATCTTGGGGAACATAGTATAAGATTAAGGGGGAGCTCATTGAAACAAATTTGATTATTTGACTGAGAAGCTTACAAAAACATTGCAAAACATCATTTGGAGCTTGTTACGACCTTAGTATTTTTTACTCTTGGTTATGAAGAAATCTATGAATTTCATAAAATTGATATTTATGCTACTTAAACAAAAACTCTTATTTACATCATGATATTTTGGCTTTTAAATGGACATCTTTTTCATTAGATTTGATGGGACATCTAATTAAGGGGGAGTTTTTATTTCTAAATGGATATCTTTTTGAAATGACAAAGGGGGAGAAATAAATATAAAACTAAAACTTTGAAAAAACTCAATCAATGAGTTTCATAAATAAACTCTTGGCTTTACATTGAAAGTTGCTATATTCCCTAGTGAATTGGATTTCATGTTACATAATTCAAGGGGAATAATAAGCACACATTTTATAAACAAGAGGAAAAGCTACAAAAGGTAATCTAAAGGTATGAAACTCATATGGTTTATATTTCCTTTATTTTTATATTTTGGAAATGTTTGTCATCTTCAAAAAGGGGGAGATTGTTGGCTAAATGGACATCTATAAATCCCTTTGTTTTGATTATGACAAACATTTCATTCTTATTAATCTAACGAGCTACTTGAGTGTGCAGGATGACAAAGCAACAAGGGAAAATCCACAAGCTTACATATTTATATTTTCATGCAATGTAATCACTGTTGTAAAAACTTGTACAAAAATATAATGTACAAGTACTTAGAATTGCATGTAAATCAAGCATTAGATTTTCCCTAGCTAAACACCACAGTTAGACAAGTCATCCCATTCAAATAAGATCACATAAGCACACTCATACATATAATTAGTGCCTAAATTGAAACATTGAAACAGGATCAATCTTGGTCGACAAACTCCTCGACCAGACACTCTCGGTCGACAAACTCCTCGACCGAGAAAGATCCAAAGTAGCCGTTAGACACAACAGACAAGTTAGTTGGCAGTTGGAAAAAAGACGTTGCAAATCACTTGTTCCAGAGTGCCTGTCGGTCGACAAAAGTTCGACCGAGTAGGTGTCTTGGTTGACCATTCCTCGACCGAGACTGTCTCTGACAAAAACTGCAGAATTAATTAATTAGCCGTTGTTAAAGCAACAACTTTGTACCTAACGGCTAGTTAAGCACTTAGAAACCCCTAGAAGTTGTCTAGAACGTCCTTAAGCATCCTTAGGCCATTCCTATAAATAGGACAAGCCATAGGACACTCAAACTCACTTGTTACACTTGAGAAACCTTTGAGCATACTTTGTGCAATCTGTTTGTGAGCAATTTGAGCATTGTGACAATTGGCCATTTCATTCCTTAGCTCATAATTCGTGTCCTATAGGATAGTATCTCCTACCCACTGCAATCACAAGTTCACATACTTGGTTAGGAGATTTATACGCTTGATCTAGGCAAATCAAGCCTTGGGCTATAAAGGATAAGTTGTAATTTCCTTTTTCTTTCTTGTTCCCTATTATTGTTTGTACTCTCCTTGCTACTCCTAGGTTGGAGGTTGCGGATTGGAGAGGGTGAAGATCTTCTTGGCGAAGAAGGAGACTTTGAGCTACTTCAGAAGGCTGGTGCAACGGGAGGTTACTTCTAGAGAGGAAGGCTACTTCAAGGGGGAGCTTGGAGTTACTTCAAAGAAGGCTACCTCAAAGTTGGTGCACCTACTTCAAGTGAAGGCTGTTCAAAGGGTGTAAAGGAAAGTATTGTATTTTGTATAAATCCTCGAGAGGTAATAAAATAAATACTTTCAAATCCTGGTTGGGTAAGCAACCGGGTAGTGGACTGACAACTATAGTATTTGCTATAGTTGGAACCACTCTAAACACCTGTCTCTTTCTTCCAATTTCAATTGTGGTTGTTTGAATTCATTAAATTGTTAAAAATATTTCAAAAACTCTATTCACCCCCCCTCTAGTAGTTTTTCAGCTTATGCTACTAGATTGCTTATGTTGTTAACAAGGAATATGATGATAGTTAGATCAATGATAATGATTGTTATTAGTTGCAATTTGATGATATTTGAGTAGATATCTTTCCAAATAATTGGATTTATTTGTTATCTATATAACATTGATGATCATACTTGTTGCTAAGATGATTTGCTTAATCCATTTAGTAAACTTGAACTGTTCAATTGATTATTAAATACTCCAATTACTTAGTTGTCTACTATTTAAAATGTTGTAATCAATAAGCGTTGTTGGAGGTTATATCTCTTGCTGGGACATGGGTTTCATCTTGTGGTTCGCCACATTTTCTTAGGTAATCGGAAGTGATGAAAACAAACATGTGACAACAAAGAGGAATTATAGTAATGAATCTTTGAGAAAGTTGATTACATGTATAGTGTATCCTAGAGTCGTCCATGTACTCTCAGGTCTGGACAGAAAAAGTTTGTATATGGTGTTATAAACGAATCAAAATTTTGTTAGCACGTTAATATTTGTTGTGTGGCATATAAAAATAGTGTTCTCCTATGTATATATGTTGCGGCCAAGGTGATAGAATAATTTATATCAAATTCTTGGCATAGTATTGATACAAGAAAGATGTTTTGGCTCTTATGCAAATGTTTCAAAGCGAGTGTTGATGTAGAAATCGATTTTAATTTACCCATATTTTTGGGTATGTGATTAATTAGTGATTGATTGTGTTTTATATTTTGAGTAATCTCGTTTAGTGTAACATGTTCTAACAAAATTCCTTTAGGAATAAAGCCGTTCTGGCAACATACATTTTTTGTTAGATTGGAATATAAAGTACTATCAAACAAAATAACATTTATGTTATTTGTGGACAAAGCTTTCAAGAAACTATTTTCTTATATAATCTTTCATCCTTAATGATTATAAAATACATATCGGGACACTTCTGATGCCATACCTTATATGGTGTCTTTTGAACCATTTTAGATGGTACATTATTTAGTGTAAATTATGTACCCCAAAAGGAAATTGGAAGATTGCTAGATTTATTGATAATAACACCATGAATACTAGGGTGTGATTCTTTCTTTTTCATACACTATCATTATGTTTCAGGTGGAGTTCATCATGATACTCTATCATCGTCTCCCAGACAGTTCTCAAACTTTTAGTTCAAATTATTTTCCATATCGATGATATCAAAATTTTTAATTCTTTTACCAAGTTGGTTATGTACTTCATTCGTGATCTTCTTGAACACTTCAAGAGATTCATACAAACTACCATATCTGCTAAGATCTTTAGTAAATATAATGAGGTACCGATAACCACCTTTAGCATTTATTCTTAAAGGTCCATATACATCAGTATGTATGAGCCCTAATAGAATAGTTTCTCTTCCACTACATTTGGTGAAGATGCTTTTGTCATATTGCCCAATAAATAAGATTTACATGTTTCTATTTGTTCACTAACCAAAAGAGCCTAGATAATCATCACTGTGGATTCTAGAAATGCATTTCTCATTTATGCTCTCTAAATGACAATGCTATGCGTATTCATTTATTTGATTTATCGAGTCATTTAGTATATGTGTCATACACATTTGTCTCTACAACTATCTGATATGAGTCATTGTCATATAAGATCTTATCTTTTAAACTGAAACATCAATATATTCATACAAGATACGTGATGTTTTAATCAATGGAAGGTACATAGTAGCAATACACTAGTTATATTGCATGCCCATCAGGCTGAATGACAAATTCTAACTGTAGTGGTACCAACTCCTGCTTTGTAGAGTTCTAGATTACTTCTTCTTCGGTCCTAAAGTGGAGATCACTATCTCTTTCTTCTTCTTCCTTAGTTTCCTTAAGTTTAAAGGAAAGATTACTTTTGCACTTACCTTTTTTCTCATTTTTGAGCGCAGAAGACTTGGACTTCAGCTTAGCCTCAAAAATGTTCTAGGCCTTGCCTCTATCATTGGACTTTACTCTGCCAATCATCATCATAGGTTTGTCCTTCATCATTCTTGCTTCGGCATTTATCAACATGCTAAGTAATTTTAACAGTGGTTTAGCCAAGTTACTCAAGTAATAATACTAGATAAAATGGCTATATGATTTAGACAACAATTGTAGAATCATATCCATGGCCAACTCTTGCTCAAAGGGAACCCCAATCTTTCTAGATGTTCCACATGCCCAATCATATTGAGCACATGGGGCTCTACTGGATCTCCTTCTATTATATTACACTCAAATAGAGCCTCTGAGACATTGTACCTTTCTTACTTTGCATGGACATGGTTCATATTCTTAAGATGTGTGATCATCTCAAGAATCCTAATGCCTTCATGTTTCCCATGAAACTCATAGTTCATACAACATAGTATAAGGTCCTTAATGTCTAAGGCACCGTTGGCATTCTTCCAATAAGCATCCATCTCATCCCTAGGCGCATCAGGAGTAGGTTCCTCTGGCACATGCATGTCTAGGACATAGAGCTTATGCTCATCATAGAGAACCCTTCTCAAAGTCTAGAACCAGTCATGGAAGTTTGTTCCGTTAAGTTTTTTCTTCTTAAGAACTTCTCACAACGATGATTTTTTTTTACATCTATTTCTACAAAAGAAATGTGCAATTTATCAAAACACTTTTTATTAATTATGTTTGATAACAAAGATGATATTTATTAGGCCTTTAATTAATTATCACTCCCACTATTTTTCTTAAATTGATAGCCCTCACTTCCAATTTGGAAGATTGCGTCTTACAACCTCTAGCCAAGATCCATATTTCATCAAATCATAAGTCAACTTTGGATGATTGCCCGCAACTTGACTATTTAGGTAGAAAATGTTTGTCAATTGCATCTCATGCAACTCTTAGATAGATGGTGTGAAAAACTCTTTGTCACATTTATATGCTTCTAGGTACTTAATCTCTTTAAGATCACCTAGTTAATCCTGACCCAAAAGCCAACACAATAGAATATGCACCCTGCTTTGGCAGATCTACATATCTACCATCACACTTCCATGATATGGACCAACACACCATACTTTGACACAACCTACACTTAGTAGATCAAGTTTTTCGTGTGTGTTTCTTATTGAAAGCATCTAAGTTTTAATATCATATTGAGGTATTATATATATAAATACATATATATGTATATATATCAATCACCACATACTTATAGTGCGTATCATATACATGCTATAACCACAATGGAAATATGTAATTAAAACACACAAGCAATGGTTATGGCCATTCTGTTATAAGTCCTTCAATCCATAAGGATTTACTACCACCTACGGTTCACATCATTTGTAAAACCTATTCTTGTAGAAATGTGTGTTGGAAACAATCCATATTGATTGGTTCTATTCTTGAATCCTATAAGTTAGCCTCGTGGTCGTTCGATTGGTTTCTTGAAATGGTCATATGGTTCTTGGGTTCAATCGACGTCTGGACTCCTCCAGCCAATTGGTTGTGCCACCAATCAATTGAGTCCTCTTGTCATCTTGTCTCCTTGGTCCTCCAACCGATCGGTTCAGCTTTTGAAATGGCCGGTTGGTCTGGAACAAAATGTCTTCTTTGCCATAACATGATTTAAAACTTTCCTATTCCTATTTAACATATTACATTGTAATAATGAAACCTCGAGTTATATTTTAGGGGAGCATAGGAAGGAAATAATTAACACTCTTACATATAGAAAAGGAGAGAGATGCTCAATATGCAAACTGAGATATAAAACATGAATAACAATCATACAACCAAAGCACAAAATTCTAGGGGTTATTGGCCATAACCATGCTTTACATTTACCGTCAAAACAACCTTTTAGGGCGACACATATAAATTGCATAATATACCATATAAATAAATATATATATATATATATGTGTGTGTGTGTGTCGGGGGATTGTATGTGGTATTTAATCAGATATACACAACAATCATTTTTAATATTCACATCGTATGCAATAAATGATAAAAGATAAATCCAATCTCATCAATTTAAATTATTGATACATTGTAAATTGACGTGACTGATACCACTATTGGGAAATTAGGGCAACAAATAAGGATACAAAAACAAAAATGCAATTCTCTATTCCCTAATCAGCATGATCTTATCAACAAAGATGTATCCAGGAAGGATGGTAGCAAGAGATATACTTGGTCTTGGAACAAGTCCAACAACAAATCTTGTTGTAGTGTGCTTCTTTCTTCAAGTTGCACTTGGACAACTGTTGACAGAGGCCTCTTGGTTGATCACCACAGATAGCGGTTAACTACATCCTCCTAGCAGGGTAAGTTCCTATTACCTCTAGAGTAGTCTCCGTGGACTACCTTAAACTCCATGTTGCACTACTAGAGCCAACAAGAAGGAGTTATTTGTTCAAACGTCAACCTGCTAAAGTTGATTCACTATTTCAATTCTCTCACGTGCTATCCCTCCCTTTTGTAGGTAGGTCTTGCTCGGGGATCTATGGTTACCATAACCAGAGAGGACACTAATTGAGAGAGCTTGTTGTTGTGTCTCTAAAGCCTACAATACCCCACTTTTTATAAGACCTAAGTATGTCCATAACCAATTTATGACATCACAAGCAATGAGCGGTATCTAGAAACAAATTATTGCTACTCAAGTAATTTGGAAAGTTGGAGAACAACTTCAACCTACAATCCCTGATCACTATTACCATGATCATGTATCTCTTATATCCATATTGAACTCGAGACATGGGATCTTCATCCTCTCAATGTTCAAACCAAGTTCCTTCAACTAGAGCAGACCGTATGAGATACATGTGAGCTCACATATCGCTTATTGAGTCACATGAGTATGGACATACATTTCTTGGTCTAGCTCAATAAGTGGCCTGGATATCACTATGCTATTGGAGGGACAAATCCCATCTACATCACTCACACTCAATTCTCATTATTATAGTGTACCCAAGCATCACCTTTATTGCAGCCCTTATTCAAAGTCATGTTGAGTGATGTCTAGTACAATGAAAGACATGTGATGAATGTAGTAATTTTAGGTCTAAGAACCACAATCACCACTATCACTATGAGAGCTGATTTTGACTACCATACAATGGTTTCCATGTATCACTCTCAATGTGGGTCTGTCTGATACACTGTTCTCTAACAAGTACCTATGTGTTTGACTTGATATAACATATCATGACTAATGAGAGTCTATCATCAGCCAACACACACTATAGTATTATGTATCACTATTGTCTATTCTGCTTCCACAATAATATCCAACTAGGGACATAACAAAAATGTATGCACTCTTATCATACATATGACCTCATTGTTCATGTCCTCAACTTCAAGACATTTGTCATCAAGTCACATTATTCTTTGAACATATCATGATTGATACAAACATAGTAGATATAACTAACTTTATGAATATCAAATTTGATATCTAATGCACCATTACAATTATCATATGATTTCTACTATGGCAAAAAATACCAACATAGCATACATGAACGAATTACAAGATAAAGGCACCAACATAATCTCAACATCCAACAAGTATAATCAAAAACAACATTCTTTATTACATATATTCAATTACATATTGAGTCACATTTATACAAGTCTGCTCATGTACACTAGGGATCATACAAGAAGTACACCTAAAAATAGATCAGCAAGCCATTAGTTGTTTAGCCATCTCTGAACCTTAAACATACATGAAACAAGTGGGTCAACACTGTTAGTGTTGAGTACAGGCCTGAAAGATACATATATATAAGCTTTGCATAATATGAAAAGATTGCAGAAGTAAACTGAAAAGAATGAATAAGTTAAGCACTTAGCAAAATGAAAGAAAATGTTTTATGTTATTTTACTCCAATTATACGAACAATATCATGTATTCATAAGGCCTTTGACCAACTTCCCATTGAAAGCATCTTTGATGGTTCTCAAGATTAGATAACCCTATTTCACGTGAGGAAGATCAATGACCAAATTCATTGAGAAACAAGTGTTGTGGAGTTCTATATTATCTGTTGAACTTATAAAATGACAAGCCAAACATAGCATACAAGACTAGAATACTACATGACAATATTTGAGCAAGTAAACCAGCATACATGTGGATCATAGTTCAATCAATAATCACATAGTCATATAACTATTTAAGCATGTACCAGATTTATAGATTCTTAACTTAACTTAGCCTTCATAGTCTAGCTACAAGCAACTCCAGATTAAGTAGAAGATTTCATGCACACATTAGATTCCTATCATTAATGCTAACTAGCTTCATTTTAGAGTTTTTCCAAGTTAGTTAAGTGGTTTAATTACATGTTTAATGACGCTGTATGAATTTATAGGCCATCAAGAAGGTATAGATCAAGTTTCAAGTCATTCTGAGATCCCATCTATTGTATACAATTATTTCAAGATTTGTGTCGCTTAGGTACAATTTACGATCAAAAGATTCATAATAGAGCAATAAAGTCATAATTTATCAAATGAAAAGATCCAAACACAAACAAGAGTATAGACCAGGAATGTAGTGACATAATAAGCATGTTCAACTATAGGTTGATGTCCCCTAGTGTCTAAAAATCAAACTACCAACATTGGATACCAACAACTCATGCATACATGTAAGCATCAACATAGTTCACTATACCATTAGGGAACAACATATGGAATATTTTAGATATCCAAATCCAAGTGATCATAAGGAATAGAGAAACTCTAATTTGTAAGGGGAGGACATAAGATAAAAATACACATCAAGATATAGAGCACAAAGAAGACAATCAAGCAATATATGGACATTTAGGTTAAAAAGGGGCACATACATCATATATCACGAATGAGGTTGGTCGTAGGCAATCGGGTCTAAAACATCATAAATTTACTATTTTGAAAGATTTAACATAGATTGATGCATCAATTAGGTACAAGACCCCATGTGACTCGGGTATAACCATTCAATGTCATACTTAGGTCATACTCATGTATAAAAGCCATATTTTTCAAGATAGGAACACCAGGGAAAACATGGAGTTATATAGTGTCATAGAGAGGTACATATTACTAATTTCTAAGTAATATAAGCATTAGATGCCAATAAGAAGCAAGATTATTGAGTTAGGACAAGTCCATCATTGAAGTAAAAAAAAACTAGTCATATACATGCATTAAGAGTCATTCATGAGCAGTAGGGGTGATTATGACCCTCATGTAGATTAAAGGTGCTCGAATTTTAGTTATTAGATGAGAAAGAGGGTAAAAGTGAACTAAAGATTCAATATTTACCATTCATATGAATTAGCTGTAGTGAAATGTAGTCTAAAATTGCATTTTTAGCAAAATAGAGAAACTAGGAGCATATTTAGGTTGTGAAACCATGCCTAGGTTATAGATCTTTTTGAGACAGTCAAAATGGTAGATTGTTTCAATATTTGTGTCCAAAGGGTTAGCATGTGATCATTTTTTGAAATCTTGTATCAGGAACTATGGAGAGGAGGGAGGCGTTACTATATCATTTATCGAGTGATCTTAGCCATTGGTTCACCCATCAGATATTGTCACTTTCTTTCCCATTAGGGATGGCGCAAGGGAAGTGTGGTCGGTATTAGACCACAAGTCAAGGCCTCATTGATTCCACCAATGGGGAAGGGAATCATGGTTTCTAGATATCAAATCCTTATCTAGCATCTTGAGGATTACCCCCCTCTGTCCAATAATCAACACCACACCAGGGTACCTACGTGGTTCTACTGTCCACCGACCTTGACGAAGTGTGTTTCCCATCCATGCAAGATGGCTTCACAAGAGCTGTAGTGAGCCTCAAAATTGATTACCCGACCTCACCCAATCCTAGTGGGGTCATTGGGTGCTTGGTGTGGCTCATGATGGTAGGGATCGAGCTCTCGAGCATTGACCCCATGGCGGTGCCTCTCAAGAATGGGGGAAGAAATGAAGAATGAGAGGGTTTCTACGGCGCACTAGGGAAAGAAAACATGGCAAAAAGAAATGGATTAGAAAGGGAAGTAGAAATGGATGAGTAATTCTATCTAAAGGGTCAGGAGAATGGTGTATTGGTGAAGTCGAGATGGTAGTAGGTGGTAGTAGAGTTACCTCCCACGACACTTCTACAGTGGTAAGGGAAGGGTTGTAATCTGTCAGAATAGATGGGGATCTGTAATGAACATCTGTCCAAGGGTATGAAAGTGATAGAAATGAAAAGGGGTATGTATGAGGTGGCAAAGGAGAGAGGGAACCAATTGGGATGCGCTTGCCCAATTGGTCCCAACAAGGGAGAAATTCACTTAAATCAAAGATTAAAAGTAGGTATATTGAAATAGTCACAACTGATGGTTTATAAGTCTTATTGGGATGATTTTTGCAGCCATGGATACAAAATTGTAAGTTATACACTATGAAATGACTTAGCGATCAAGGTCAACATATTTATGAGGTTTAATTTTATCTACATGATGATGATTCATTAACATATTAAATTGAGATTATAAGAGTAAATATATGCCACACATTGTGAGATTGATCATTGATGTGACATAAATGGAGTATCACCATCCTAGAACCATTGAACTGATATCCAATTGAGTAATATGAGTCAGAATAGAGAGAGAGAAATCATACATTGAAGGAGTGAGAAAGTCATGTTGTCACATCCTTACCTCCTCAAAAGAAATTCCATACTCAAAATTTGATCAACATCATAGTCTAAAGTTCATGTTCTTCGTGTTTATTTACCTGGGTGTCACGAAATCCACCACTATGGGGCTCATACTTAGGTTGTCATCATCAAAGGCATACCCATCTCAAATGTATACAAACCACTAGATGTTTCATCATCATGTGACATCATCTTGATGTTATGGTTTCAACATCCCTTAGCCCTTCTACATCATGGTTTTGTTCATGTACTCATACAAGATCCATTTGTGAAAATTTGTGTTATCAAAATCCAGGTTATGAATTTCCTAAATGGACATTCCTTATTATGACTTTCAATTAGGGTTATGATCACCCTTATATATCTTCATCAAGTTTGACACACATATATGACTTAGATTTCCTTAATTATCACCTATCCACAATTATGTTCATTGCCTCTGTTTTCATATATACATAAAAAAATTATACATCTTGATTATTTAAGTAAAGACCCCAAGATCATCATCTTATTTAGTCACCATTTCAAATGTACTTCTTGTATGTGGGGTATGATTTAATATTAGTTCTAGCTTATGAGAGTGTCTTATCATACATGTATCATGTTTTAACCTAAGTGAGTTATTTCATGTATCAATCATCATTTTTAGAACAACATTATCGTCAACATTGAGGTTTTATAATTATCTCACTTCTATCTAGAAAGAGCTACACAAGCTCGAACTACTCAACTAATATCTCTCTGTTTCCAACAACACATGCTGGACACAACCATCTACCCTTAACAAAAT
The DNA here is from genome assembly GCA_963693085.1 of Alisma plantago-aquatica. Lineage (NCBI taxonomy): Eukaryota > Viridiplantae > Streptophyta > Magnoliopsida > Alismatales > Alismataceae > Alisma > Alisma plantago-aquatica. The sequence continues at coordinate 937,415,184 of OY856409.1, forward strand.
TTCTACCCAACATTCAAGGAACAAGGTCAACCACTATATTCCTTCACATACACCCTATAACCCAAGTATGAATCTCATCATGGATATCATACATCATATAGGATTTTAAGACATCTCCCTTACCTAGATGGCAAGAATACATATATACAAATCCCTCTTTCTCTAGGGCTTAATCTTATCATAGGAAATATAGGATTCAATAACTAAAGGAAGCACACAGTAGATCACTCAACTCATATACTTGGAATTATTCTATCTAGGGACTCATCATCATGTGTTTCATCATTCATATATTTCAACATGTCACATATGTTTTAGATGTTAGATAATCTGACATTCTCCCGTGTCATGTCAACTCATATTAAGATGCCTCCCTTGTTATATGTCCCATGCAAGAGGTTCTTTTTTGTAAAGAGATTGAGGACCATGTTAGTCTCAAACCATATCTCACTATTCATATCTCAACATATACGAAACTAGGCACAAGCATGCATGACAACCCACTAGTTATGTGTAGCACATCAAACAAGTTGTATACATCAAACATGGTGCTAGAATAGTTAGACTTGCATGATCAACTCATCTCTTGTCATCGAACGTACTCGAATCCCCCAACATCAAATGTAGGTCATCAGGAAGAAAGTTGACAACATCAACATTGACATCATCATCATCATGATCGTCAACATCATCATCTTCATTATCATCGCCATCATCATCATCCTCGTCATCATCATCATCATCATCACTATAATCATCATCATCATCATCATCACAATAAACTTAGCTCATCTAAACTACTTACTATACTAACCTTTATCATGTCTCTTGACAATTATAGAGAGTACAACTATCATCTAAACTCATATAAAGAAATATTACATCTCTTTCTCCTAGGTTACATGGACACTCCCTGCCTTTTTATGTGTGGTATCATTTTCATATGTACATATAATAATACTTGAAATAGGTTTTTCTTCAAACTTGAATCATGTGATGGAAACCACCATACTCAATTTAAATAAATCTAAAACCAAAACAAGTTTTGAGACTCATCATGCAGTCAAGTACCATGACACGTAGATAACTCGTACGAATATGGTTCACACTTGTGTTGATACCTTAAGAACATGCCAAGAATATATGTATAGTGATTTCAACTATAAGGACTCCCTTTTCTTACCCTCCAACACCTACAGCCCATACTACATGATAAAAGGAGAAAAAAAGAAAGATTCTAGGGATTACACAAGCATACTCCTAGTTCAAAAACATCTAGGTCCTAGCCTAGACTCTTAGTAAACTTAGTCCACAAATTACAACTTGTTATGTTTTTAAGTTTGATATGCAAGGTTGGTATTAGTGTGTGTCTCATGTGAGAAATTTGTGGTGTAGTCATTGTTCATGCACTGGTACCATCTGTCATGGAACCATTTATTACCCTTATCCAACACCAACTCTCTACTCCTAGTTCTAAAACATCTAGGTCCTAGCCTAGACTCTTAGTAAACTTAGTCCACAAATTACAACTTGTTATGTTTTTATGTTTGATATGCAAGGTTGGTATTAGTGTGTGTCTCATGTGAGCAATTTTTGGTGCAGTCATTGTTCATGCATCGGTACCATCTGTCATGGAACCATTTATTAACCTTATCCAACCCCCACTGACTATAGAGTCAGTGGAAATATAACTGAGGTATCTATCCCTAGCATGCAATTATCAAAGAATGAATGTAGAAGCATAAAATCTTAGAATATATAACCAAACAACAAGATAAAGGAACCAACACAATCTCAACATTGAACAAGTATTATTAATAGAAACATTCTTTATTACATAGCTTCAATTACAAACTAGAGTCAAATTTATACAAGTCTACTCATGTACACTAGGTGTCTTACAATAAGTACACATAGACATAGCTCACCAGGACATCACTATCTATCCATCTATGAACCTAAACCATACGTGAAACAAGTGGGTCAACATAATTGGTGTTGAGTAAAGGGTAGAAAAATACATATATATAAGCTTTGCATAATTTGAAAAGATTACAATAAATGAAAAAGAATGAATAAGTAAAGTTCTTAAAAATATTAAAGCCCATGTTTTATGTCATTTTACTCCAACTGTATGAACAATATCATTTATTCATATATCCTTTGACCAACTTCCCAATGGAAGGGTCCATGAGGGTGATCAAGATTTGCTAACCATGTTTCTATGTGAGGGACCTAAATGACCAACATAATTGAGCAAAACACTCTTTAAAAAAAATTCATAGAGTTTTATATTATGTGTTTAAGTTATAGAAGCAAAAGAGAAACATCAAGTACAATACTAGAGTACTATGTGGCAATTTTTAACCAACACAATAGGCATACATATGTATCACAATTCAAGAAAGAAAGCCATATTAATATAATTGTTAAAGATCATACCTATTTTATAAATTATGAACATAATTTAGCCTTGACCGTCTAGCTGCAAGCATCACTTTATTAAGCATTCGATTACATACATGCATTAAATTCTCATCATTAACCCTAACTAGTTTCATTTTAGGGTTTTGACAAAGTGAGGTTTACAGTTTCTTAAGCACATGCTTGATGCAATTTTATAGGTTTAGAGGCCATCATGGAGGAGTAAATCAGGTTTTGATTCATTCTGAGGTTCCATTTAATTTATATGATTTTTTCAAGATTTTTAACACTTGGGCACAACTTAGGGTCTAAAGATTCATAATAGAGAAAAAAGGTCATGATTTGTCAATTCAAGAGATACAAACATGAAACAGAATATATATTAGGTAATTCGTGATATAAGAAGATTATTAAAATATAGGTAAATGTCTGCTAGAGTCTAGGCATTAAACAACCAATGCTGGATATCAACATCTCATACATACATGTAAGCATCAACATAGTCCACCTATACCATTAGAGAACAACATATGGACTATCTGGACATCCACATAAAAGTGATCATAAGGACTAGAGAAACTTTAATTCAAAAGGGGAGGAAATAAGATAATGATTTACATCAACAAATAGAATACTAGTCAGACAATCAAGAAATATATGGACATTTAGGTAACAATAGGGCACATACATCATATATCATGATTGACGTTTGCCTTATCCAATTGGGACACAAAACATCACAAAGTTACTTTTGTGAAAGATCAAACATTGATTCATGCATCACATAGTTCCAAGACACCATATGACTACGGTATAACCATTCAATGTCATACATGGGTCATTTTCATGCATAAAAGCAATATAGGTCAAGATATGTGCAAAAGGGAAAAATTGGGTGATATAGTGTTATAGAAAGGTACATAATATTGAATTCTAAGTAAAACAAGCATTAGGTATCATTAAGAAGAAATATTATCAAGTTAGGGAAGGTCTATCACTAAATTCCCAAAACTTGTCATATGTGTGCATCAAGAGTCTTTCATGAGCAATAGTGGAGAATTGGACCCTCATGTAGTTCAAATTGCACAAATGTTACTGATTAGATGAGCAAGAACATAAAAATGCACCAAAGATTTAATATTTATCATTAATATGCTTTAGATGTAGTCAAACATAGTCAAAGATTTTGCTTTTAGGAAAACATAGAAACTAGGAGCATACTCATGTCATGAAACCATACCTAGGTTGTAGATCTTTTTGAGATGGTCAATATGGTACATTGTTTTGAGTTTTTTAACCATAGTGTTATAAAGTGATGGTTTTTTTTAAAATCTTGCATCATGAACTTTGGTGAGGAGGGGGTGTTACCATGTCAATTATTAACAAATCCTAGTCGTTGGTTCACCCATCAGTGGTTGTTGCTCGCTTTCCCATTAGGACCGATACAAGGGAAGAATGGCCAAGTAGCACTAGGTCACAAGTCAAGGCCCATTGAATGGCCAAACGGGGAGGAGGAACTAGGGTTTTTGGTTGTTAGACTTGCATCTAGAGGCTTGGGTATTATCCCATTAGCATAGTAGTGGGCACCACATAAGGGCACACGCGCGATGCTGATGTCCGCCAAACACGACAACATGTCTTGCCTAGCCATGTGGGATTGCAATACGGGAGCAACAGTAAGCCTCCAAACCCACCACCTGGGTTGGTGGTGTTCTTGGAGTGGCCCATGATGGTTGATCTCGAGCACCTGAGAAAGGGGCCCAATGGCAACACCTCCCAAGCATGGGGGAAGGAGGGAGCGAAGAGGGGTTGTAGAGTGCGCTATCACAAGAAAAGATGGGGGAAAGAACTATATAAGTAAGGGGAGTAGAAATGAATGATCAGTTCCATCTATGGTGTCAAGAGGATGGCATATATACGAAGTCTAGATGTAGAGGGTGGCAGTTGTGCCATCTCAACCAGCCCATGTATGGAGGTAAGGGAAGGGTCATAAGCCCATTGGATCACATGGGGTCTATCATGAACATTGATTCAAGGGTATGGAAGGCCAAAGAAAAACAAAGGGGGAAGGGATGAGGTGGAAAAATAAGAGGGGCTCCAGTTGGGTTGTGTGCGTCAAATTAGGCCCAATAAGGGAAATTTTCAATTAAATTGAAGATAAAAATTAGGTATAATCAAATAATCATAAGCAATGATTTAAAATTCCAAATGGAATGATTTTTGCACTATTGGATTCAAAACTGAAAGCTATACAATATGAAATGCATTAGGGATAAACATGATGATATTTATAAGATTTAATTTTTGTTACAATATGATGGTTTAATGAAACATGAAACACAAATCAAAAGTGTAAATTAATGTTACACTTTGTCAAATTGATGATTGATGTGACCAAAATGGGGTATCATCACCCTAGAACCATTAAATTGATATCCAATTGAGTAATATGAGTCATAATAGATAGTGAAAGAGTACATGGGAAGAGTGAGAAAGTCATGTTGTCACACTATCTCTAGATAACGACCTCATAGTGGTCACCCTAGTTTTGTAGTACCTAATTTGATGCTAACAACTTTTCTAATAGTTAACCCCACTTTTGCAAAAGTTAACAATCCAAGACAAACATATGGTTATAAAGCATATATAAGGTGATAAAGATTCTCCTTTACCAAAATTTGAAGCAAAAGATTATATTATATAATAAAAATATGAAATATGCATAGAGTTAGCACCAAGCTAGTCCCACATACTAAAGAATGCGAGTTTAGCCCCTCATTCTTAAAAAAGAATCAGAAGAACGGAGGAAGGAAGGAGAGCATAGGCATAAAAAAACTCTTGAAAGGTTGCCCTGGTCTCTTTGTCTCCTTCTTTGGCTCTAATTCATCTGATGGTGATCGATAAGATAGCCTCCATATGATATGTCTTTGCTCCTAATGTGATATTCCCTCTGTGATATGCCTCTAGGTGGATTATCCCTTTGGTTTGTATAGGCAGAATTATGACACCACTATTATGTAGATCACCAAATGTGCCTTGTTTTAATCTTTTTTGTTAGATAAATGTCATGCCACTGACTTGAGTCACTTCCACCAACTCTTTACTTTTACTGCAGATTAAGTCTTCAAGTCTCAGTGCCACTGACTTGGTTTGGTGTGATCGAGAATCTTTTTGATGTTTCCCCTCGTTCTTGATTCTTCTTTGTTGGTTCCTTTTCTTCTCATGTCAATGCCACCAACACAAGTCAGTGGTACCGACTCTCTTCTATTTTTGCTCAGTCAAGTCTATAATAAAGCAACATTATATTAGGAAAATAATAGAACAAAGCAATTTTGACCGATATACATCTAAAAAATACAATATTTTATGAACATGGGCTATTTTAGGCAATCTATGCAAAATTTTCATGAAACACATTAAAATATTTGAGAAATCAACCTAAAACATGCTAAATAAGCCCCAATTTTGGTAGAAAAATCATGTGAATCAAAATCCCTAAGCTTTAATGTTGCTAACCCTTAACCAACTCTACTTTGGATTTTGTTGAAAAAGTCAAAAGAGAGACACGTGTAAACTAGATCACTCTAATCATCCTTGACTGAATGGTCCCAAACATTTCCTGTCCAACATAAGATCAACCAACAACTATACAAACAACCAATTATGATAAACAAAACATTGAAATCAGACCTCTTACCCACACAAGTAACTCAAAGTAGAGAGATATCATGCAAATTCTAACTTGTATTGAGTGTGTCACAAGATCTCCCTAGCTACACTATTGTTGTCCAAAATTGTCATCTAATATTTATGCAATTCCCTTAATGTAATTGAAAGAAGGAAAAATTCTTTATTTGTGGAATACCATACAGTGTAGTGGGTGTATGAGTGGCATGAAAATAGAATTCACACTTAATCCAACTTATTTATGCAAGAGAACAAAATGATGTAATTGTATGAAAGATGGAATGAAAATTGAATGTGTCCTACTTATACCATGTTTGTTGAAATGATGAATATTGTGGATGCCTCATCGTAATATGAGTGAAGGCGGAAAGTGATTATCATATAATTCCAATTCTTATAAATGAGAGATAATTCTTTACTTTTTCATCCTTCTCATCCATACTCCTTTTTCTTGTTCTTTCATTTGGTTTTGAAATCACTTTTTTTTTTAATTTTCCCTTTATCAGCAAATAGGCTTGGCATTTCACAAATTTGAGAAGGAGTAAGGATATATAAAACTTACTCTCTATATTCAAAATATGATTTGGAAGATATGTATTATGCCCATGTATGAAAGTACATGGAACTCAGTATGCACTCTAACCTATATTTATGTACTAATAGGTAACAATATTTTTGTGTTTTTTGAAATGCAAAGCTAAACTACTGCTACCTATGATGATGAGATGAGATGATGGAGAAACGAATTCCAATCAAGAATGAATTATATGTTGGTTATGAAAATGATATGAGATGAGAGTGGATGATATCAAGGGACAAAGAGCTACTTACTCTTTCAAACCATGGTACATCTCTCTTCTATTAACTTCGACTATTAGAGCGCTCTCAAATATAATTTCTAAATTAACATAAAAGATCACACTAATCCTTGATTAGATCAGAATCAAAATCATCTTAAATCAAAGAGTCAAGGGTAGAGTTAGATGTTAAATTTGCCATTTATGTCTCTACATTGACTAATCCCTCAATTACACATGTAGAGTACTCTTAAACAAGAAAACTCAAATTAAAAAGGTAAGGTACACAAAGGTCAATACTGAAAGGGTTTTTTTTCTAAATCCACTTTTTATAGTAGATAGATGTAAATATTTGCACGGAAAAGGAAAATACACAAAACATAAAAAAAGGCTAAGATGCAAAAGAAAATTAAGATGCAAATAAAAACAAGAAAAATTAAGATAGATTGACACAATATATGTATGAAAGATAAATCATATCCATAAACCCAAAGATTGAATTCAACAATGCCCTCATTATCAAAACCAAACATAGAGATGGCCAGGGTGTACCAAATGATCATGCTTCAGGGGGTAGAATGTTCCTAGTGGCATGGTTAGTCCTTGTGAGCAGAATATTCTAGTGAACTAGGGTGGGTTAAATGGCATGGGTGGTGGGTTAGGGTAGTTGGAGAAGTGCTCATGACTCCAATAATGATCATAGAGAGATTGTTCAATGTACTCTACATGTTGAAGGTCATGGAAGAAGTTCTCTTGATTACTCATGAGAATACACTAATTTTCAAACTTTGCCTATTGGTGCATGAAGATCTACACCTGGTTTATGAAGACCCTCTCGTATTGGGAGGTGAGTTGATTCATTGCCTCCTATTGCTACTGTTGATCTGTGTGAATATTGTTGACCATGTTATACATGCCCAAAAATGAATATGGGTTATCCCAAATGGAGATGGGGTGGAAGATGAGGCACAATAGGCATGTGGCCTATGGTGTGCTCGCCTACGAATCCCTGGTGGTAGAATTGACAAATCCTCAATCTAGTCATTGTCGCACTGGATTCCATGCCAAATTTCTCCTCCTAGCCCATGTCACTCATGTTTTTGTCTGAACATATTAGATGATCTGGACCAGTGATGTTAAAAATGAGGTTTGGAAGTTCTCTTATGCCCATTTTGGTAATTGCATGTATGCTTCCTCCAATCTGATAAATGAGATTGGCATTAATAAAATTCTTGGAGTCCAAATTCCCTTTCAACTCCACTAGTTTCCAAAGAGAGAGATCAAGATTGTAGTTGATGGAAAATCTCACGGTGAGATCATTAAAATGAATGGGAAGCTTCTACTCCTCATTCTTGTCTACTGTGTGTGCATGCCTGCAAATTTATTTTTTAGGAATTTTTAGTAACAATATCATATAACATTTTTTTTTAAACCCAACATTGTAATTTTCCATGATTATCCCCTCAAAATAATTGTTTCCTCCAAATTACCTTATGTTGTTGTATCGAAGGATAAATAAATTTGTAGGGTTTTTTAAAAATATAAATTTCTCTCTCCAATATAATTTCTCCCTCCAATTACCTTCTACATAAGCTTCACAAAACAACTGATGCGGAGTTTTTGGGTGAAATAATTAAAATAATTCCTTAATATAGCCTCTAAAGTTGGTTTCTATAGATAAACTACCACCGAATGTTTGTGTTCTTTGTAGAAATAAAAACTTTTTGAGTTGTTGGGTTCAGGTCAAAAATCAACATCATACATTATCAATATTACTTCGATTACCAAATGAAACCAATGTTAGATCAAAACCTCAGGTATTTTATTTTGGCCTATGTTGTCAATTTATTGCTTAGAACCAAAGTTGAAGGTTTATTCATAACTCCCTACCAAATATGTCTTTTTCCCAATTGGCTATTCTTCTTTCCCGGACTCTCACAAACCCCTTGCTCCCTTTGATGTTGGAAGCTATTGTTGTAGCCCTGATACCGCTATTGCAAGTTATTATCATCATTTTCACCCTTAAAACCACTACTACAAGGCATCATCATTGCTCTCTAGTGGAATTTCTTCCCCTACTCAACCGACCACCATTGCAACCCCCTTCTTCCCCTTCTATCACTAACCCCTATAACTACTTTCGTTACATCCATTGCTTTTGTCACAACTATCACTACTTCTTAACCTACTCTCTTGTGAGGTCATCTACTTACACTTTTTATTTTTATGCTTTCTTTAGGATTTAGGATATTCATTTTGGCATAATTCCTATATAGTTTTTTGTATAATTGAAATTCATGTATAATTGTATGACAATTGGAATTATCTCTAATCACTTTTCTAAATGAAACTCATATGTAGTGTTCTTGTATAATTGGGTGCATTGTTCATTGTGAATTATGTATGTATAAATAATCACACCAAAGAATTCATACACTGATTTGATATGGATTTAATATATTAACTTGTTTTAGAAGAAAAAAATATGCATTTAACAAATTTAAAACCATAAATGCTAATTTAGAAAGGTACCATGTTGGTCTAGAAAGCCGCCCATGATTTACTTAGTAGTAGTAAATATTGGATAGTCCCCAGTTTGGAACTTCTCTTGAACACTTCATCTAACTTATGATGTGAGTGTCTAAGTCATGCTTTGTTTTCAAAAATATTTTGACACCCCATTTCCTGTTTGTTCTCTGGGTACATATGTAGGTGGCTATTTTCCCATCTACATTGATTTACTTGGATAATTACACTGAATTAATGTGAAAATTCATTTAAATACTGACACACATTATGTACTTAGCAGTGAAATTAAGTGTTCAAGAATGGGATAGTTGTAACACACTAATTAATGTGAATGCTAAAGACATAAGTGTTGTAGGAATAGAAACCCATCCAAGATTTACTCATTAGGAGTAAATCTTAGTAGTTCCTGGATGCAAATATTCTTAAACACTTTATTTCACATAGGATGCAAGTGTGAATTCGTGTTTGGTTTTCAAGATATTCTGACAATTGTTTCCCCATTTGTTCTCTAGGTACATTAGGTGGGTATTTTCCCATATATATTGGTGTATCTAGAGAACTACATGAAAATTTTGTCGAAATATTCTTGAAATCCAAACATGAATTATAAACTTACTATTTAACTTAAGTGTTCAAGAATGGGATATGGGTTTGCATCTCAAATCAACTCTAGTTTGTTACCCTAAAATTTTGTTTTCATTCTCAAATTATAAGGAGAAAAAAATATTACATCAAAAGAAATGTCCTTTTAGAGTTTTACCAACAATTTTCTTCAGTAGGTGGAGACCCAGTATTTTCTCAGTCGTTGTGTAAGGAACTACAAAATATTTTTTCCAACAAAGATGTGTATTAGGAAAAATTGTTTGATGAAATGTAAAAAAATGACTCAGTCTTGATATAACTCAAAACTTATTCCCATGGGATGTATTATCTATTTTGGATCATTTGATGGGAATGGAATATGGAATGGGTACACTTGACGATATGAATCATTTAAAAATGAATGTATTAGTTCTATGGAAGATTTGTTAGGACCAATTTGAATTCACTGTTGTTTGTTTTGGAAATGTAGTTCAAGGAACTATATGTGGAGCAATCCACAAAAGTTGATAGTGAATCCAAAAATATTTGTACTTGAATAATATATGCCAAGAAAAATAGATAACTAATGGATCTTGAAGCACTGTTTTAGCATCTACCTGACCGTTGATCAATATTGGTGTTTTTTACAGTGGGATCTCTAAGTCCAATTTTTTTCCCACCAAAAATGTTCTTGGTTGAAAAAATTGGAGTGAAAGATCGCACTAAATCAAATTTGATACATTAATCTAAGAAATAGTGAGAACTCTCGATCTCTCTCAATTCTAAGATCTAGGACTATATTAGATTAACTTTGGATGTCCATTGAAAATCACAGAACTAAAGAGGTTAGAAGAGGACTTCAATAGTTTACAAGATTTGTAGAGGAACATAGGAGATAACCAGGAGATCAGTTCAATTGCCCCCATAGGAATCGTTGTAACAACTTGAAGGTCGACATTGTTGATTAAATCAAAAGCGATTTCATGTGCAATGGGATCATACATGGATATACATAATGGTACAAGCATGGAGAGATTCATATATGAGATAAATAAATGTTGATAGTGGAACTTGTGTGGATGAAGAAATGGCCTATGATATTGATGGGAATGTTTCAGTTTTGACAACATGGTTGATGTGGTGCTATATACTTGTGGGGTAAATCTTACTTATCACCTTCCTTATTTAAAAACATTGTGCTTGATGTTGAGTAAGTTTTATACTTAAGTTGTGCTAAGTTTACAAGGTTGAGTGTTGTTGTGAGATTGTATACCCTAAATGCTAACAATAGGTGGAGCAAAATATGCTTCATGCCACTATTATATTTTTTGGAAAAAAATGTCTTGACAGGAATGAGCTTCAAATCTCGATATCCAAAATAAAGGAAACAATTTCTCAAATAAGAATAAAGGATAAGAAGATCATGCATTCCTGAATGACTATATGTTATTTTATAAGAACTATATAGATTTGAAAAATTGGACAAATCATGGCGAATCAATGTACAAAGTGACAAGTTAGGGTAATATGAAAATTGGATCTCATGCCAAGATGATTCAGTATCTACCTATACTACTACAATTTCAGTGTGTATTTCATAATTTGGTAGCTTCACAAAATTTATCTAGGAATGCAGAGGCAAAGACAAACAACCACGATTTCCTACAACATGTGTATGATTCCACAAAATAGAAGAAAGTTTATTTATTAGTAGCCTAAATTTGGTTGAGAAGTCAGGAATTTATGAGTTGGATTTTGTACTTGTATGATTAATCCATATGGTACATTAAGTATCCAACATAACACTTGGTCAATTATGATTATTCTATACAATCTTCCTCCTAGTTTGTGTATGAAAAATAAATATGTAATGTTTTCAATGAAAATATCAGGGCCAAAACAACCTTGCAATGATATTGATGCTCACCTTGAACTTCTAGTTGATGAATTAAAAAAACTCTGGGAAGAAGGTGTTATGACTATCAATTCTTCACATGGAGAGACCTTTAATTTGCATACTATGTTATTTTGCATGATTAATGACTTTTTAGCACACATGAATTTGTTTGGATACAACATAAAATGATCCAATTCGTGCCCTATATGTGAAGAAAACACTATGAAAAAGAGAGAAATCACCCATTCACTAAAATTTGAAGAGTAAAATATCCATTCTGAACATACTCAAAAGGTATACTGGAACATGTGTAAAATTTTCCAATATTTATATAATGGTATAAAAGACCAAATTGTATAGCAGCGGGATAAAAATAATGACTACATTCAGTTTTCATTAAAAAATTACAAAATTCCAACATATTTCCTTTTAGGGTTTACATGTAACATACATTAAAGTATCTAAGATAGAGGAAATTCTAAACTACTTCAAGTCTTGTCTCCAAAGAAACATCTCTAAAAGCTAGGTTCATACCAAAATTGATGTTCTCCTTGATCTTGTTCAACACCTTGTGATTTACCTAGGTGGTTGGGAACTCACCCAACAAGAGAGAGAAACAAGGTATGTGTCAACAATATGAACAAGAAACATAGATAAGAACAAGAATAAAAAATAAGGATATAGATTAATCATAAGATGAGAAGGCCAAGAGAATGAGTCAAATAACAAAAGATTCTTGCCCAAACTAGTAAATAATAATGAATCTGCATGAATGATTAATATTGGACTAAATTAACTAAGTAGGGTTGAGCCACTTATCAGACCCCAACCTATTGATGAGGGGAGACTAATAACATTCCCAGTCACCTATGAAATATTTTATATTGGGTAGAAATAACATATTCCCTAGGAGGAGAGTAAGCATATTCCCTAGGGAAAAATAACACATGCCCTAACTATGGGTGGTTGTACATAAGTACCATTACTATACCTAAATCGTCAAATAAACCATCATGCTGTAGGAATACTAAAGTGTTAAGAAATATCATCAAATAGTTGCAACACAGTAGTGGGGTTCCAAGACCCAAGAAATAATATATCAAAACTGATTTTGAGGTAATTAGAACAAGAGAAATAATAATAAAGGAAATAAGTTTCATTTCATGCCTCATTGTGGAAAATAAGGTTGGTTCACAAATTTCCCAACTTAAGGGTAGTATGTGCACATACCTCTCATATTGAGTTTAATTATTCACTTTCACCACTTTAATTGTGTCCAAGGTCCACTTTTCCTATTTTCAATGTATAATCATGTATTAGGGTATATCGTATGCATTAATGTAAAGAAAATGCTAGTTTTGGACTTTTTGAACAAAACCTCCATTTTAACTCTGAAAACATCACCAGTGATCTTATTAGATTATCTTGATTAACAAAACATAAATTTTGTCATTTTTGGAGTTATGATGATTAAAGTGTATTTTTTGTTATTTTTATGTATTAAAATTATTTTCTCAAAAACACCTTTCAACAAAACTCAAAACCAAACCTCAAAAGTATTTTTATTTGAAATATCAAATTTTTCGATTCAAAAACATATTTATTTTTAATTTTTGGACAACCAGAGCAAAAGTTATGGTTTTTATAAAATCGGCCAATCAGAAAATGCCAAATATAATTAGCTTGTGAGAGAGGAAGACAGAGAGAGGAACCACTCACTGACTTCCACCAATCAGGGGCAAACAAGTCATGTGGTCAAAGGTCAGGTTTTACTTGCACTAAAGCAAAGAAGAGTGGAGCAAAAAGACCGTAATACCCCTCCCTTGAGTTACAAAAACAAGACAAGAACAAGGGTGTTCTTGGTGTCTCGAGCACCACAACCTTACTTGTCATCACCCACCTCGTGACACCAAGCATGGCAAGCAACATCCTCTTCAATATGAAGCACAAACATCAGTTGCTTAAGTGCTAAAAAACATGACCTGAAAGCATTGTATATAGATCCCTCGAGGTCCTCCAATCACAAAGACCCCAAGAAAAGTCCTTATGGGGATGTGAGGAACTACAAAAGCTCCTCCAACCAAGTCAATAGGAAGGACTTCTCAAGAACAAAACCAAATGGCTTCAACAAATGAGACCAACAAACAAACTGAGTTCATCAAGTCCAATCGAAGGGGAAAAGTCAAGAAAATGCAATGAAACAATCGCAAAATGTTTGATGTCTAGAAAATTTGTAGGTTGAGAAGTTAATAGTATAAAAGAGGGAAAAGATGCACGCTTACCTTGTGAGCAAATTGAAAGGCTGCAAACCTCACAGGGGTCCAAAGGAAGGTATCTCAAAAGCCAGCAGACTCCATGAAGGTTAGTGAACTCACCCCATCTTCAAAGCTCCACCGAAGGCAAGCCAGACTTGAGGAAGAAAGAACGGGAACCAAACTCGTCAAACCAGGACCTCGGGCAGGTAGGAGGAGACCCAAACAAGATCAATAATCAATTTCCTAGCGGTCAGATGACCCAAAGAGGTGAGAACATCTACTCAATGTCAAAAATAGGGGAAGAACAGAGGGAAAAGGGCAGTCGTGGTGATTATAACTTTATAAGAGAGGAAACACTAACAAAGTTGGTATGTCTAGATGCAAAAACTTGCGAGGAAGCTATTGCAGAAAACATCTCTAGAAATCGTGAATTGAAGAAAGATAAATTGAAGAGAAAAGGATAAGGAAATTGTGTGGTTTATTTACTTTCTAAACCAAGGAAAGAGATGACTAGGAGTCATTGGATCACGGATCCAACGGCCCAGATTGCGTGAAAAAACCATATAGGCATGACATTTAGTTGGTTACCAGATCTGATTCAAACTAAAGTGATATATTTAATTATTTCTCTTTTTCTCTCTCTTCATTTGAGGGTGCAAACAAACTCCAAATTAAATTAAATTTGGCACCTAGCCTATTTTAGACATGACGAATCTGAATATGAAGTTAAATTTTCCTGTTGAACACTCTAAATGTTTTATTTAATTATTTTAAAAAAATCATATTTTCTCTGTGTTCTCATATTAGAAACATCTAGAAAACACCAGTTAATGTGAAGCTCCATCCTTAATCAAACCAAAACATGTGGAACATGATTTTCGCATTAATTTTATCCTTGGGAACTATTGTTCTCATTAGTTAATATTTTAGGTAATTACAAAATTTCTCTCCTAATCTACACATGTATATTAAAGATTATCCAAGTTTTATGAAAATTTACCCAAAGGCTATTTTTAATGTATAAATTATGAATCTAAGATTACTTTCTCTTTTGGAGTCATTTAGTATTTTACTTGATACTTTTGGAGAACACTCATATCTTCTTTTCCAAAAAGAATTGATATAGTTATTATTATCACAAAATTATGCAACTTTGCCTCCAAGCCAAATCAAACCCAAGGAAAATGAATCTCAAGTTATCTTTAACCAATTAGTCTGCCTTTTATTAATTTTAGCCCATTATCTAAAATTATCACTATTTCTCATATTAAATAAATCTATATGACATTAACATGTTTAAAGCATTATTATTCATTCCTTTTTCTCTTCCAAAAGCTAAGGAATGTTCTACAACGAATTCACTTTATCATTATGTCACATAAGTGGTAAATTTTCATATTAGACCCTTAAGTAAAACTTTCACTGAGGTATTTGTGCATAAACCCATTTATTGGCATAAATAGTGAACAAATGTTCACCAAACCACTATTATTTCCACAAATTATGCATCAAAGCCAAATGAAATATAGAAATGAAAGGAAATCTTAGAAAAGTGATAAAAAGAGAATATGTCCAAGTTTGGTATGTTACACACTAATTCAATACAACTAAAATATTGTGACAAGACTATATATCTTATTCATCAAAGGTTTTTACCAAAACTTCGTCCTTATGAAAGGTTGCACACAACATTAAATGTCTCAACTAAGGAGAGGAGTGTCCCTAAATCTATGTCAGGGGAAGATGTTTATGAAAGAGTAAGAGGATTTGTTAACAAATTTGGTAAGAGACCATACACTACCCCCACATGTAATAAATGTTTATTCAAGAAGAGGCCAACATTTTGGGGTTTTCCTTATCGGAGTTCTTTGAAAATTAGGTTGTATCAGTGTCATATATGTCAAGAAAAATGTATGCAACAATGGCATCGATACTCTATTGAATATACCAAGAAAGACAAAAGACAACATGAAATCCAGAATGAACCTACATGAAATGGGTATAAAGAAATAATTGACACCAGAAGTTATCAGTGGTTGTTACACATATTTACCGACTCCTTGCTACACGTTTTCCACATAAGAGAAAATATCTTTCTTCAATTGTTTGCTTAATGTTAAAGTACCATAGGGATACTCTTCTAATATCTATAAATTGGTATCAAAGAAGAATTTGAAGTTGATAGGTCTTAAATATCATGAATGTCACACCTAAATGTAGAAACTATTACTTGTGGCTATTTGATCTATACTTTTGATTGTATGTAAGTTTTTCAATTACCAACTTTGTTTCTTCATCAATACTCTATGCAACAAAATTATACATCTTGATAATTTTGATAAGTTGTAGAGAGAAGTGAGTGTTACCTTATGCCAACTTGAGATGTATTTTCCTCCTTCATTATTTGATATCATGGTACATATTGATGTTCATTTGAATATGGAAGTGAAGATGATAAGTACATGTTTCATGCATTGGATGTAACCTTTTGAATGAAACATGAGTATGTTTAAAAGTGATGTGCAAATTTTTTATCGGCCTATAGGTAGTATTATTGAGGGTTATGGTACTAATGCAACATCCTATAAGATTGACGATTATTTGTAGAAAAGGGACTTAAGGAGAACAAGTGAAAAGAATCTATTATGAGATGTGGGAAAAACACACTTATAAATATTACACAACATCGACAAAGTGTGTATATATATCACCAACTACACCAAATTTAGCAAGAGTAAATGTCCATAATCTAGTTTTATGTGGCTCGCTAGAGAGAATAATCTAACATTAATTAGGGGGTTTGAAGGTGAAGTCTGCTGTCAACTATCTCGAACACTAAATGATGTTGTTGAGAATATCAAATGAACCCACTTTAAGATAAAAATCGATATTATATTTTACGAAGGGTTTGACATTAATGGATTTTTGTACTACACATCAAGATGATAAAATTTTGTCCAAAATAGTGGGGTCACTCTTCAAGCGTCTTCATTGTATTTTTCTAGTGCGAAGTCTAAGTCAGAGAGATTGTAATAGCTTAGGATTTGAGGACTCAGATAGAATAATCTTAAAAGGAATGATTGGATGACCCATATCACCCACGTGCACCTCCTTTTCAGGTATTCCATCACTAACAACTCCAAAGTTGAGCATGCTTATCTTGGAGTACTGGGTGATCATTTAGGAAGTTGATCCTAACTTGTGTGTGAGTGAGAACAAAGCATGTCATTTATGCCAGTGGTGGTTTTTGGGGCCAGTTTTAATTCTAGAAACTCTACTAGAGCCTTAGGATGAGCATTACAAATGGTATTAAAGCCATAACCCCTCCAGCATGTGGGTCCCACATGGACATGTGGCATTTTGGTCTTGAGTCGTGCGGTAAATACATGTTGGAAAGGATAATCGATGGTGACATATCCACCCTTGTGCTTGTACCCATGATCGGGAGTTGGGTGCACTTGGGACATTCTAGGTCTACACTGAAATGGGGAATTATTATGAGGTTGTATGATTGAGCATTGATGATGATGTGAAGTGTCTTAGTACATGATATTGTAATGTCCCAGGTTTGAGGCCTCAGATAATATGATCCTAAAGGAAATGATTAAACTGCTCATATTACCAAAGTACACCTCCTTTTTAGGGAGCTCATCACTAAGAACTCCATAGTTAAGTGTCCTTAGCTTGAAGTAGTACTTGGATAGTTGACCAGTTAGGAAGTTGATCCTCAGTTGTGCGTGAGTAAGGACAAAGTGCATAGTTAAGGACTTGCAATCTATGGGGTTAGTCATCATTCTTGAAACTCTACTAGAACCTTGGAAAATGGCCCCAGGTGTTACAAGTTTCAACTAACATCCACTTATCCAATATGAAACAAATTCATCTATATAACTACTAGCTTCTCAGTACACATTCCAAAAACTAGATCTCTATTGTTTGGCTACATGGACTCTTATTCACCTAGTGGTAAGTTCTTTAACCTCTTTTTGTCTCAAAGAGTACATACACATTCTAGAACCATTTTCATTGTCAATGCATCACAAATGTCTCAATGGATGCAAAATACCAATCTTACTTGTGTTCTAGCCATTATCCCCTTACTTACATAAGGAAGAAACTTCAAAATCCATCATTGTCCATCACAGAATGTCACCTCCAACATGACACCACTAAAATTGTGTTTGTCTACCTATACTATACTCAATGACATAGTCATCAACCTATCAAATCAATGAAATATGACCACCAATCACATCATATGGTATATCTCTTCTATAGAATACTCACACCAATAGAGGAACTGAGGGGATACTCCAATATCCTCCACATATTCCTCTATTTATAAGCCTCTATATTACGAGATTGCAATTATTAATTCAATTAAAAACTCTAGTTCAATCTCCTAATAGAAAATAATTGTATACATTGGAAGCCTTTACTGAACCTTGATTACATCTTATTACTAGACAATGGTGAATAGGAATCTTGCATTCAACATTTATCTAACATGTATATACATGGATCACTATTACCTTTATCTGACTAATTAGTTGAAACAACATATATGAACAACATGTGTATGATCTCTTCTATGAGAATAGAAAATTCACTTATTATATAATTAGAATACAACCGTCCACTCAATATGTGATGGCTATACATTTCTTGACCTGTCATTGTTCTTCACACACATGTTATAACGAATACAAATGTGGAGTAGAACTAGTCTTGTCAATAACTTCATGTTTAAAAAAGTCCTACCACACCTCCCAATTCACAAAAATACTTTTATGTCCTTGGAAATGATTTGAAAGAGGAAGTACCTACCTTAGAACTATGGTTATTCTAGTGTTTTCTCCCTATTCACATTTTATATTATTTGTATGGCATTTTATTTCAAGTTGTAGTTGGAGTGGGACCCAAAATGGATGTCACTCTCTTACCCTGAGGAATAATAGAAAACATCCACATGAAAAACATCATATACATAATTTTTTTCCGATGATGACTAATATTTCTAGTATAATATTTGTATCATATGCTAAAAATGTAAGGAAAGAAATATAAATCCATCATTACCATTATCATAACAAATACATCACTTCACCACAAGGGATAATACTAAGGGTAATCTAAAAGCATCAAAAGTAATGACACAAGAAGTAAAGGGAACAATGTCGATATCAAATCTTCACCAAGATTCATCTACTCTTGTGCAAGATACAATTCAAGTTCAGCTACAACAAAGTCCTATTCACCTAAGGGATTAAGAACACCCCCAGAAGAGAAGAACAATGGAAGTTTATTGGCAGAAAAATTGTGTATGTGTAAATAAAGACTGAAAATAATATGAATAAAGGACATGAAGTTTAAATATACAAGGCTGTAAATGAAGTCAGAGGTTGATAAATCCAAATATGTATCAAGAAAACTTCATATAGTATATTGTAGAAGTTAGTGAAGAAACCATGAACAATCAGTTATTTCCCCAAGTCAAATATAAATAATATAATGAAATCAAGTCAATTCAATTGCATGCAGATTGTAAAGCAGGCTACAATCATCTAAAAGTAGGACCTTACACTTCTACATTCCATGACTAGGAAGGATGTGACATCACATGTAATGGTTTATAATTTAGGTTCAAGCACATGAGGCTAGTAGAGAGCACTGACCAATAATATATGGGAAATTGCGACAATAGGTTCACCCATAGAATGTACTCATACAACTAGATAGAAATACTAAAGAAAATCAAACATCCATATAATATGGAGGATAGACAAGTAAAATTTATCCAAGTAGGCAACTTATTATTAAAGATGTACAAATCATATTGATTTTTAAAACATAATATAACATTACCAACATAGAAATATAAAGTGCTTTTTTGTATGAATTGATCAATAGTTTAACATGATGTAAATGGAAAAAAATAAAGAAAGTTGTAGAAAAAGGATTTAATTTGCATTTCAAAATTCCTTCATGTAAATATTAAGGAAATATAACTAGTTCAATAAAATAGATATAAAAATTTTGCATTCAAGAGAATATAACAAAATTTATTCAAAGAGAGTTAGGACATAAATAAATGTCCAATATGATTTAGAAGGGAGTGAAACATACCTGAAATGTGGAGAAACATCTCAAGCTCAAGTCCTAGAACCAAGAATTTTATCCTTCATCTATCACTACATTAAAATATAAATTTCATGAATAATGTGTATAATACAAGCCTATATCAACTATTATTATAACTAGATTTAGGTATGTTTATATCTATCTATTTATATAGAGAATATTTTCCTAATTCAAATGAGTTTTTTTGTAATTTTTTTAGAAACATAGAGCTAGTTATGAATTCTACAAGCTAAGGTAATTTACTCAAATACATATATCAAAGTCTAAATACAATTACCAACATACCCCTCATATGATTTTATTATTGTAAGTCTAATGGTGTACAACATTACATTACACCAAACCAATGCTTAGGAAATTCAATCCAGATAAAATAGGAAAACTGATTTAAAATCCTATGTTATGTGTGACAAACATCAAATAAAAATAGGGCATAAAAGTAAAAACATTGCTAGAAATCTATTGCTCAAGCAAACAACAACACTTGAAAGTTGTTGAAAAGAAATAATACTTTTGATTAGCGTCATAGAAATAAGGGAAAGCTATCTTGTGATAGGATGCTTAAGTTCATACACAAATGTTGTGACGACCCTCTTCTTCCTTTGCTGATAATTCTTGGGATTTAAGATAACCTTAACGTCTATTATGATTTTATCGGTAATATGATTATTTATTCTTTATATTAGCCTTGTTCATCTTAAGTCTTTGTTTGGATAACTCATGGTCATGACTTAAGCATAACACGAGATCTGATTTTAGTTGATATAGAATTAGCCCACACATGTATATGGGTAGAGAATTAATGACACTTGAGGAAATGATTAATAATTAATTTATTTTGTTAGGAATTTTGCCATCCTAATACAATAGGATTGTAAAGATTTAAATTATAAATTCTACATTAAATGAATGAACCAAATCAGAGTTAAAATGAGAAAGTTATGGAACTTTTAGTAACATCCATGTGATTTTCATCGAGCTGCTATTTTTGTCAACACCAAGATGGGCCTTTTCATCGACCGAAAAATTGCGCTTGCACCGACTGATAAAATGGGCATGATGACTTCCAAAAAAGGCCGCTGACTATCAAAAAACCGTTGACTGATGAGAACATCTTGCACAACCACCCAAGATAGCTAATCGAAAAATGAACATAATTTTTTTTTTACTTATCCAAATTCGAACAATTTTGTCTCAATAGATTTGTATTTCAAATTTCTACCTAGAAAATGCCCTAAAACCCTCGATAGGTCTACATAGTGGCAAATTCTAGGGTGATTTTTGGGGAGATTGTGAAGAATAACTAAAGATCAATGAACTAGACATAGATACTTCATTGTAAGTAGTTTTAGATAGCATATCCCTTTTCTTTTGCCCCGTTGCTCCATAGATATCTTCTATTTAACTCATTGGAGGTTTTTTCCTCCTTCTTTCTTCATCTTCTTCCTCTATCCAGCCTTTTTGAAGCTATATATTTGATTTTTAGGTGGTTAGAAGTAGCTTTGAGACTATAGACTCAAATTCAAGCTTTGTAGACTATGAATCAAGATATATAAATCTTAGATATGAGGAAAATGACCTAGGATCAGATCTAGGTGAGTGGAAAATCACCTTTCAACCCTGATTTATAGTATATACGTTTGAATAATGGTTTTACAATATCGAACCTTGATCTATGTTAACTATAATGGATTTGTAAATTTTGTGCAGTGTTTGTAGTAGTAGAAATGCCTTAATAACTATAATTGGTAATGTGATACCACATGGAAATTACAATATACCAATTGCTATGAATTACGAGTATTGAGATCATGGAAATAAAGGCACCTGGGAAGTCTAGTTATCCCTATTTCAGATCCAAAGTATCCAATTATGGTTTATGAGAATTATGAAAGTTGTAATTTAGTCAGATGATTCATGTGAATATTATGAAATGCTTAATTGATAACAATAGGGAAATCATTAGTTACAACATCGAATCATGTTAGATCAATTAAATATCACTAGATGTTAGATGCCCTAGACACTATAGAATTCTCGCAGGAGGTCTGTGTTGTGGAGAAGACACGTGCTTCCTGACTGGAGGTATTTTGTGCAAATCGAGGTAAGCCGAAGTGCACCAGTGGGGTCCAGGAGTCTAGGCCAGTGACGGTGGACTCCTTAAATGATTGGTATCTAACACAAACTAAGGATGTCGGTGGTACATGAGTCTTCTAGTCAATGTAGATCTTTGGTAGGTCCATTAATGTAGAGTTGTGTTGATCAATAGACATCTTTTGTAGGTTCACTGGTGCACAAGAAGACTGAGTGTGTTGACTCCCCACTTGAGGATCCAGGCTAAGAGGAGTCAAGATATCCGACCACTCCCTTTAGCCGCCGAGAGCCAGGCGTGGTGATTCTAGGTACAGATTTGGTATTAAGATTTAAAATTTAGGAACTTGAGCATGCTTCTAAGTCCTATGCAATGAGATTTTTGCTTGCTACGGTACTTTCACATATTGTGGTATGCCTCAAGTGGGTCTAGTGGCATACATTAATTGGACTAAATAGCCCAATAGTACGCTAGTGTTTTACTATGATAAGTTGATTACTTTTTCTTACTACCTAAAGTTAAATTAAGAAGATTTGACTATCTTACTTATCTGCTTAAATTCCTAAACTATGCATATCATTAAGCTTCTTAAATTTCACTACTTGTTGATTTTTGATGCCATAAGCCAATAGATCAATCAACCAACTAATTTTTTTTAGGTAAAGGATTAGCTCTTCCTGAGGACACAGAAGCTAACTTTTTTCAAGAGTAAAAAAGAGGTTTCAAAAGAAGGGTAGTTAGTTTAGCTAGAGGGTCTATTATCCTTCCTCTAGATCTGGGGAATGAGTGAGTGAGAAAAGAGAGCAATTTCTAATGTGTTGTATGTGATGTACATTAATCATAAACTATTTCTTTAGGTAAAATTCAAACTCTATTTTAATTATCTATATCAATGATATCTGATGTTGCTACTTTAAATAAATCCATGCTTTCGCAAGTTCTTTATGATTAAAGAATGAAAAAAATTAAGAAAATTTTCTTCATGTGATAAAATGAATGCTTAGTTCCAATCTCACCTTGATGGGCCCCAACCCTATTTAGTAGGTTTGGGTGGCATCAAAGTTTTGATATTAGAGAATAGGTTGAACCTAAATTAAATTTAGGTTTGGGATAGGAGCAATAATAGACCAATCGGATTAAGATGCTTTCCTCATTAAGATGAAATTTTCTAGGAGATGTGTTCTGTTATGGACATGTAGATGGAAGGAAGAGGACGTGGTCTTGGTGAGGAACAATATGAAAGTAATTATGGCCTTGATCCTCATGCAATTGCTCAAGGGTGGAGAAGATAGGGATGAGCGACAAGGATGAATCATATTTTTCTGGAGAAAAAAGAAAAACATAAGATGGGTAGGAGGTTTTCATTCTCTAGCAAAGATCTGATGAGACCCTATGAATTGGTGACGAAGCTTAGTGAGACTAAATTTTTTGGAACAACATATCCAACTATGGAACATGTGTGGCTCTGCCAACTGGAAAAGGTTTTTCACTGAATTGAGTTACTAGAGGATAAACAAATCACTCATGTTGTCCATTTACTCAAAGGAGATGTTGAGTTGTAGTGGCGTGGAATGGAAGATAAGAGGTGGAATACAATGACAATATGAAGGGACTTTGTAGATGATTTTCATCTTAATTATTTTCCTCGTACATTATTAAGAGACAAGATAAAACATTTGGACCATATTATCTATGGCAACGTATCAATTAGTAAATATGAGGCATATTTCACAAGATCGGCTAATTTTTGTCCACATATTGTACCAGACAATATAGAATAGCGTAGGGGATTTCAATAAGGATTAAGACCAAAAATTAGACAAATGTATCAGCAATTAGATGAACGGACAAAGAAAACTTTAGATAATTCATGGAAGTATCACGACATGTAGAAGCATCTGTTAATGCTGATAATCATTCAGTGAGAAAGAAAAGATCTAGATATTTTGGTAGAGGACAAAGAAGTGGTGGATATAGAGGAGGTGGTGGTTTCCTTTCTAATATTGGATGAGGACATGGTTATTTTGGAAGACAAGGATCTAGTTCTTCACAGAGTGGAGGAAGGTCAAGTTCTAGTATATGGAATACACCATCCAGGTGGGCACCTCCAACTAGGTCTTCAGGATCATTAGTGTCAGTGATAGCCCCACAAAGATAGGATGAAACCATGTGCAAAAATTGTGGTAGGATACACTCTAGACAATGTTGGGGAGTCACTACTCAAACATACTATCACTATGGACAAATGGGACATATAAAAAGGGACTATCTAAAACTTCAATATACTTCAGAACAAGGTTCACAATTATAATTTCAGCCTCAATAGAGACATACTCTAGTTAGAGGGGAGCACCTAGTACGAGTAGTGGCCAAAGAGGACAATATGGCATAAGGAGAGCTACAAAACTCTTCTTCTCAATGATACCATTTGGAGGTGTATTCTCACACAGAGTTGTGATAGGTGAGATGCTTTTCTTTAACAACATGCTTGTTACAATTTTGATAGAGCCTAATGCAACAAATTATTTTATTTAGAGGTCATCAGTTAGTGGATCAATATTTATCTTATGACTTGTCGTTAAGAGTTTCATTAGGTGAATCATCAGTTTGGAAGAAGTATGTCCTAGATGTTTGTTGAGTTTTAGTGAGTATACTACAACAGTTAATCACATACCACTAGATATTTGTTCTTCAAATTATTTTGGGTAAGGAATGCCTTGAGATGTATCATCTCCAGTTAGATTGTTGGAAGAAAGAAGCTATCTTTTATCAAGGTGTCCTTTCATGTGTCTTTACTAGAGACAGGAAAGTCTTACCAACATGTATAATATCATCTTCTATAGCTAATATTATAATGATAAAGGGGTGTGATGAGTTTCTAGAACATGTGGTAGATGGTAGGGCAAAGAAAAGAACAATCAATATAGAGGATGTTCTAATAGTATGTGAGTTTCCAAATGTCTTCCTTGATGAGTTACTAGGTTTACCACATGAAAGAGATATCAACTTGGAGATACAAATGTTATCTACTAGCCAACCAATAGCATTACCATCATGTAGAATGGCACCTACAATGTTAAAGGGATTAAAAACTCAGTTACAGGATAAGGGTTTTATTCAACCTAGTACATCACCATGGGGAGATCTGATACTGTTTGTGAAAAATAAGAATAAAACTCTACATTTGTTCATAAACTATCGAAAATTGAATAAGATAACAATTAAGAACAAATATCATTTGCCTAGGATTGGTTACATGTTTCGTCGTATACATGAATAAAAAATATTTTCAAAGATAGAACTCAGGTGAGGATATCATCAGTTAAGGATAAAGGACTCGATATGCTAAAGTAAGCATTCAGAACAAGATATAGACATTATGAGTTTGTAGTTATGTCTTTTGGACTAACAAATGCCCCTGTAGCTTTTATGAACATATCAAATAGGGTTTTTAGACAGTATCTAGATCAGTTCATAGTAGTCTTTATAGAATATATTACTGTATATTCTAGAGATGCAAAACAATATGATTAACATCTAAGGACAACCCTACAATTTTTAAGGCAACATCAACTTTATGCTAAGTTCAACAATTGTGAGTTTTAGTTGGTTAAAGTATCCTTTCTTGGACATTTTATATCAGGAGAAGGAGTCGGTGTTGACCTAGAACCCCTACTAAGATCAAAAGTTTTCTAGGGTTAGTTGGATATTATAGGAGATTTTTAAAAACTTTAGTGCAATAGTGCACCTCTTACATTCTTAACAAAGAAGGATGTACCTTTTATCTTGTATGAATCATATGAGAAAAGTTTTCAAACCTTAAAGAAGAAGTTAACCACAACACCAATTTTGATTTTACTAGAGGAAGATCATGGTTGTTGAGTTTTCTAAGATGCATCCAGGAGAGGTTTGGGATGTGTTCCTATACAGGAAGGGAAGGTGGTGGTGTATGCTTCTAGAAATGTTAAGAAGAATGAAGAAAACTATCCCACACATGATCTTGATGTGGTAGCAACAATACATGCCTTGAAGACATGGTGTCACTAACTCTATTGTGAGTCATGTTAGATCTTTACTGACCATAAGAGTCTAAACTACATCTTCATGCAAAAGTATCTTAACATGAGACAAAGAAGGTGGTTAGTGCTTATTAAGGATTATGATGTTACCATTGATTACCACCCTGGGAACGCTAATGTTGTAGAAGATGCTCTAATTAGGTAGTCAGCATCATATGTAGAAATGTTTCTATGGTTGTGTACAAAGAGACTTGTTGATTAAGATGACAGAGATGAATTTGGACTTGAATGTGTTTGAACAAGGAAGGCTAATTGCACAGATGCATGTTAGACCTGCATTTTATGATCAGATCAAGGACTTTCAACAGTGTGGCAAGGAATTGCAACAAACCATGCATGATATGACATAAGGTAAGAGAGCATAATTCATATATTTAGATGATGGGTTGTTATATCAATAAGATAGATTGTGTATTCCATATGAAACTGAGTTAAAGAAGGAGATTCTTGAGGAAGCTCACTCTTCTATGTATGCAATACATCCAGGAAACACAAGGATGCACATAGACCTTAAGGAATTATATTGGTGGTCAAGTATGAAGAAATATGTGGATTAGTATGTAGCTAAGTGGGGTGTGTGTTAGTACGTCAAGGATAAACACCAGAAGCCAACAGGACCTCTAGAATCACATCCTATTCTTGAATGGAAGTGGGAGCATAATACTATATATTTTGTGGTTAGATTGCATAGGGCACCATGTGGATTTGACTCTAAATGGGTGATAGTGAATAGGCTAACTAACTCTTATCACTTTCTACCAGTTAAGACAACATGGGATACACCAAAGTTAGCCAAAGTCTATGTAGACGAGATAGTCAAATTGCATGAGGTACCAATTCCTATAATATCTAATAGAGATCTCAAATTCACATCTAGGTTCTATAATCAATCGTGACGTTCCTTGGGAACAAATTTGAAGTTTAACACAACATTTCATCTTATATAGATGCACAGTCAGAGAGGACAATTCAGACCCTATAGGATATGCTGAGAGCATGTGTGCTACAGTTTAGTGGTAGTCGGGATGATCATCTCAGTCATATGGTGTTTTCAAATGACAATAGTTATCATTCCAGTTTAGGCATGGACCCTTATGAAGCTCTATATGGAAGAAAATGTAGATCTCATATTTGTTGGTATGAAATTGGATAAAGGAAAATTACATGTCTTGAGTTAGGGGAGGAAACAATAAAAAAGATATATATATATATATATATATATATATATATATATATATATATATATATATATATATTAGCAAACAATAGTTGAAGGTTGGATAGGACAAACAAAATATATGCAGAGAAAAGGAATAGACTACTTCAATTTCAGGTCAGAGATAAGGTTTATTTGAAAGTATGACCATGGAAAGGTGTGTTGAGGTTTGGGAAGTGAGGTAAACAAACTCTAAGATACATGGGCCCCTATCTAATCATTTAGAGAATTGGACTAATAGTAGATAAACTTGAGTTGAATTTAGAGTTAGCCTATGTACAAGTTGTGTTTCATGTATCTATGTTGAAAAAGTGTCATCCTAGTATAGAGAAGATTATATACCCATATCATGTACAGTTAAGAGAGGATATCTCATATGTTGAAGGGCAAATCCAAATTCTATATTGCAGAATTTAGAAGCTTAAAAAGAGGGATGTACCCATAGTGAAGGTTCTTATGTGGGAATCATGGTGTAGAAGAAGCTACTTGGAAAGTAGAGTCAGATATGTTAACAAGTATCCTTTCTTCTTCTAGGAATTTCAAAATAAAAATTTATTAGAGGGGGGAATTGTTAACACTCACTTCTAACATTACTGGTAATTTTAGTGATTTAAGATAACATTAATGTCCATTATGCTTTTATTAGTAATATAATTACTTGTGATTTATATTTGTCTTGGTCATATTAAGATTTTGTTTAGACAACTCATACTCATGACCTAAGCATACCAAGAGATCCAAATTTTAGTTGATATAGAGTAGGCCCACACATGTATATGGGAGGAGGATTAATGCTACTTGCATAAATAATCAATAAATAAATTATTCTATGGGAATATCATCAAACTTAATGTTGTGATATTGTATAGAATAAAATTACAAATCTCAACTAAAAAAGAATGAACCAAATCAGAGTAAAAATGAGAAAGTTATGACACTTTTAGTAATATGTACAAATTTTTGCCGAGCTACTATTTTCTTCGACCACCAAGATGGGCCTTTTCGTCGATCGACGAAATGGGTTTTCATCAACCGACAAAATGGTCTCATTTACCACCAAAAAATGGCCATTGACCGCCAAAAATCTGTCGACCAACAAGAATGTATTATGCAACCGCCTAGGGTAGCTAATCGTAAAATGACCACAAATTCTGCTATACGTATCCAGTTTTGATGAAATTTGTCTCATTACATTGGAATTTCAACTGTACACCTAGAAAAATCCCTAAACCCTCTATAAGTTGATGAACTAGAAATTTTTAGGGTGATTTTTGGAGATAATGTGAAGAATGGTTGGAGATTGACGAACTATACATATATCCTTCATGGTAAGTTATTTTAGACAGTAGATCCCTTATCTTTTTCCCTATTGCTCCACTGAGATCTTATATTTTACTCATTGGAGGTTTTATTCCTCTTTTTCTTCATCTTCTCTCTCCAACTGACTTTTTTTAAGCTACAGATCTGATTTTTGGGTGGTTAGAAGTACATTTCGAGGTTATACTCAAATTCAAGCTCTATAGACTACACATCATGACATACAAAATTTAGATCTGAGGTCAGTGACCTAGGATCAGATATAAGTGAGTGGAAAATCACCTTATAACCCTAATTAACAACATATTAGTTTGAATAATGGTTTTACAACATTGAATCTTACTCTATGTTAACTGTGACAGATTTGATAATCTTGTGGAGTGATTTCTAGTAGTAGAAATTCTTTAATAACTATAATCAGTGATCTGATACCATAAGGGAAATTTAGTATACAAATTGATATGAATGATAGGTGTTGAGATGGTGGAAATAGAGGCACAATGGAAGATGGTATTGCCCTATTTCGGATCCAAAAAATATGAATTGTGGTTCATGAGAATTATGAAAGTTGTAATTTAATCAGATGATTCCCGTGAATATTGCTAAATTTTCAATTGATAAAATTAGGGCAATCGTTAGTTATGACAATGAACTATGTTATATCAATTAAATATAACTAAATGTTAGATGCTATGGACACTATAGAATCCTCACAAGAGGAATGTGTTGTGGGGTTGGGGGAGGAAACATGCTTCTTCACTGGACGTATTGTGTCCAGATAAAGTTAAGTTAGAGTGCACCATTGGGGTGTGGGGGTCTAGGCCAGTGAGCTCACACACATTAAATGATTTGTATCCAACATCAACTAGGTATTTCTATGGTACCTAAGTATTCTGGTCACTGGACATCTTCGGTAGGCCCATTGATGTAGAGTTGTGTTGATCCTTGGACATCTTTGGTAGGTTCAATGGTGTATAACAAGCTTGAGTGCTTTAACTCCATGTCTGAGTACCCAGGTTGAGAGGACGAGTCGAGATATCCATCCTCTCTAAATAGACTCTAAGATCCAGATGTGGCGATGCCAACTACAGACATGGTATTGAAATTAAATATGTAGGAACCCAAGCATTCTTCTAAGTCTTGTACAATGAGATCGTAGCTTGTTGTGATACTTTCACATGTTGCGGTACACCTCGTGTGTATCTAGTGGCATATAATAATTGGACTAAAATAACCAAATAGTAAGGTAGTGTTTTACTCTTATAAGTTGATTACTTACTCTTACTATTTGAAGTCAAATTAAAAATATTTTATTAGCTTCCTTAATATCTTAAATACCTAAATTGTGAATATCATTAAACTAGTTAAACAAGGATACTTGTTTATTTTCTACACAATGATCCAATATCTCATCAACCTACTAAAAAATTACGTAATGGATTCGCTCTTCTTGAGGAGATAGAGGACAACTTTTATTAAGAGTAGAAGAGTAGTTAGTTTAGCTAGGAGGTCTCTTATCCTTCCTGTGGATCTTGGAATTTAATGAGTGAGAAAAGAGAGTAATCTATAAAATGTTGTATATATTGTACATTATGCTTAAACTCTTTCTTTATGTAAATGATGAACTATATTGTAATGGTCTATATCAATGACATCTGATGTTGCTAGTTCAGGTAAATCCATTTTCCATAAGTTCTTTATGATTAAAGATAGAAAAAAAGTTAATAGTTTTCTTCATGTGATAAAATGAATGGTTATTTCTAACCCCATATTGATGGGCCCTAACCCTAGTAAGTGGGTTTGGGTCACGTAAGATGCCCTCCTTCACCTTCTCAATAACTTGGCAGACTCAAAAACCCAAGATGAGGAGTTGTGAGAGGGTTGGGAACACCTTACTAAGAATCTCTCTTGGAATTTGTGCACATGAGATTCATATGTAGATCAATATTTAACGAAAATCAAGTCAAAGATGCTAGAAAAACTCACAGGAACATCACCGGTTTAGAGAGGGTGGAAGTCAAGTAAAATGATCCAAAACCACCCGGTTGCTTCGTGACTCACAACGAAGAAGGGAGAATAGGAAGTACAAAATTATTTTGAAATTAGAGGAATTAGGGATTCTTTGAGACTTAGGACATACCAAATAAAGGTTGTGGTCACTTACCTACACCCATGTAGGTCAAAAAATCGATGACAATCTCTATGTTGTGATGACAAATAGGAGTTGTAAGGTGGCTATGTCTCTTGGAAATCCAGTCTTGAAGAGAACTCATGTAGGGATTCTGGATGCTTAAAGATGTATGTGGGTTGTAATCTACTAGTAGGAAGAACCCCAATGACGAAGAAACACATAGGATTAAGAAAAACATGGGGAATGCAACTTAAAGTTTAACTAGAAACAAGACATCACCAACCTTATCGAACTGGGGCTCGTTTGGTATTAAAATTTATGTAGAAACAACTATTGATTGACATTAAAATATGGAGGATATAGTTTGAGAACGATGAGGAGAAAGGAATAGGGGACTGCAAAATATTGATAGTATTAAGAACCAGACAAGGAGGAGTTATTACCTATTGTTGGATGGAATTGACTTGGAAAAGAGTAGGATTAAGAATGAAATAGGGCACTAATGCATGAGGCAACCATAAAAAATATGGGAAATCCAAAAATCAATGGAAATCCAATTAAAACTATAATTCAAATGTATGCATATTTCTCTTCCAGTATAATGAAGCTCATAAACAAAGTCTAATGTGATTGAAAACATTTCATGGTGACTAAATTAACTATGTACATTATTATTTTAAAGTTTGATTGAACTTTTAGGATTATCTTTTCATGACATCCAATGCAACGATGGTTGACGTATGTTATCTCAATATATAATTGTATGTTTTGTATCATTACAATTTAATTTTTAGAGTCAAATTGTATTCATATTATCTAATGACAATTATTTAAATTATCATATAACTATTAGTATATATAACTTAAGTAATCTTTATGTTCATTAATCAAATATTCACTTACATAAAGAACATTAATCATCCCCACTTACATCAATATACAAATACTTGTTAAATAAAATTAAGTCATTATATTCATACTAATAAACAATGTTACATGTATTACATGTTAGTCAGCTCAACTTACGTATTAAGCCACATTCCTTCAATTTGAGTGCATAAGGATATGTTTTGTTATTGTAACACTTCCTGTTACTAATGTGTTACAAAGGTTGCAAAGGATGTATATGTTAGATTTACTTGATTACACATTATGGTTAGGTCAAAGGAAGAACTATTAATCATGTATAGATCATCAACATTTCCCATGCTTAGGCTTTTATTCCATATATTCCAACTTTTCATCACTAAAAGGCCCCTAACCTTGCTTAACCTTTAAATACAATTTTTTTAGCTTAATTGGATTAATTTTATGCTTAGTCTTGGAAGTTAACTTTTGTCACAGTTGGATTATGAAGTTATGTTTATAATTTGAATCAGAATAGAATTTGTTTGCTCAAGATATATAATTATTGTAATTTGGGGACTTTTATGTAAATAACCCTTTTCTGGTGATATGAACATAATAATGACACTTACTTGGGTTACTTCATGATGAACATAAGAATTTTATAATTATGCATCTCCTTTGGATTCTTTGAGTTTTCTTTGATGAAGTCTACATAACCTTGGTGAGGTGGTAATGTAGAGTTTCATTGATCAAAGGTTTTTCGGTGACCACTTGTTTTCTCATTGCTTGATGTGTTCTTGACCAAAGGTGTTTTAGTGACTTATGAGATTTAGACGGAAGACTTTGGACCAATGGTGTCTGGTACACGATGAGTTTTTAGTGACTGATGGTTTTGTTGTGACCAATGGATCTCTATTTGCCGATGAGTTTTCATTGCTGAATGAGTTTCTAGTGACTCATGGATTTTTCAACAACAGATGGAGTTTTGATCGACAAGTTTCCAGTGAGTTGGCCGATGAATTTCCTGACCAATGATAGACATGTCTCGAGCACCTATAATTACCCCCCTCCTCACCTTTCTTCTCATTTTGGCAATGCTCCACTTGTAATCAGAGAGCCCAACGAAATTTTCTAGAGAGTAGAGGTCGACAAGGCCTCATCGAGGATGATGATCATGGGATTTTTGTGGATGCATGTGTGAGAATCAAAGTTCATTGGTATGATCTAAGGTTGTTGATCATTTTTCCTTCTTCATTCATGTAAGATATTTACTCTTCTACTAGTTTTCTTATTGTTCATCACCCTCCTTCCGTATGTGGTTGAGTTTCATGGGTTTTCTTGGTGATTGTTTGCTAGAACCCTATGCATGTGGGTTGAGTACTCTCTTTTTCTTCTTTATTTCCCTAGTTCCACCCTTCTCATGAAAAGAGGATATGTTCTTGGAGCTTTGTTGGGTTTAGCTTGACATTTGGGTGCTAATTTTGGGAATTTCCACCTTAGATTTTGGATTTCTTCTCTCCTACCAAATGAATTATATAATTTTGAATGCATCTCTTGTTTACCTTCTATGTGCATGTAGTTTATCTTGCTTTAAAACTCTTAAAATGCTAAATAATGTCCTTTATGAGTGTTGTTTCACATGTCAAAGTGATGATCCAAGCAAGTTGGTTATATTTCAGACCTTATGAACATTATTTGTTGAACATTTAACTGATATGTATGTATGAAAGACTTGAAAATTGAAATATTAGTTCTTGAACTACTGTTATGGTTATGCAAAATTGGATTGACGAAACCATGATATTGAAGGTAACTTATTTATGAAAAATATTAAGTGTTGATAATGTCATTACATGAAGTAATATTGTTTCAATCATAGTGATATGTATGGCTTGATATACTCTAGCTGGTGATCAATCCTTTCATGACTTAGGACTATTGCATTCACTATGAAGGAGTGTTATAGCAATATTCTACTAAGTCCTATATCTTCTAAGATTGCAAGTCCCAATAACTTTGTAAGAATCTTGTTGGTGGTTATACGTAATTTGATTAATGCAGTCAAAATATAACGAATTAACTTAAGTAATCAAGTGTAACCCTAATCTAGTAGTGCCGTAAGACTTTATAACTATTCGAGTTCCAGAACTTATTGGATAGTGAAATGAGTAATCCGTAAGGAGCTCAGTGTCATATACTATTGAGTATATGTGGGTGTAGGGAGGGTGTATCCCTCTCATGTTGATGCCAAAGTTTTGGAGAGCGGTTGGGGGCCTATCTTGGATATGGAAGTAGTTGAGAGTGACTACGGTCGTAACTCACAATTGAGGATGGTTTACCTTGCTTTCTAGTGTTGTGGGACATGTACCGAGGCTGACGTGCCACTATAGATGTTACTCATACTGACCGAGGGGAAGCGATCCTAGGATTTTGGTCATCCTAGATCTTATAAGTGGATGATTTTGACTTCATAGTGGTCATCTAGTAGTTTGAGTGGTATGCCTCAAACCTCCTAGGGCTTATAAAATGTGTAACTCAGTCGTGTACCATAAATATTAGAGTTACTTGACGAATCACAATGGATGATAACCTTTTCTATATTTCTTTTGAGTTATAAGTAATTATTAATGTGGAAAAATAAATCAATGGTACAAATATGTCTAGTTATGCATGTTCTTATGTATAAGTTATATAATCATTCAACTTTGTAATACAATCTTCTTAATCTACTTTAATATATATAATTATGGTAAGCAATAGATGCCTTTGGAGTTATATCTCTCGATGGGATATGGGTCTCACTTCATGGATCACCACATCCTTTTGGGTAAGCACTATCAGGTGCAGAGTGATGAGGAGGTGCAGTTTGAAAATACGGGGAACTAGAATTCGGTTGTGAGTATAAAATCCTAGATTCGTCCTTCTACTCCGGTCTGGGTGAGGAGCTTTATATATTAGGTATATTTACTCGAGGTTATGCTGGTATGTTTTAGCAATGTAAATGATGCAATTATGTGGACAACATTTTTTGTAAATAGGTAATTGATGAGGTGATGTAACTTATGAAAAGGTACATGGTGTGTGTGTATATATATATATATATATATATGAAGTTGGAACTTTGTGTAAATGCTTCCTTTAATATGTTTTGAAAATTTTAATTTGGTTTTAATTCTATACCTTTTGATAATATGATTGATTAATGCTTATTGATGTTTTTGTTTTGAGTAATCTCATTTAGTGTGGTGGGTTGCCACAATCACATCATGGTTAACTAATCCAAGGCAAGGCCAGGGTAATATATAACAAGTGTTAGGGTTTACAAGTGAGATATTCATTATATGTGCATTACCTGCTCGTCAGGATGCAAGCAGTGCATTAGGGTATATCCCTAACCCTATTTGTCAATTTCTAAAGAACAAAGCATACTAACATCCTATACAAGGGATTAGGGTTTTTAGATTTAGGAATGCAAATTTAAGTATAATATAGAGTGTCAAAGCACTTTCACCATTGTAGCATATGCTTACTATCTCAGAAGGTTGTCTCCTATGCTATGAAATCCCAAGACTTTCCTTCCTTAACAACATATAAATTTTTTAGGTTGAAACTATTACCTTGATGTGGATCTCAATACTAGACACTACATACTAGTTCAATAAAAAGAAAATCGATAGTCTTCAGAAGTTTATAACATCAAACATATATTAATCCATATGCATTGAGTCACACATGCACTGAACACTATAGGACATATAACACCAAGATCACCATGTAACAAATAATTATATATTATGTGCTAGATAGGGAAGCTAGAGGATATTTAGTATAAAGCTCGATCTCACTGCCCAAGGCTCTAGTAGAGTTTTAGGAATGATGACTGGCCCCATAGACCACCAATATCCTTAACTACGTGCTTTGTTCTGAATCACGCACAAGCCAGGATAAACTTCTTAACTGGTCACTCATCCTAGTACCACTCTGAGCTGAGCATGCTTAACTACAGAGTTCTTTAGTGATGAGATCCCTAAAAATGAGGTGCTCCTTGGTGATATGGGTAGTCCAATCATTCCTTTTAAGATTTTTTTATCCAAGGCCTCAAGACCTAGGATGTTACAATTTTCCCACTCAAACTCTTGATGTTCTCATCAAGACTAAACTATATGGCCTCATAATCATTCTCCATTTCAATGTAGACCCAGAATGACCCATGGACACCCATCTCCCAATCACAGAGTATTAGAACAAGGGTGGCTACATCACCATGGACAACCCTATTCAACATACTAGGACCGCACTACTCAAGACAGGCATGTCACATGCCCATGTGAGCCCCACCTATTTGAGGGGTTATAGATCTAATACCATGTTGTAAAGCCCAAGCCCACTGCCTAAGGCTCCAGTAGAGTTTTAGGATTGATGACCGACCCCACATACCACCACTAACCTTAAATGTATACTTTATCCTTACTCACAAACAAGTAAGGAAAAATTTCTTGACTGGTCATCCATCCTAGTACTACTCTAGGTTGATAACGCTTAACCACAAAGTTCTTTATCAATGGGCTCCCTAAAAGGGGGTGCACCTTGGTGATATGGTTAGTCTGATCATTCCTTTTAAGTTCTTTTTATCTGAGGACTTAAGACCTGAACCACTATAGTTACAATTGCATAGGTATGTGTTTCCAAGAATGTGTCCATGCCCTCGCCACATACACCATTTATTCACATGAACTCATCATAACTTTTTTATTTAATTTCATAACAACCAATCGACTGGTCAAGTGTTAATTCTTACTCTATTCTTATTTTGTGTTTTGGCATCTTTCTAATATAATGATTCATCATCTCTTTAATATTTTATCAATGTAAATCTTATATCACGTCCTTGAAATGAAAGATTTCGTCCATCTAAGCTTCTCACATATTGGAACTGACACAAAATAAATGTCCATGCTAAATGAAAGTGTACGCATAGAGTAGTAAAGGGACTCAAAGAGGCCCGAAGGTCAAACTCAAATAATTGGCACAAAAGCTACTACTAACTAAAATAGATCCACTAGGTCTCAAAAAAGAATTGATTGTGATATTAAAAAATTGAGAATGAGAAATTGAAGTGTAGAAAACACAATGAAAGGAATATTAGATGGATGATCTCTTTAGGACATGAGTTTCACCATGGTGTTAACTTATACATGCATTTTCCCAATTCAATAAAACTTATTTTACTTCCTCAGATTAAGTGTTTGTATCTTTCACATGATAGCCAACTATTAAGCCTAGTTATGAATTCTATTCCACACCATCAATATAAGAGACAAAATGGTAAGATATATCTCTAGAAAAATACTTAACAGTGGTTGGACAACTTTTTCATAACAATATTGATTGTGATGATAATGACTTTTCCACAACAGTTAATGACATACCATATATTTATGTTGATCAAGCATAAATAAGACAATTTCACTTCTCTATTATCAAAATATAAAGCTAAAGATAATTATATTGAATCAAAGTTATACATGCATAGAGTCAACATTGGGATATTCCCATGTCCTATAGAATGGGGGTTTATCCTGTCATGCTCAATAGAGAATTATAAGAAATTAGGAAGGAGAACAAAGCCATAAAAACTCCTAAAAGGTTGCTATGGTCACATCATTTATTCCTTCTTGGGGTCTAATCCTCCAAGGACAGCTGATGAGATAGCCACCATATTAGATTCTTCTACAATGCGATCTGACTCAAATGAGATGCCCTTGTAGTCTGCCCCTCTTATCCAAGAACCATCAGATGTGTCTTGTTTTAATCGTGAGCGTCTTAAAAATGTCATGCTGCTGACTTGAGTCGGTGCCACCACTTCTTGACTTTTACTGTCATTTAGGGCTTCTAATCTCGATGCCAATGAGTTGGGTCAATGGTATCAAGAAGCTTTTTGGCAATTCCTCATCATCTCTACTTGATTCTTCTTTTCCTATTGTCTATTTCCCTCCTTATGTTTGTGCCGCCAACAAAAGTCCATGGTACCAGCTTTCGTCTGTTTGTGCTCATTTAAGTGTACAAATAAAGCAACATTATATCATTGAAATAATAAAATAATGTAATTTTAGGCCAAATATTTGTAAGTCGGATAATTTTGATGCACAAGATCTATTCTAGGAAAAATGTACATATAACACATGAATTTGAAAAAATTCTTAAGAAGCATTCCTAAATTAGCATAAATTTTGGTAGAGAAATCATTTGGATAGAAAATCCCTAAGCTTGAATGTTGCTCACCCTTGAGAAATACTACTTTGGATTTAATTCAAAAAATAAATAGAGTGAAACATATGAGAACTAAGTCATTCCAATCATCTCTAACTCAATGGTCCTAGACCGATCATCTCCAACAATAGAGCAAACAACTACTATTCAAGCAACCAATTATGAAACACAAATTGTCAAAATCAGACTATTTAACACATAAATAAGCAAAGGTAGTGTGATCTCATGGAAATTCTCTCTATCCATACCACTATATTAAGAAATTCTCATGTAGTATGAATGTGGTTCCCTGAACATGATTCAAGGAAGAGAATAAATCTTTATTGGTGAGCTATGACATGCAGAACAGTGGGTGGATGGAATGGGTGGCATGAAAATAGAAATCACGTATTGTACAAGTCATGTATGTATTAGATGATAATAATGAAACTATATGAAGGTTGGAATGAAATTCAATGTGCCCTACTATTAATACTATTCTTGGTGGAATGATGGATGTTTTGCATACTTATCCTAATGACAAGTGGAGGTGCAAGGTGATTTTAACATGGAATTTCACAAGCTTACTTCTTATAAGAGAGATGTATCGATTCTTTTCATTTTTCCTTTATTCAATTTTTTCTTTTCTTTTTTTTTCTTTCATTTTCTATTGCATTTTTATGCTTTGTTTAGCCGTACAAAATTAAAATGTAAGGTAGGGATTTTTCAATTTGGATAAAGACCAAGGATATAAAATTCTTCTAATCTTTGTATTATAAAAATATGTTGAAAACATGTATTGCACGCCTATGAATAACTGAGAATGTAAATATTTTTAATTTTACATGCAAACTAACATTTTTGATTGATTCTAAATATTTGTATTTCTGATGCAAAGAATGCTTCCAGTCATGATGAGATGCAATAAAGGAGAAAAATGATGTCATACATGTATGAAATCTATGGTTGTGATGACATGAAGCGAAGGTGGATCAGATAACGTGACTGAAAGACACACTCTTCCTAACCATGATATATTTCTATTAACTCATGTTTTAGGGTGATTTATGATCTGATTCTTCAATTAACTCAAAAGCTCACACTAATTCTTAGTTAGATTGAGCTCAGATACCATCTTCATTCAAAAAGTGAATGGTAGAGACAGATGTTAAGTTCATCACATACGTCACTAAGTTGAGTAATCCCATATAATGTCATGCAGTGTACTCTTAAACAAGAAAGATCACATTTTAAGAAATGAGTGTACACTACGACCAATACTTCAATTGATCCATGTGAGAATTTTATTTTAAAATCCATTTCTTACACTAGATAGATGTGAGCATATGAAATAAAAATGAAAATGAAAAATAAAAGAAAGAAAAACTATCTAAGATGTAAAAGAAAAGTAAGATTAAAATGAAGATAAAATAAGAACAACATGATAGAAGGATGCAAGATAAATATTGTTCCATACCACCCTAATCTTGAATTCAACAATGTCCTCATTATAAAAAAAACTCACAGATGGAATGGATGTACCAGAAGATCAAGATCCATGGGTATATATTCTCCTTTATCTCTATGGTACCAACTTAGGTAGGTGTCACTGACCTTTTTTTGTGTCTTCATCAGAGAAATTATGTTCACTTCTAAGTTTGGGCCGGTGACACTGACTTGAGGGTCAGTGGTATCAAATTTCCTATATGCCTTTAGACACAACATACTCATCACACATCATCAAATTGCATTAAAATTACTTAACAACCATAATTGATGGAAACAAAAAACTATCTATTAAATGCTAAAGTTAAGAAAAACATGAGGATTGCCTCCCACCAAGCACCCTTGTTTTACGTCTTAGGTTTGACATGATTCTGACCTTTATCCTGGGTTGTCAGGAGTAGGTGGTGAACAATGACTTTGTAATTTGAACTCCATCTTATTATCATCAATACCTAGAGACATGTAACCATGAACCATGGAAATGATCATGTCTTCTTTAGCTTGAAAGGTATCCCTAACAACATTTCATATCCACGTGTCTCATGCATATTCATGACCACAAAGTCACTTGCATATATAAATTTATCAACTTTAACCAGCACATTTCCCAGTTCTCAAAAACATTAAAAATAGAATCATCTGCCAATTATAACATCATGCTAATCTTGGTAGGTTCCCTCAATCCAAGTCTCTTGATTTGAGTTGAAGGCAACAAGCTGATGCTTTCCCCAAAATCACATAGTGCTTCTCTGAACTGTCTACATAAGATAATGATGCTTCTAGGTTCTTTTATTTTTGGTGGGAGCTCCCTTGAATCTTTGGACTCAACACTTCATTTACTTACACAATATTAGAATCTATGATCTTGTGCTTCTTGGTGATGATCTCCTTTAGAAACTTCCCATATTTAGGGTTTTCCCAATATCTTGCACTAGTCGAATACAAATCTAGAGTTCTTGAAAATGCTTTGAAATATTTGGAATTTAATTTTCTTATTTCTTGTCTTTAGATGATAAAAAAAATTAGTTTTAGTGCATCGATGGTTGTGAGAGTGGAGGATGACAAATGTGGAGGAACATATATCTTTTTGGGGGCCTTCCTTCCTAAGCCTGATTCAACACCATCCTCTAAAATAGAATATGCCCTGATTGGACTTTCATGTGGCTTCTCCTTTTCTATTTTAGGAGTTTTTTTCTTAATTGTAATTGTTCCACTATAGCGTAAAACCTTCACCTGCTCTTGCTGTATGGGAACCTCCTCTAAAACTAGAGGAGTAGACATTGTGGCAATGACATATTTTTGTGAATCTTCTTGCAAAAGTGGTATGGCATGAATTTCTTTTCCACTCCTCAAAGTTTTTAGATTGGTTGAAGCGCTCACATGTTCACAATTCTTAGGTCCCCTTATTCCCACATGTCTTCCATACTAGTTTTTGGGATGCGGGATCCATTATGGGAAGAGTTGCATACGTAGCATGTCATATGAATCTAAAGTCTCTTTGATAGCATAAGACTTATCACTTGAGATAGAAACACAATTCTTATGGTCTAGAACCACAAGGTGAATGGATGGATATGGGGGTTAATCAATGACACATCTCTTCTCACTATAGACATAAATAGTGTTGGCCTACTAATGGTGGTACCATGACTCTGTGTTTCTAGTGAAAACACGATGTCTTGTCATTGTAAAGTCTAATAGATCTGTGGCCATCTACAAAATTTGAGTCACTAAAGTTTAGATTCAAGCTCCCAAGTTTTGCTTCTCCCTCTCAGATTGATCAAAATATAAATCTATCATGGTTATGATGTTTCCAAGAATGTCTCCCTTACTATCATCTTTATTTGGACACCACTGATGTTGATTTTTGTTGACAACTGTATTATTGGTAAACTTGAGGTTGTTGCACCAATGTCCTACTAAAAGAAATTTGGACCCCACAAAGCAAAATAATATCTCCCGTCCATGTTTAATCAACTTGCCTATAATTAATCTGATGCCCAAAATTACCTACAATCTTCAAAAATTATAGCCTTGTTGAGATTCAAGGTCCCCAACTACATTGTCAAGGTCTTCAGGTGTGCCATCATCTCAATCATCAATTCACAAATTCCTTGTTCATTTATGGCATTTACATACCTAAACAAAATAAAAGCATTCATGTAGATCAAAGGTACTCAACAATTGTAACTAAAAAATTAAAGCAGATAAATTTCAATAAAAAGTTGTAGAAATAATTTTTTAAAATATATGATCATGAAATTTTGAAAAAAAAATACAACACTGCATTTAAAAGAAAAAAGTTAGCCTAGGGTGATTGATTTTAGCACTCATAGTGGTAAAGTTATCAATTCCCCGACAACAATGCAAAAAACTTGACGCAATTTAAATGTGCATGCTAAATGCAAGTGTACGCGTCAGAGTAGTAAAGAGACTCGAATTCAGAATATATTGAGATATTTATAGACTACTACTAACTAAAATAGATCAGCTAGGCCTATGAAAAGAGTTGATTGGGCTATTGAAAACTGAAAATGAGATATAAAAGTGAAAAAATACAGTGAAAGGATGATCAAATGGATGGATTATTCAGGATGCTAGTTTCACCATGGTGTCAAAATATGCAAGCATTATACTATATCAATACAACTTAATTTACTTCCTTAGATTGAGCTTATATAACTTGTACTGCCCGTTTCATTGCATAGAACATTCTTTAGCTTATTTACTAGTATGTTTCATAGAATCAATATAAGAGACTAAATAATAAGATTTGTCTCTGGAGAAATACTTCAAAAAGGTTTTCTTGATTTCATAAAATGTTATTGATCGTGATGATAATGACTTTTGTAACTATGAACAATGCTTTTATAGCAGTTAATGACCTAACACATATTCATGGTGATCTAGGATATAAAGATAATTAAGCTTTTTTGTTATCAAAATCTGAACCAAAAGACAAACTATAACAAATCAAACTTAATAATGGGGGTTTAGCCCCTCATGCTCAATAAAGTATGAGAAGAAGGTAGGAAGGAGAAGAAAGTCATAGAAAAATCCTAAAAGGTTGCTCAGGTTCATTTATTTCTTCATTCTTGGCCTCTAGTTTCTCTGAGGATGGCTGGTGGAATAGCCTCTAGATGAGATGCCTCTCCAATGTGGTCCGGCCTAAATAAAATGCCCATGGTGACTCCCCCTCCTGATTTATATAGGTAGAATCCGCCCACCACTTTCTAAACAATCGTCATATGTGCGTTATCTTAATCTTGATCATAATAAAATGTAGGTTCCACCGGTTTGAGTTTGTGTTGCCTACTACTTCACTTTTATTGTGATTTAGTATTTCTAATCTCAGTGCCACGGACTTGTGTTGATATTATTGAGAAGCTTTTTGGTGTTTCCTCTTCTTCAGTTTCTGATTCTTCTTTACCAATTCTCAGTTCCCCTCTTATTTTAGTGCCACTGACAAAAGTCGGTGCTATCAAAATTTCTTCTATA
Organism: Alisma plantago-aquatica; assembly: GCA_963693085.1. NCBI lineage: Eukaryota > Viridiplantae > Streptophyta > Magnoliopsida > Alismatales > Alismataceae > Alisma > Alisma plantago-aquatica. The sequence continues at coordinate 937,458,433 of OY856409.1, forward strand.
TGGGCTCAATTATGTATGCAAATAATGCAACAATATATTAGGCAAAAAATAAAATAATGTATTTAAGGGCCAAATATATATTAAATGGATAATATTGATGCACAAGAGCTATTTTATGTATTTTTGGCAAAGTATACATAAAACACATGAATTTGAGAGTAATTTTTGAGAAAACATGCCTAAATTAACCCAAATTTTAGTAGAGAAATCATGTGCATCAAACTCATAAACATAATCCTCACCCGTTCAATATTTCTCCTCTTCAAAAACATTGCATCTCATAGAAGAGAATGTACTTCAAGAAAGAAAAAATGGTGATTCAAAGAGTGATGATTATTTAATCTTCAAGAAGCCACCACATAAACTATGAGATATAATATATAGCATGGAAATATCTCCAACGTGGAAAGATAAAAATCATGTGGTGTTTACCAAATTTAAGAGTTGTATAATACAAGCTATAAGTCATACCACATAGATTTAAATGTTTCCTAGGTTGACATAAACCTAAAAGAATAAATTATGATAAAAAACAAAGGTTCTCATTGATTTTTTTATTGTCATCTCAATGTAAAATTTTTATGGATCTATGACACATGTGAAATGAAAGATGTTGTTCAACTTGTTGTCCTTGATCTATTGATTGGAACTCATGAACATTATCATTATCCATTACATTTTCTCCACTTGTACTATATAAGTTTTCATAGTAGTCAAAGAATCTGCACCACTATAGAAAATGCTTTTTATAATGAGTAAAACACAATAATTCTTTCAGTTGTGTTGTAGTTAGCATATTCATTACAACAAGTCATTTGTGTGTTGTCTATTTTATATACTAGTTATTGCATGTGCTTTCCACATGATGCATGTATAACATTTGTTATTAAAGGAACATAAAACTTACATATAGATAAAATTTATGTACACAATATATCATTGCAAAACAAGAAAAATTAGTCCCACATGTTTGTGTGTTTTAAAACCACTCTTTCACCTGCATATTTAATCTCAATAAATTTATATCATCCTTATTTTGTAATTTTGATAAGGCATCACCCTTCTCTATTTTGTACTTTATATACCCATTTCTACTTAGATGATGAGGTTTAGATGACGTTGGTTATTCTTGAAATTATCTTAATGTGCCGAAATCCATTTGATATTTTATTATCAATTAACATTCATTTCTTCCATGATAATTTCTTGATGGGTTGAGTACAATAATATTTTTTCTTGTATATCCATGTCCTTTTCACTATCAAATATGATGATATTCAGAAAAGTATTAACCAATAAGATAATACATTCTATTTTTTGTATCATAAACTATCTAAACTCTCTAACAATATATCTATATAGTCATCAACTCAACTAAACTAAAGATATTTTTGTAATAAAATTTGAATCCAACCATAATAATCAATATTTAATTTTTTCTTATAACAATCTTTGAACATATATAGAATTCACATTAAGATATCATATCCTAATTTGCAAACACAATGGAGCATGGTAGCATCAACTCTCTTATTTTTTTCTAGTCCCAACCATACTTTGTTAAAAGTTATATAGATCATTCATCTATGAATCCTATCACATAAGAGAAGAAAATATTTTGATCATACCAAATCAGAATAGATTATGATAGTGCAATGTATGAAAAAACTATTCTATCATATGAAATAAAAATGTATTATAAAATGAAACTTAACCTCTCCATCATCAAATTCTAGAAAATAGGAAATTTTATCTTATCTTTGAAAAAAATCTTTTCTAAATGCTACCATATATTTTTTACATTTCAAATTTTCTAAAAACAATTAGAGAACCATTTAGAGAAATATAAATATACTTGTTAAGTATTCTTTTAGTTGCATTATTGTTGTACATTAAGAGTCAATAAAAAGAGAGATTCACTTTGACTTATTGGACTAAACATATGTAAAGTAAATAATATTAAAAATAACACATGTTTATATACCTTTAAAATTTCATCAAGGAATGATTTATATGTTTGATTTATTATTTAATATTCAATAATTCTCCCCCAATTATTAAGCATATCACCTATTATATGTCCCCAACAATATGCTAAAAGATTTAATTTAAGTATCCCAACAAGGAATCAACTAAATAGTATATATAATAATAAATTGCAATGATTCAAAATTATATTAGTTTTTTCTCTTACTTGTATTAGAAAAAGCATGCATTCAACCAGAGATTGACCATACCTTTTTTGCATTACCTCGGATCAACAAAAATCACATACTAACTATTTTTGAAAGCTAAAGAAAAATAGTTTGTTACATATTTAGAAATGTCTACGAAACATAAAATATAACTATACATGCTAATATTGGTTGTCATATATTAGTGTTTTCATATTTACTAGCACATAATAATCCCAAGTTCTTCTCATACCCTTAACTATATTACAATGTCAAAAATATCTAAAAAGTTATAAAATCCAACTTTTGTAAGTTTTCCAAGTAAGAAAGTTATGGTTGTATAGATTTTGTGGCTATTGTAATCCGTCACAATTTGATGATGTTTTCTGAATGTCTTAATTTAAGTCAAATAGTCTAAAATTTTATATTTACAAATAATTATTTTAATAAGAAAAAAAATAAAAAGAAAAGGGTCCTAAGTGTTGTAAACTTCAGAAAGACTTGCATATATATATATATATATATATATATATATGTGTGTGTGTGTGTGTATATATATAATTATATATATATATAATATAAATATATATAAATATATATATATAATTATATATATAAATATAAATATATATATAGAGAGAGAGAGGGAGAGAGGGAGAGAGTGAGAATCTTGAAGATGTTTGTATTCTATTTCTATTTAATTGGAAGTGATGTTGTAAAGTATTAATGAAGTTTTTGTTATATTCCTTATCAACATATTTAAATTATAGATATCATTTTTATTCTTATGATCTTTGTGGTGTGTACGTAAAATGTTGGTATTCAAAATATTTATGATCTTTTGTGTGTCATCCACTATTCGTAAGCATACACATGGGACATGATATTTAGTAGTATGTTTTTTCATATATTTCCTATTTCTTTTGAATATTCCTAAATATCCATACATGAAGATTATTTCATATAGTAATTGTATCCTACTATGAATAATGTATGAATTACATATTCTTGCAATAAGATAAAAAATTCAAACACAATTTATATATATATATATATATATTTACTTTTTAAACATGTAGATAGTTTAAAAGAATTACTTATATGTTACTTTCTTATTAAAGCTATCAATTTGTTCAATCTACACTATTTTTTAGCTTCATTGATATTGAAGAATGAATATTTTTTATTTCTTGAGAAGTTCAACTTTCAATCATGCATGGGATTAATGGTTTAACCTTCATCATATGATTTTTTTATATTAGTATTGTGAAACCTTAGCAGTTCCTGATGGTATGCAAGGTTTGATTGCATCTACACCTATAAAACTAATTCAACTGAACTCAATAAGAAAAACATAATCTACTAAAACTTGTCATGATTTGACCCACTCAATTTGATCAAAAAGTGTTATATTAAATGTTTGGGAGGCATTATGTATGAGGCTCCAATTGGTGCCTCATTTGTATCTCAACTTTCCGATAGGTGTCAAGGTTTGATTTTTTTTTGTTGGCAATAAAAAATAATAGTATATTATCTTTAGTAAATGATGTTGATATTTTTTATATCTATTTACTTTCTTCTTTAAAAAATATCAATTACATAGCTTTTAAATTATAATACAATCATAAAAATGTTTTGTGACTGAATCTATTCCAAAGTAAATCTCAATATCTTTTGAAAGTAATAAATTAACACAAGCATGCTTCCTTTTCTTTTATTAGATGTCGGTTCTGGACTCCTTTTCTAAATTAATCTTCTCATATACATATCCATTTTGTGTGCAAGGATTTTTACTGTTTGGTTTTTTATCCATCTAAATAATATTTCATTGATCTTACATTATCCACAATCCAAGTTCATGTGAGAACCCTAAAATTGACATTATGATTTACATGCTTCATCCAATGGATTATATTGTGTAACATTAGTAGCAAAAAACTAGATGTTTTATGTTTATTCCCATTGTTAACCAAATTCTTAACACTTTTTTATATGTTGTCTAGTATAAAGCTCAATGTGATACATTCTAGTGAGAGAAAATGCAACATTGTACAATGCATGTTGAATCAAATTGCTACTAATGTTACCTATTATGTTATTAAAACTCCAATTGCCTTTCACATGGTCCTCTTATAAACCTCCATTGCACATGTTTGCATATAGGAGTCCAACTACAAAGTAGGGATATCAAAGGGCAATATTTGTAACATTTTCAGCTCCATAGCTAACAACAACTTTGAATGTATATATAATGATAAAATGCTAAATCACAAAGTTTTCAAAAACATCCCATATCATATTTTGTTTCCAAAAATAATACTACTCTTTTTATATCAGAATAGAAGCTAGAGAATAAAAATGTTGTAAGAATTTACAATAGAATCTTACCAAACGTGTTGAGGTTGAAAATTATAGAAGATTCTTCAGTTTATCACCCTCTAAGAATCTTTTAACACCATATTTAGGTTGACATTCATGCTTATTGACATATGTGGTTGTCTATAGGTAAGGAGGAAATAAACTTCCTGAGCTACGTGCTAGAGTACCCAACAAACATGATCATTCTTACATATTAATTCATGTGAAGGTCATCAATATATAGTATGTCCCGTTCCAAAAAAAACTGAATTGTAGTCTTTTAACTTCATACGTTGTCATTCTACTCCTTGGGGAAATAAATACTAAGATGCATTGGAATAAGATAAGATATCATCGTATCCTTCATCATTAACTCTCTAAAGCTTTATTGCATTTCTATTCATCACAATTGATTACATGTTGAGTTTACTGATAATAAAGCCCTTCTCAAATGCCTAAAATTCCACTTACTACTACACCGACTATACGTCACAACTAATTTGGTGTATCCATCTCCACCACATCACTGTAGGCCTGAGTATTTTAAAATATCAATGTTTATGAGAGTTGTACTAGAAACTAGACTTATAATGATCAAAGGCACATATTTATTTTGTGTTGCATAGTATCATTCATATTTCAGTAAAAGATATTTTAGGGATCTGATTTGGTTTTTCCCAACCAAACTCTTGTATGTTTGACAATTGATGTGGCTCCTTTCACTGATTGGTATGGTCAGTCTTGTAACACCAAGTAATTAGTCAGTAGAAGGTAACTAAAATAAATGGTATAGACATCATGTGGCAAACAGAGTATAGTGTGCATCGAATTTCCTACACATGTTGCTTGATTACAAGGTTGATTTTCTCATCGCCATGGTGCATGTTAATCCATCGGTTGAGACTGGAGTCATGGACAAACTGTCATCCTATAAAATTGGTACTGAAATGTCCTAGAGCATGTTGAGATAGTTAGTCTCATCCATTGTGTGGCATATCAAGAAGCACTCATTAATAGGACCGTCTATGTTTCTATAGACTCACCATACTTGACCTTTCCACAAGTCTTGCTCACACTTCGCCTGTCTAGGTGACCCCATCTTTTACCGTAAAAGATACAACAATGATGCACATTGCCTATCACCTGAAGCCCCTTCGCTCAACTGTTATGAATCTCCTGCCTAATGCAATGTAGATGGTGATTGTGGCCATAAATAATCGTCTGCAGTAGTAGTAGAGCTTTATGAACGTACGTAGATGGAGTGTTGTCTCTGGCAACATATTACTTGCATTGGCTCCTGTACAAGCGGTGTCTCCTGTGTGAAAATTGGACAAGGAAATAATGCATTATTCTGATCCTTTAAAGATCACATTGCTTAGCCAAACATTATTTTCTTTTTGATCTGGCATATAGAGCCCTAGATCATCTCTGAGAGACACAAAAACAATGAATTATGTTGCACACTACTTACCACGGGAAGCCCCTCCGTTCAGCCGTTCAAAATTTCCTACTTCATGCAAATTGGATGGTGATTATGGTTGTTGCGGCAACACTAACATAGTCACATCAGGTGAACACGTCGGCATGGTGCTCTCTCTGGTAACATTAAGTTGGCTACCCGTTGTAGGTGTCTTCCAAGTCCATATGTGTATTCACACTTACAATGCATTGTTTATCGAGATCCCATGATTTTCCCAAAATGTTTTATGTGATGGTGTTTATTCACTCATCCAAATCTGAAAGCGTCTGATATTAGTATGAGATGCGGTTAGATAAAGATGGAAAATAAGTAAGCACAGTTTTTTAGGAGTCCAAGTCATTTAGGGAAGCAAAGAGATGGAGATGATTTGTGATGCTTAGAAGAGTAGAATAGTAGATTATACAACACAATTTATATACAACGGGTCAATGTTTTATAGTATATATGATACTACAACAAGTGATAAATTGTTGTCATATACGATAATGTTACAACACATTCAAATCTATTATAAAAGATGATAATTACATAACATGTTCTAACATGTTGTAATAGTGACATATGCTAACTCTTTTAAATATATTATAATTACACAACATACTCAAACTCGATGTCATATACCATAATCACACAACAGGCTTTCACATGTTGTAATAGTTACATGTTGTAATAGACCACATTCACGCAACAGGTGTATACACGACTCATTGTATATGGATAACAAAGAATGCACTTGGTTCATAATAAGAAATTGGTTAAGCGGTTTGAGTTGTGTTTTACTTTCATGTGGTCTCAAGTTTGAAACCTATGTCTAGATGCATTTTTCTTTTTTTCTCAACATGTTTTATAAAACAGGTTTAAATCTTCTACCCCAACACGCTGTCCCGACGTGTCCCTTCCAATCTCGACTATACAAACATTGCATTAAATTTTTTTTAGGGGTGGGTTTTATGATACATGTGTGGTAGGGATTTTTTAGGACACAATCATAACAACAAGTGCGGTACAACTGATTTGGAGGCGTATAAAATGACCCTATTAAAATGAGTGTATTCAATGAACTACAACATGCATTTATTATTGTATTTACCACACATTTTATAACATATGAAACACTTGTTGTATAAAGAATCCCCTATAAGACCACACAATCTAGCATAACGATTGACACATGTTGTAAAATAGAAAAATAAAATGTAGTAAAAAGCATTTTATGTAGTAGTGTTGGGACATGGAAAACTGGAAAATCTAAAAAGTGATGACAACCAAATCTAGAAGTACCCACTCCACAAACTATAAAGCACAATACTTAGCTTGGAAAACTCTCCCACATCATGGGAAGATGAAAACACAAGGCGTTAACCAAAACAAGAATTGTGTAATAGCGATTGTGAGCCACACCATGCATATTTAACTATCTCCTAAGTCCTAAGTAGCCATAAACCCAAAAACACAAAACTAGAAGAAGAACCTTCACACCCCAATTGGATTCAAATGTTCTCCTTGACTTTTTATTCTCACCAAAGCACACCAACTAAAAAGAATTGAGTGTATGCTTAATTTTTACTTTGTACCATTGTGATCATTGACCATGTAACTTGAGATTAGTGTTTGACCACTATACTATGAAATCACATACCATTTCATAGCATGTGGCGCCCATTCTATGTGGCTTATTATAGTACAACTTAGATGTGCTTCCACTAGTGATTGGTTCACCTAAGGTATAATCATCAAAACTCTCTCCTCCATGAAGAGAAGCAACAAAACATGAACTAATTGGATGATGCAGTGACATTTTTTATGTACCACTTTCTTCCAAGCACTGCTACATGCTAGATACAAGACCTACATCCTTTATAAGAAAATAATGCCACCTCTAGTGTTCTATCAATGTAGGTTGGCTCTTGACCGTGACAATACATCATCGTAGACCTAGCGACTCCTTTCCTTCTATGAGAAAGCATCACTATTATCTTTTGTTCAGTTTCTCTTCTACAACGGAATATCATTAACATAGAAATTGGTGAGGTACTCCAATTGCCTTTCACATGGTCCTCTTATAAACCTCCATTTTACATGATTGCAATTGGGAGTCCAACTACAAGTCACATCCAAACCTCTAAAAAGAATCCATGTAGCTAGTCATCTATAGACCTCTTGGAGTTAGCCAATTTGAGACAAAGAGGAATCAATCATAGTTGAGTGCTTATACAAGTAAGACATGCCCCCGACTCTACAAAATATTCTTGTAAATTATGGCCAATACCAGGTATATAAGCAGTGATTTCAAATCCAGCCCGGGGTGATCATCACCACTTGTACCTCAAATCTCGGCACAGTGGAACGGCCTGATCTATAAAATGACTGAGGCATATGTACAACTCATGTCCTGCATAACCCTTGAATGAATTGGCCCATCGATGTAGAAAAATTATGAGGCATGCCATTGTGTAAAATTTCCATTATAAATTGCAGCCACCACAATATCTACGGATGGTCATCCATTCATTTATGGTCTAATCTTTTCGGGGTCACATCTTATTTGAATGTATAATATTCCACGTGGAATACAAATGCGCCTTATACGCAATGGCAGCGTCGTTACTTATATGTTACTAAACCTTGAATGAATAGAACCATGTAGGAAAAATTAATACGGCACGCCAGTTTAAAATTTCCATTATCGATTGCGGCCACAACATTATCTGCGGATGATCATCCATTCACTTCTGGTCTAATCTTCTCTGGGTCACATCTTATTTGAATGTATGATATTACACGTGGAATATGGAATGAGCCATATACACAATGGCAACCTGTTACTATAAAATATGTTTGTTCAACACTATTTTCAGGCCACCAGCTCCCAAATGCACGGTGGTTTGCCTTATCTTCCACTAGCTCCAGCCCATTTATAAAAACGCATCTTGTGAAGCGCAAGTTGCGGGTTCAAATTTTAGCGAACTCGTTGGGCACTACAGGAAGGGATTATAGCTCTCGGTGTAGCTGACGGTGTTTTTTCTCTCTGTTATTTTGAACATGGATGAAATTCCCCGCTTAAAAAAAAAACAAAAAAACAAAAAACAAAAAACAAAAACGCAGATCACACGCCTAGTTTATAGCATGTTGCTAAAACCACTGTCGACCACGGTCACGCCCCAGAGATCTCGTCCGTGTAGTCGCAATATTTTACAATCTAACCGGCGGCTAACTCGCGCCCACGTATCCAGGCCGGCCGGCAAGCACACACCACTTTCACATTCCTACCGCGTTCGGCTTCCTCTGATTCCACCGGCGACGCATTGCCAATGCATGGTTCCGGGCCCGTCACGACGGCAGCCAAGTGGTTGTTGTACTTGTCGTGGGAAATGTCTTATAGAAACCCAATTGACGATAATAACTTCACACAATTATTTTAGGAACCACCTAGACCAATACAACTGTTACAACATATTGCCTATAACATTACTTAATACAATAAACATCATTAGCATGCGCGCATGCTGTCATTCATTGTCCCAGGCCCCTTGAATTTAGAGGTCGAGTGTGAGACAAAGGTTTGATTTTGACGGTGGTTGAGTCCTTATCAATGAGGGTCATGCATCGGCTCTAACTCATGTCCCAACAATTGCTTTAGTTGGATCTCCCCCACCACCAACAATATATACAAGCATAAAGCACATGTCCGATGATGTAACAACGCTTGAATGTATAAGCCTCTACAATGTAGGGAATACTAGTACGCGACGCCATTGTGTAAAATTTCTAATATAGATTATCAGTATAAAATATACAGCCGATCGCCCATTCATGTCGTGTCTTATCTTCTCTTCTCATGATCACATATTATTTCAATTTATGATATTGCACGTGGAATATGAAGTATCCCTTATCTATACTATACAATACAAGCCGTGGAGGAATAATTTTGCAATTTTTTCCATAGCCTTCTGTGTGTTCCGTGCAATTTTCACAACTATTTTGTTAAATTAGGAAATGGTCCTTGGTTCCATAACAAAATTGTGCGACAAAATAGATGGTGAAATCCGACGCTTCATTTGGAGTGGTGGGCGGAAAAGGAGAGGGACGCATCTTGTGTCTTGGGAAAGGCTAACGAGCAAGAAGATCCATGGTGGTCTGGGCCTTAAATCCATGCGGGACTGGAACTAGACACTTCTTCTCCGCCATAACTGGGATATCTGGTGTGGAAGAAACACTCTTTGGTGCATGGCCATGCGTGACAAGATGATGAAGAGCAATCCATGAACTATTCCTAATTTGTCTCGCCTGGCGAGAACTGTTCTGCAAATGAACTCCTTTATGCAAGCTAATACGTTCCTCTGCCCTATGAGTGGGAACCACATTAACGTGTGGCATGATCGTTGGCTCCCAAGTGGTATTTGTTTGAAGGACCACGTTAGAAAAGATATCCCTGAAGAGCTGCGAGACTTGCAGGTGAGCAGCCTAGTGAACCTGGAAGGTCAATGGGACCGTGAATTTCTCGATCTATGGTTTTCTGTAGGTGTAGTCAAGGAGATCCTTAATATTCAGCCACCTGTTGAGACTGAGGCTGAAGATATATGTGTATGGAAGCTCAACAATGGGGGCAGTTACACGGCCAAGTCGGCCTATACGGCCTTGAGGGCGGACTCTGAGGTTACAAGACCTGGACAGTGGCCTGTCATCTGGAAAGCCCAAGTGGCGGCGAAGGTGAAGATATTCATGTGGATCGCTGCTAATGGAGCCCTCCTTACTAATTGGAAACGGAGAAGAAGGCGGATGACCACCAATGCTGTTTGCAGTCGCTGCAATAAGGAAGATGAAACCAGTCTCCATGCCTTGAGAGACTGTGAGAAGGTGAAACCAGTGTGGCTACGCTTACTAGCCGGAGTAACGCCTGGAAATGTCGCGTCTATTGCATCGGATTTCTAGAGTCCATCAAACTTTGAGCAATGGATTAGCAAGGGGCTCCGATCTAGCGAGGCCACCAGAACAATCTTTCTCATAGCATGCTGGGTAATTTGGAAACAACGCAACTTGGAGGTCTTTGAAGCTAAAGATATCCCTGCGTTACAACATGTGAACATAATTCTTTTGGAATATAAAAGAACAGCCGCAGCTTGGGATAAAAAAGAAGACGACGAGAATCCAACTACATTGGCGCATCAGAATCTTAACTGGAGCGGACAGCTCTTGATGCATGTGGACGCCGCCTGGAAGAAGGGCAAAGGTGCCATTGCTGTGACTGTTCAGGATCGTAATAATCAGTGGAAAGGAGGGGTAGGCTAGCTGATCTCAGCGGACAACCCTCTACAGGCTGAACTTATGGCCATTGCCCTTGCTGCTAAAATTATCAAATCCAGCAGTTTGCAAGGCACTGCTGTGATCACTGACTGTTTGACGGCCATGAAGATGTTACAAGATGATTATCACAAACATCCTCGATATGCGAGTATTATAAGGGGAATCCAGTTAGTTTTGGGAGACAATGCGTCTATTCACCATGTGGAGAGGAAGCAAAATGGACCAGCTGATGCTTTGGCTAAGGCACATTTACAAAAAACCTGCAGAATCAAGTATTATGATGTCCCTCCCAAGGATGTCATTGATACTGGACAAATCTTTACTTGTAATGGTAGTAGTACTACCATATTTAAATCTATGCAAATAACTCACATATGTAATTTGTCTTTGAATATGCTTGCACGGGGTGAGCAAGATGAATAAAATTATCGCCCGACTTCCCTAAAAAAAAGACTATTACAATGTTTATCTGCAAACTTGTATCCTTTTATAAGAAGGGTCCATTGACCACTCTTGACTCAACACAACACCGCCACCTTTCCGTTGGCAAATCAGATTCACGTGGAGGAAAAAAGTCGACACAACCCAGAGAAGAAGGTAAAAGGGTTCTTGGTGGCTGTATCGGAAGGTAAACCTCCAATCCACTACGATGCCATGATCTGGCTTTGGGAGCGGGGAGCGACATGTTCTGATCTCACTTTAGAAGTTGGAGATCCGCTGGGGACAGTAATCTTGCTTGAAATACCACTGCTTCAGAAGATGGAGGAAAGAATCGCGACCTAGCTTGAGAATGCGACGGCTAGCAGTCTCGACGTCCCTTCTCTGGGTCGAGTGCTCGAACCTTAGTAGGAGCGTGTGTAGATTGGAGATGGGGTCACCAGGAAGCAACATGTTGAACGAATGCATAAGGTGATAACACACAAAGACGCACAAACAACATCGATCCCGTTCTCATTAGATTGACTTGAAACTCCCGGGGGGCATGGATTGTGGGATACAACGTGCTAAAGAATCAATGAAACATCACCTCTCCTTACTCATTTTTTGAAGTAGTTCGTAAGCTTATGTTTAGATTGAGGTGAAGTAATGTTGTGTGACTTCTCATTATGGTAGATGAATTGTTTGAAAAAATGCATAACAAAATATGATGGAATTTATTAATGCTATGGTTGGTTGTATGGTTCTTTTGTATTCCAATCATACTTGTGCAGTTCATCTTGTCGTCTGTGTAACAATATGTTTCTGTCAATTAGTTATTTGTTCCAGTTGCAAAGATACATGGTTCTACAAAATTCTATACATAAATTTGAATTCAGTGACTTTGCCCCTGTAATACGTTACGTATTCATTGAAATTATGGTCAATCATGCATTAGTGTTAATAGTTATTGGAAACAAGTTCTGACATCAACTTTTCTTGATTAGATAATCGATATCAATATAACATGTGTGAACTCAATTTTAGAGTAAAATATTTAATATCAAAGGGTCTCTTAGTAAATTTTCCAAAATTTTGTATGCACATATGACTAGGTGTAAAAATAAATCCTTTCCTGTCAATGACATCCATATTTGTTCTCTAAATGGGTTACATCAGGTTACGATGACCCATTGGGGCGGGTATGGATATGCATTGCTTTAACCCTTTTTTTTAATTGGGGGGGGGGTATGGATTAGCCCAAAATATAGATGGGTATAGTGGGTACGGCTATGGGTCAGTCAAACCCGCATATTTGTCATCCCTATATGTTAGTCCATTCTATTGGTTTCTTGCAGATCTAGCTTGTTCTCCGCCTTCCATGTTAAGTACTGTTACATATTACAAACAATATTATCAGAATTCCATACTTCTAGCAGCTTTGGGAATTCTGATGACTCCATTTTGATTTGGATTGGTAGCTTCTGGAATCTCTAGCATGTGTGTACCTTTTATGTGTATTTGAAACTTTTAGACTTTATTAGTTGTTGATATTCCTTGCAAAATGATCACATACTACTATCCATTCATGATATATTGTTATATTCATTCTCATGGAATAATGAATTCTAATTTGCTCTGAATATGCAATGCAAACAATGATCGTGGAGATTATCAAGTTGACCTTATATAGTAAAAATCTTGTGGCATGGGTCTAATTAACAATATACATTGAAAATTTTATATACTAAATATCTTATTACATGGTTGTTAACAATACACATTGCAGACTTTATATAATAAGCATCTTACTGCATGGATAGCATTGAAGAAAATTAATAATCCATTTGCTTCATTCTGTATGGACTTAACATACCAGGACAATGCAAAAAACGATTGTGGAGATTATCAAGTTGACCTTATACAGAAAAAATCTTGTGACATGAGTCTTAACAATATACATTGAAGATTTTATATATGAAGTATCTTATTACGTGGTTATTAACAATACACATTGAAAGACTTTATATAATACAGGAAATCATCCATGGAATTAACATCGCTTTAGTACAGGAAATCATCCATGGAATGAACAGAAGGAAAGGAGCTAGGGTGATGGCAGTGAAGATTGATCTGTCCAAAGCTTACGACAGGATGTCCTGGAGCTTTGTAGAAGAAACGTTAGCTCTGGTTGGGATCCCTGTAAATATAAGACAATTTATCATGTACTCCATTACTGGCGGCCAATCTACCATCGTGTGGAGTGGAAAGCAGGCTACTCCTTTCAAAGCTAGCCGAGGTCTCAAGCAAGGAGACCCGTTGTCCCCATATGTCTTTGTGTTGTGTCTCGAGCGACTATCTCAATTAATCAAGGACAAGGTATCGAGTGGCAAGTGGAAACCAGTGAAACTGGGCAGAACCGGTATGCAAATTGCACATGTGTGCTTTGCCGATGATCTTATCCTTTTTGCTGAAGCTAGTAGAAATCAAATGAGGAGAATCCTAAAATGCTTTGACACGTTCGGCCGTGCTTCAGGACAATCTATCTCTGCATCTAAATCTCAAGTCTTCTTCTCCAAGTGTGTCCCTTCCTCGATCCGAAGAGCAGTCCAGCAGCAGTGTACTTTCACCATCACTGACGACCTGGGCAGATACCTAGGGGTCCCTATTCTACATTCCAGAGTGACCAAAACGACCCACTCTGACGTCATTAACAAAGTAGAGGGCAAGGTACAAGGTTGGGCGGCAAAGTCCCTTTCGATGGCAGGTCGAGTATGTCTTGTGAAATCCACCTTATCGGCTATCCCGACCTACGTTATGCAAACTACTACTCTTCCTGTCAGCATTTGCGATAGGATTGATGGTACGATTAGAAAATTCCTTTGGGGAGGAGGACATAAGCAGAAACCCATTTCCCTAGTAGCATGGAACAAGGTTACGAGCTCTAAGATCAATGGAGGTCTGGGTATCAGGTCTATGAGAGAATGGAATCAGGCTCTTGTGCTCAAGAACTCTTGGGACATGGTGTCCAACAGAGACTCTATATGGTGCAGCTTACTAAGGAGAAGGTTCGACTGTGCTGAGCCCGGAAAGGCAATCACTGGGTCACAGTTAGGCAGAGCCACCATTGAAGGAAAGCAGTTCATTCTTGACAACACGTCCATCTGCCCGGTTGGAGGAGAAGACACTAATTTCTGGGACGATAACTGGGTTAAACCCGGACTGCAGCTGCGCACCAGGGCGAAACAGCAGGTTCCTACTGACTTAGCAGATCTAAATGTTCGAAGTGTTGTGCTTGACAACGGAGATTGGGATACTGATTTCCTGAATTACTGGCTTAATGAGGAAGATGTGAAGTTGATTCAACGTAGTCCGACGCCCATAGGGAGGCCTCAACGTGATATTAGAATCTGGAATCATACGTCCGATGGCACCTATACCTCGAGCACAGCCTATCATCTCCTGCGAAATCATAAGGAGGTGAAGACGAATGGAAACTGGAACAACATCTGGAAACTTCGAACGCCGGCGAAGATTAGAATGTTTGCCTGGCTTGTTCTACACTCAGCCATCCTCACTAACACCAGGCGACAACAGCGGCACATGTCTGACACTGGGACATGCCCAAGATGCCTAAGGGAACCGGAAACAATTATCCACACCCTACGCGACTGTGAGAAGGTTGAGTGTGTCTGGAGGACACTGCTGTCTGCGGAGGAGTATCGAACCCTGTCTCACCCAACCACCATTGAAGGGTGCTTAGAGGTGATTCGGAAACATGTATCAATATCTATAGAGGATTTCTGGACAACCTGTTACATGATTTGGAAATTCAGGAATGGAGAAGCTTTCGAAGGGGATGCTAAACCGTTAAGCCATCAGTGCTACCGAATCAGGAAAGCATTACAAACCACAAAGGAAGCCTGGCCTATTATAACCAGGAGCTCTAGCACTAACAGGATCTCGGTTATCTGGAGAAGACCGCCACCGGGGTGTGTGAAGCTCAACGTCGACGCCGCAGTGAAAGGGGAGGAGGCTGCAGCGGCAGTCGTGGCTAGAGATGCCGGAGGCAATTGGCTAGGCGGTTGGGTAAGGAAAGCACAAGCAGGTTCGGTGGTTGCTGCTGAGTTGGCTGGAATTCTTTTAGCCTGTGAGCAAATCAAGAGCAGTAGCTGGACTCAGACGATCATTGAATCAGACAGCCTTCTAGCAATCAAGATGCTAAAGGAGGAAGAAGGAAAGTGGCCGAGTTGCTCACTGTGGATGACGAAGATTAAGGCGGAATTGCCAAATACTTCCAGTTTAGTTTTCTGTAGGAGAGAAGGCAATCAAGTAGCTGACAAGCTAGCTAAAATGCACCTCAGAAGTAACCTGCATCAAACCTACTATGCCAGTCCACCGATCTGCATCATGAGTATGTATGCCTGTGACAAAAGATCTTGTAATAATGTCCAGATTACACATTGAATAAAGTTGGAGGAGTTTTAATAAAAAAAAAGGACTTTATATAATAAGCATATTACTATATGGCTAAAATTGAAGAAAAATTAATAATCAATTTGCATCATTTTGTATGGACTTAATGTACCAGGACGAGCCGTGCAACGCACGGGTTTATACTAGTACAGTATAACACGTGGTCCCGTAAAATATATTTGTTCATCAACTATTCTCGGGGCAGCATTCAGCAGCTCCCACATGCACGGTAGTTTGCATTATCTTCCGTAACAGCTAATCTACAACTTGTCGCCTCCCAAGAGTTATAAAAAACCAGACCTCAATATCTCATGCTTACATTGTAGCATGTTGCTAAAGCCAGCCCATAGATTTCGAAGCTGTAATAGTAATATCTTACTCGTTCCCACGTATCCATGCCGGCCGGTAAGCACACCAAATTCACATTCCTACCCTGTTACGCTTCCTCTATTCCGCCAGCGCCCTCATGCCAGTGTGGACGCATCAAGGCAGTCCGTATTACCCGTACCAACGGCAGCTAAAAGTGCTTGACGCGGGAAATGGACCAAATGGTCTATAGAAACCCATTTGACAATAATTAACTTTATAGCTTGCTTCAAAGACCTTCTAATCCAATACAATATACTTCTTATAACATTATATAATACAATAATAACTATTAACCTATGCACAAGTTGTCACTCCATGCCAGCATGCTCACAACATTGTAACTGCTGGCACAAGTTGTAACTCCATGCCATTGTCGTATGCTAAACTGCATCACTAGTTAATGACATTGTAATCGCGACCACATGTGTATCCCAACTTCTCGCAAATATGATTGTTTTCCGTTGCAGCCTGTGATAATGAGAACATAGGCAAAAAAAGTGCAAAGCCAATCACATGATGCAAAATATATTAATAAAGTGCAACCGTAATAACAAGAGATTGACATTTACATATAACGTGGTCAAATATACTAATTTTTTTGATTCGTAATAACAAGAGATTGACATTTACATAAATCGTGGTCAAAGATACTACGTTCAGTACAACATGCTCATTTACAAAAGAACAAATTCACTCCAATATACAACTGCAACATCAAACAAATGCTTTAGCTGCAGTTAGGCATTGTTGAGTAGGATGCAAAATGAATTCATAGTATGATATAATTGTGGGTTCGGCAGCGTTGGGGTTAATGGTTTCCCAATTGGTTTGCATCGTGCGTGTCTTCAGATGGGTGAATACTCGTCAACCGGGTCAACATTGCTTCTTAAATGTATTATTTCAGATTATATATTTAAAGGACGGTACTAAATTAGGCAGTGTGTCGTGTGTTTCTTCTTCTTGCTACTTAATTAAACTTGAAATGGAAAACTTTGTTAATATTGCAATCTCATGTTACCTTGTTTCCTGTATCTTGTTGTAGTCTTTCTATGATACAAGCTGGTTTGCACAACGAAAGTACAAATCAACATCACTTCAATATCGTAACGTGCACTCGTGCACATAATAGAGGTACCTATACCACCACCACCCGTTCCCGGACTACACACTGACACCCTTGGTCGGGGTTAAAATCTTCTGTGCCAAGACAATGTGCCCAGCACATCACTGGGCTATAGGGCCCACAAGTCTATGAATCAGATGTTGTGGGTACACCCTTGGTCGCTGAACAGCTGAACCCCAAAGGCTTCTGTCATCGTAAAAGCTAGACGAATTTCTGATGTGTATTCTTTTTCGCTGAAACTATCTCCCTTTGTATCACGGGATTCCGCTCACTCTTCCAGACCACACGTCTTACGAATACATTGAAAACAAGCTGCCCAACAACCACCAAACCAGGATAAGGGATCACCTCAAAGATCCAAGCCCGTAGAACCTTCTTTGAAAACAAGCTTGTGTGGTCGTCGATCTGTATGCTGGCCTCCGTCATTCGTCAGTTGCCAGGATCAGAATGGGAATTCTGTGGTCATACTCGTATGTTTGTTTAATCACCAACCAATCCGCGGAAAACTGCGCGCATTGGTGTCTGGAAAGGGAGTCGCAACACAAGTGGGAGAGACAGACGACAACGTTCTGAAATAACACAGATGAAGTAGAATAAGCGTCTGCAAAAATATCTGACTATCTTTCCACCAACACTTGGGACACGTTTGGTTGGGCTGCAAAGATCCACAGCCCCCTCCTTCCCCTTTCGGTTTTCCTCATTTCAACTCTAGCCATAATCCAAGATGGCTGATCTTGCTCGCACCCAAGTTGCCGTATTGGACAATGACACAATCAGTTGTCCCGTGAAGTTCGTCTGGACGGGCATCCTTAGACTACATGTGAGATCCACATATCATACCCGTCACGTCGGTCACCAGCTTCCCTTTCCTCCAATTCGGAGATGATTGTGCGCCGCCAGCAGTGGAATGTGAATCGGAAATATGTTTACGATGTTGTTTTGGCTGCATTTGTCAAAATATTTGAGTGATAGGTTTTCTTGATTTCCCTTTTAACATTAAGAAAGCCTAGAAAGTTGTGGATGGATGCATATCAATATTGAGATTACATTTTGTCAGACATGTTAGGCAGTTAACAAGTTCCACAGCCTCTCCATATATCACATTCAACCACCCATATCTCCTTGTATGTCCTCCTGATGCAAGAAAGGTAATCGTTTCAAATTGAACTGTTGACCGCAAGATATATGAATGAACTATCGGCCGGAAGAAATATGAATGAAGCATAAAGTAGCACAAACGTAGTGCATCACTACTTTATCTTACCACCAAATTATTCTTTTGTTAACATATAAACACAAAGCTGTTCTTGCAGATATTTCTACCGTCAGTCGTGTGTGTGTTGCTGGGGGAGGGGGGCATAATCTGATTGTATGTGCATCGTGAATGCTATCTAGAAGTATATCCTTAACAATATTTGTTTCTGAGTTTCATGGTGTATCCTACTTTGGTAGAGTAGACCAATGATTAGAATATGCTATGCAGCAAATGTGATAAATGAGGATCTCTTCGAGCACACCCTCAATAAGACACTCATTCTTTTCAGCAAATACGAAATGTATAGGATGGTAGAGGAGTTTATTTCCCATGGTAATTGCCAACGATATTCATATTTTACAGCTTAAACTGTAGACTATTATGTTTAGGGGACAATATTACCATCAACTATGAATTCTTTTGTTGTAGTAGATAATTCGGTTAGAGTACCAACGTAGTGAAGATGCACCTATATGACCTTATAAACTTTGACCCTTTGTTGCATAATTAAGAGAGACATTAGGCAACTGAAGGAAGCTAAGGATAGATATCTACTTCTTAAAGATATGCAAAATATCGACCGTCGAAACATAACCTTTCAGCTCTCTCGGTATAGATCTTGCAACAACATCTTAGCTTAGCAAGTAACCCAAGGATTGTGAAATCCTATGTTCGGACTAACAATTTTCTTATATATAAATTTGGGAAGGATCTATTCATTGCGCCCTCCACATGCAAACAAGACAAACAACAAAACGCAACAAAAATCGAGAAAGGGGGACACACAGTCCCAATGTTAGGATGCCAAAAGACAAATGCACCCCACATGAGTCATATTAGCTATACATTAGAACCAAAAACCAAAACTACCTAACTATGTATCTTTCCAAGCTGACCTAATGTAAGGTATACCTCTCTTATCCAACAAAAAGCCTCTAATGTGCATAGGCAGTGCAAGACATGATTGGAACGCAGTTACGTGCGAATGGCCAAGCCCTACATTCCCAACTCGCAAGCTACTGCATTAACCATCCACCAGATGGCTTGATCAAGAATAGCCAGCTCAGAAGTTGGATCCTTGAGCTCCGTAATAAATGGGAAAACATACCAAGAAAACCAAGCATCATTCCAGGTCATACCCATAATATGAGCATCATCTATCTCTACTATTAAGAACACCACAAATCTTGAGGATGGACACCACCATCGCCTACATCCAACTTTCATTGTAATCATATTGCTTTAATCATGTTTGAAGGTCAAGACAAAGTTTCTATAACACACTTGCACAATTATATAACCCACCTATCTTGACCCCTAGCTGGTCCTTTAATCTCCCAACTAAGAAATTAAGTTGTGCATATTAGGCGTTTGCCAATTGATCATAGCATCAGTCGAGCATCCCTAAGTCCCAACCCCTAGGCATGTTTGTACAAGCATGGTTTGTCCAACTTCTTGAATACCCTACAAGGGATCTTCCTCTTTATAATGTGTATGACCTCCAGTCAAAGACTATTGAAGTTGGGAGACTGACCTTCAAATCTGACTCTACACTTATACCTCCAAATCAACCAATAAAGTTGTAAGGTCCCTAACCTAGCTTAACTGCTAAACTTTATTGATTAATATAATTTGAAGCTTAATTATCCAAATTGCATGATGATTTTGGGTTAGAAAGTAATTTGTTAAATCATATCTCATAGTTTCCTTAAATTTCATCTTGTTTACTTCTTATGCAATTTAACATACTTTGGAAGACTTAAGTGCAATATCACCCTAATTTGAGGTTTTAATTGCAACATGTATACATCATATCTTGGATCTTGAATTCCTTTCTAATCATGCTCGATCTATTCTCATTATTGTGCTTGATCCTATCTTTATATGGTTTAACCCCTTGCTAATTTAAACCATTGCAATAGTGTGTTGTGTGTGCACTTGGTCATGGCTTGGTTGGATAAACAAATGCTATCTTAGGATTCATTAGCCTTATTTTGTTCCATTAGTGAACCATGTCTTGTTGGGAGGAATAGATTGCCAGCATTAGGTCTCTCCACAACTGAGGAATCTTGGTTCACAAGAGGAAAGGACTTTCTTTGCAAGGACCAACAAGAGTCCCACAACATGAGCAACCGATCTCCACAAGACTCTCAATCAGCCAATTAGAGTCTAAATTTTTATGGTGATTGACCAAATTCTTATGTGTAAACCAATGGATTCTGGATCGCACGAGGAAATATATTGATCAAAATTGCCAATATAGATGGAGGAGATGACCCTTTCTAAATCCACTATCACATCTATACCTACTTATAGTATACAAATTGTAAAACTACCTATATTGGTGAGTCTTGACATCCATCAGATTGTACATCCATTTATCTAGGGAGGTGACAAAGAAGGAAATGCTATTTGAAAAGTGGCCTAGGAAAATGTGATTGTAGGGAAAAAGAGGGAGGACTATCATTTAAATCAGCTGAAGATATGAATGAAGCCTTGTTAATGAAAATTGTCTAGGAATTTATTCAACAAATAGAAGTACCTTGGTCCAGCTTGTTGAAGCATAAATATTCCCACTCTACAACCTATGCAAGCTCCATGTTGTGGCAGTGTATACGAAGACATTCTAGTCTTATTTTACCCCTATGTAGTAGATGCATTATGAATGATGAGAGTATGGTAGTTTCTAATAATTGGGTCTCTCCTACATTGCAACATGCCAACCTAATGATAAGGAGTATACCTAAAGACCTTCAAGACCTCAAGATTGCATGCCTAATATTTGAAAATGATAATTGGGATGTGGAGTTCATTAGTGAATGGTTTGACATGGGTATTGCAGAAGCAATTATAAATACTCATGCACCTTACCCAAGTGTTGGAAAAGACTACTAGATATGGGAGCCTAGTACTAAAGGTATCCTTACTGCCAAGCTAGCATATCGCCAATTGATCAAAACCAAGAGGAAAAGTTCACTAGGGAAATGCAACAAAGTGTGGAAATTGAACATACTAGAGAAGATTAAGTTTTTTTCTTGGTTATGCATGCATGAGAGATTAATGAAAAATCATAGAAGGTTTTGTATGGGCTTGATGAATGACACCCATTGTAACTGGTGCACAAATGTTGAGGAGTCAGTTACACATGTCTTACGTGATTGCAGTGCAACCTGACAAGTATGAAACACCATATATCCCAACATGGTGGATATTTTTTCTGATTCACAGGACTTCAAATCTTGGTTCACCAGCATTACCAACATGATCAAGAACATGAGAGGATGGATGGAGGAATGCCTAGTGATCATATGGTGTATTTGGAAAAGGAGGAACAACCTAATACTTCAAGGGAAATGTATCCAAATGCAACACATTATAAACAACATCAAGCTATGCTTAAATGACATTGTTGTAGCCTTTCTGATGTACAGTGAACATCCAACGCATCAAGTAAACAAACCTCTACCCATTCACCCAGGAAGAACAATCATGTATGTTATAGCTGAGGAAAAACATACTAGTAGGTGGTGGCTTGTGCTATTATTAGAGACGACAAAATGAAAGGGATTACTGCCTCAAAGAGATCACTTATGGGTAGGGATACACTCAACATAGAACTTAATTCCATCCTACTTGACTCACAGCTTACAGTGTCCAATAATCTAAGAAATATATTAATCTAATCTGATTCTACAATCGCATACAAATTGATTCATGGTGATAAGATAGATTGGGGGAAATATGGTCTGGTATGTAATCAGATCTTGGAGTTTTAAGCAAGAGTGATGTGTGGGGGATACTTCATATAAGTAGGTCTTACATTAATTTAGTCAACTTTCTAGCTTCGTTGTAACTTAAACAACTAGACCTTGCTTGGATCTCATCTCAATGTCTATTGTCTCAGAGAGAGGTGTATGAAGGGGAGATGAATATGAATGTAGGAAACATACTCTATAACCCTATCATTGATAATGAATAAGGTTTATTTTGAAAAGAAAAAAATTGCCAACAAATGCATTGGCGTACTAATAGTCGGCGAACAATTGACAAGTCAAACTCTTGGAAAATGATCTATTTGTGGAAACTGATATAGGCAGATCTTGCACGGTCAATGAAGAAGCAACCCTATAAATCAATGGAAAACATGGGAGAACAATTGATGAAGAAGTTGGGTTAGTAATTGATGAAATATCTAGTTTGTAGGTCGATGAGATACATGGTTAGGTTGGCAAGTTACATCTTATCTAGGGTCAATTCATACTTTTCTCCTCCCTTCGCCCTATTAATTCCCCCATCACCTAGAGACTC
Organism: Alisma plantago-aquatica; assembly: GCA_963693085.1. Taxonomy (NCBI): domain Eukaryota; kingdom Viridiplantae; phylum Streptophyta; class Magnoliopsida; order Alismatales; family Alismataceae; genus Alisma; species Alisma plantago-aquatica. The sequence goes on from OY856409.1 coordinate 937,481,700, forward strand.
ATTTGACTCTAGATGTAGTTGGAGGGAGGGAGAGGATTAGGTCAAAGAGGATCATTCATGACAATTGAGGATTTCAATAGATTGGCGAGAACTTTGTGTGGTCGACAAAAACCAGACCATTGGTAGTATTTTTAATCTTTGCAACACTTACATCTAGTTGAATGCCGTTGATCCAACTTCTATAGGGTGTCTACAAGTTGTCTAACATAATTCCTATCCTCTAAACATATAAGAACATCTATTCTTAAATATATTTTTCCTTTTATTCCTCCTTCTTCCTTGAGTTGTGGTTATGGTGTTTCATGGTGGAACATTGCACAAATATCTTGAAACTCAACATTTTCCCTTCTTCTTTCCCTAGTCATCCTAGTTCCTAGAGGAAGAAGCATAATTAGATTTTAGAGGTTTGAACTCAGATTCTAGAAGATTTATTTTTGGTTCCATGTATGGATCTCGATTTCACCTTCCTAAGGAAAGTGATATAACATTGGTAGCTTTTATTGCCTACACAACACATGTAAATCACAAACTTGCTTAAAACCTCCCTAACATGCTAGAAATTTTATTTAGTGAATTGTTTTGGATGAAAAATAAGGAAACCCAAATTTTAATTCTTGTCTTAACCTTCTAAAAGTTTTTCTTAATATTGATCACATATTCAGTTGACATTGAAATTATAAATACATGTGAATATTCTCCTAAAAACGGTACATGTATGGTAGTAGGTCACGATATGATGATAAACCAAGCTACATTCTATTATTTTAGAAACTTTTCTTTAATGATATTAAGGCTTTTCCTTAGATATCTTGTTGTTGGAAAAAACATTTGGGTTACACTTGCTATACCAAAGAGGCTCATATCCATAAAGGAGTTTTTTACATACATAAACTTGTGTTGTAGACCTAAAACAAGAGCTTTTATGAACATATCCTTAATTATATGAACTTATTCCCTTAAATTTTATAAGGCTAACCTTCCAAGTTGGTGCATTATACCCTAAAGTGGCCTCACCTTCTTTAAAATGCATAATACTGAACTATTGGGCTGGTTGGTTTTGTTGATGCATAGTAAGAAATCTTAATATTCCCTAATTCTTATGATGGTGATCTTATATGATATTGATTATAACCTACCCTTAGTTGTATAAGTCTGGATATTTTGAAATATGAGTAAAAATTCCCAAAAGGTACTCTTTTATGGTAGTTTGATACCATTTGATGGGTAAAAGAGATACATGATGCTCCTTACTATTTGTGAGTTGTACACGTATGATTAAAAGCGGTTTTTGAACTATATTGCTAAACATTTCCTTGAATTATGTTTGTTAAAAAATGTAGCTTTTGTATGCATAAAGGATGTGTTTTTATACATAAAATTGTGTTGTAGACCTAAAACAAGAGCTTTATGCACATTTTGATTTAGCAAGATAGAATTAGATGGGATTATCCCTCTCTTAACACATATCCTTAATTATATGAACTTATTCGCTTAAATTTTATAAGGCTAACCTTCCAAGTTGGTGAATTATACCCTAAAGTGCCATCACCTTCTTTAAAATGCATACTACTGAACTATTGGGCTGGTTGGTTTTGTTGATGCATAGTAAGAAATCTTAATGTTCCCTAATTCTTATGATTGTGATCTTATATGATATTGATTATAACCTACCCTTAGTTGTATAAGTCCAGATATTTTGAAATATGAGTAAAATTTCCCAAAAAGTACTCTTTTATGGTAGTTGGATACCATTTGATGGGTAAAAGAAATGCATGATGCTCCTTACTATTTGTGAGTTGTACATGTAAGATTAAAAGAGGTTTTTGAACTATATTTCTAAACATTTCCTTGAATTATGTTTGTTAGAAAATGTAGCTTTTTTATGCATAAAGGAGGTGTTTTTATGCCTAAACTTGTATTTGATACAACTTCCACATGGATTCAAACTTTAAGATGAATTTTTTAATAATTAGTGAGATTATAGAATTCGAGATGGAAATGGTATTCCTATAAAAAGTTGGCTTCATGAGGGTCTTTGAGATGTTTTAGAATTTGTTATACCCTAATGTGTTGACTTAATTTTTGTGTGTAGGAACTAAGGGTAAGATGGGCTTGATGCACCTCAAATTGATGTTGGATGCCTTATGATGGTCATGAATGGTAAAGTGTATTTGATGATTGGGACTTTTTGTGACTGAGAATGGGAAGATGAGCTTGATGTGCCCTAACTTAGTGATTTGGGCCTTAGAATATCCAAAGAAGGTAGGTGGACAATGATTGAGTTATTTGATATATGTTTTAATATGTTTTATGTCTTCTAGATTTTATTATAATTTATTAATGTCACAACATCTCTAATAACCATGTTGATGCAATTTAAATATCAGTTAGTAGATTAAGTAATTAAGAGTAGACCAAATCTTAAAGTGATAGAAGTTATAATACTTGTGAGTACACAAAGTTGTACAATGCTTGTTCTGGGTATATGAGTGTGTGGTGACCGAAGGTTGTGTCTTTGTCACACATTATAGTTTTCTAGTGACTAAATGTTGTGTCTTTGTCACCTATGTGTTGGTATGTGGTGACCAAAGATTAAGTCTTTATCACCGATGCTATCATGACAATAAATAAAGGTTGTGTCTTTAGCATTTTTGTGTTGGATATTGGTGGGTTTTTTATGGTTGAGTGTTCCGATGGAGACCGGTAATCCCAAGTTTTGTGAGTAACAAAAGTAATGAGGTGTTTAGACATATTCATTCATAATATCTTAGTGAATCACATATATTCTTTTTTTTTCTGTGCATGCAAATAATACTTGGTTACTTTTATTTTCATCCCTTATAGACTATATCCTCATTCAAAGGTAGTTGCATGCTAGTAATCTTAACTAATAATCATGTTATATAATATTCTTGTAAGCAATACATGTTATTAGTTGTTATGTCATATCATTGGGACTTGGGTCGCACCTCATGGTTATCCACATCTTTTAGGTGTCTAGAAGCTTGTTTAGAGATTGAGTGAGGAGGAGCCTTTCTTGAATGTACATCAATAGTGTGGAAGTTTGTGGGTCTATCCTAGTGTTGTGCCTTAGAGTTGTCCATGTGCTCTCAGGTTTGCACAGGGTGATTTGTATTGGTTGCATTTATGACTCATATTTCTGGTTGAGGTGTCATGTATATATATGCTTATGTTGATCAAGATGTCTAGTGAATTGCTTATGATCAGAGTGTGATTGAGGTTGCATACTTACCTTGTAAGGTTATCTTTCAATTTTGAACAAAAATTTGTGGGTTACATATAATTCTTTTGGATTGAATTTTTTAATTAGTTTGTGTTTTATATTATTCATATGTTAATGATTTTGATTAGTGATGGATCAGTGTTTTACTTCAAACAATCTTGCATGTGGTGGGTAGTCACAATTTTTGGTATTAGGGTCTAGGATCTCTAAGTATATATGGATGTATGATGTCATGTCATTATTATGTGTCTTATATTTCTAATGATGAGTTATACTTATGTAGATATTGTAAGGTCATGTGAAAAGCATGTATAGAGTTGTTTTATAGTTCCTATAGGCGATAAGAAATAGAGGGTATCCAAACATAGATTACCAAACAGAGCTAGAGTAGGCCATATTTACTCCCTAATACCATACAATGCTAGTTAAATTGAAATTTCCAGCTATGTTTGGGAAAATTATGCCAGCTTTGGTGTGGTTTGTTGAGAAGGTACCATCTCCACATGTGGAACTAGAGTAGGTTATGTGAAGATGTTTAAGATGTGAAAAGTGTTATTTTCATAAAGTGTGTGGGCATGAAAGACCCAACATATGTTGATTCATACTTGATCGAGTTAAATATGTGTAACAACCCCGCCTCCCAGTAACCCCCAATTACGGGAGACCAAGAGGTCAGAGTTGTTATCCCAATTAACATGATCAAAGGTTCGACAAATAATCAGTAATAATTATAAAATTCTACCAAACTATATTGAAAGCTAGTATAAAATAAAACTTTGCATACCTTTTAAAAAAACTTTAGATACCTACTTCTATCCACAACTTGAATCTATTCTATCTAATCCTCCTTGCACTTTATTTCTTATTTTCACAATGTGTCACTTTACTATTTGTTCTTTTCAGGGTTGTACCTAAAATGCTGACAAAAAAAACATCGGTCCACATAAATGAATATGCCGGTATGTGGGGACAACCAAAATTTCACAAATATGGCTAACAATCTAAATATCCCAATCAAGTTAATTAACAAGCCAATTTACGCTTTCAATGTGACATTCTCCACCACTTTTGCCCTATCCCCAGAATAACCTCTTTAGGGTTTCTCTTTTTCCATTGACTTAAGGCCACCTTCTCAATCCCGAGCTTGGTGCCTGGGGTCACCTCTCATGGTGCCCATTATTCATGCAACAAACACCACCTTCTCAATCCCGAACTTGGTGTCTGGGGTCACCACTCATGGTACCCATGGGTCTTCCCTCCTGGGCTTGACCTTTTTTGCATCATCCATCAAGGTGGCATGTAGGTGCGAGAATACACACTTATATTATAATTGTGATAATCATAGTGACTTTATGATTTGCAAGTATGAACATCCAAACTAATAGGTTGCATTCAATGCAATCAATCATCTGGAAAACCTTCGGGAAACTAATGTGATTAACCATAATTAACCACATACCTGATCTAGAGGAACTTGATGTCCAAGCAATAATGATAAAGAACAATGAAACAAGCAATCAACATTATCCTGCAATTAATGCAATACATCCAAGTGTTATAGTTTATCCAAAACATTCTCAAGATAGACTTGGATTCCATCTTAGGCTTTCTAGGCCACTTTAGGGTTTTATTAAGGTTTTAGCCTCCATAATAATTTTATCACATTTAATGTTCTCTTAGTTCTCAAACCCTGATTTCAACATCATAAGCCGAATTATCATATTCAGTTTCTTTCAAATTAACAACTCATATTTCCTTATAGTTCAATTCATATAAGAACTCTATTTATCACTTATTTCACATTAATCCACTAGAAAACCCTAATTACTAAATTAAGGGTATTTATCCACAATTAGGAACTTTTATACTCAAAATAGCTTAGAACCATAAATCTCTACTTTATACATGAATTTGACCAATTAAAGCCATTAAGAAACATAATTACTAACATTGGGGTTTCAAGGCCCATTAAAGCTTATTTATGTACATGTAACCCTAAATTAATCAAATTACGTATAAAGTTCCTCCTTTTAGATCTAATGCATCTTTTTATAATCAACATGTTAATATCAACTTTAATCAGCCATATAACCCTTCTCAATACATTAATCATCTTAAATTAGGGTTTCTTAATCATTAAAGCATTAAAGTTGATAACTTCCACTACTTTTCGAATTGTAAGAGGAATTAGCTTCCAAATCTATTTTTAATGGAATTGTCCCATTTTTCTCAGCAAAATACATATATTATATGTACCATTCTGATCTACCAATAAAAAGATACAAATTTTGCAAGAATTCACTTACTTGAACCAATGGGATGCTGACACGTCAGCAATCCCATGCATTACGTAGCTCGGTCGAGAACATAACAAAAAGACTCTATTGCCCTCGTGTAAGTTTCCAGCTCTTTATACCCTGGAGGGGTAGATTCGTCCAAAGCCTCCTAGGTCATCTTCGACCTTGTGACACACACAACAGCCGTCGAGTGGGGCTCTTCGCAGGGCCACCCCCTCCTCCCCAGGGTTCGAAGGTCACTGACAGCCACTTCCCTGACTCTGCCACCCTCCTACGCACAAGGGGTGCCTCCTGATTGTGGCCAAGGTGGTCGGGTTTAGGTCTGCGACGGGTCCCTCCTTGGCAGGCTGTGCAGACGTGGTGCAGGAAGCTGGGCGACGTGACTGTGTGTCTGGGCAACTCCTTCGTTGTTGTTCTGACGTGAAGAACATTCCATTACTCCACGAACTAGCTTCCATTAGCCGTTGTTTCCTCTGGAATTACATTGTTCCCTACCTTTGTGGTGAGGAAGGAGGTAGGGTTGGAAGAGGACCGTATACTATCTCAGATCCCTCTGGTCTCGGTACCTCTGAGTCTAGACTTTATATAGGTCGAGGGTAGCAAGGAAGAGGCGAGGATTTGGTTGGGTTTAGAGCCCTCAGTGCCTTGGGGAAAAAGGAAAAGATTCTTTCCAAAGAGATATCTATGTTTTAAATGAAAAACCTAATTTCAAAAATATGCTTGTACTTCTTTCTTGAGTACATACTTTCCTTAACAAGCAATGAGAGAAAATGTTCCCATCTTATTTAACTTTCCTTTTCCAAACAAAATTTACATACAAAAGATTAAATGGTCTGAACATGTCCCTTTTTCATATTCCTTACACTTTTATCTTGTTTTTCTCTCTCATTCACCTTTTATTTCCTTATTGGGATTCCTTTTATCCCAAGAACCATGTGTATTCGAAATCCACTCTATTATGAATAAACACTTAGTCTTCATAGAGAATTCCACATTATTCTTAGCATTATCTCAATTTCTTTTATTATTATATTTCTTTTATCATTATTCTCTTTATCTTTCATTTCCTTTTTCCTCTTTTCATATTTCTTTTATTAGAAATCACATAGAAATGAAATTTATTTAATTGTGGCCATTAATTCCACTTTCTAGATATTTCTATGTATTTCTCATAATTACTTTGCTTAATATCCATTATCTTGTATCTTTTCCTTTTATTTAGACTTTTCTTCTTTTATTATCTTTTATATCCATTATTGGATTAATCGGATAATAGAAATTACGAAATTCCTATCAAAAGGGAGATTTGCAAAGAAATCCATCTTTTGAAGCAAAGCATACAACCTTTTCAATTAAGTCCATATTCATAAAATCTTTACAATTCAATTATGAAAACATATGCAAAATTGAGGTTGTAACATCCTTCCCCTCTTATAGGAATTTTGACCTCAAAATTCCCTCAAAACATACAAACAAATAGGATAAGACTCCCTCATGTCCATCATGGCTCCCATGTGGTTTTACCCTCTCCATGGTGCCTCCCAAGAACCTTCATCATCTCATATTCTTGCATCTGAGTTCTTTCTCACCTTGGTACCTTGTACCCTCATAGGTGACTCTGGACATTTCATCTTCTCTCAAAGCTAACTAAGTTCATGGCTCAACACATGGCTTGGGTATCTCACATAGTGCTCTAGATCGGACTCGTGGAACACATTATGTTATCCTGAGGGGTAAGACTGAACATAACCATCTCCATCAATCCATCTCAAAAGGACCCATATATTGGGGACTCGACTTTCTCAACTGTAGCTTAGAGGGGTCGGATTTTCACATCGCATATTCTCCCACAGTGAACTGCATGTCAGTCTGCTTTACATCAGCTCATGACTCATGTTTCCCCTGGGCTTCCTCAGCCATCGCATGATCAAAGTGACTTCATCTGCACCCATTGTGGTCCTTTTCTAACCTTCGCGAGGTCCCTTCACCAACATTATCTTAATGAAGTGGTGACCGACACAGCCTCCCTTATAGAGCTTCTTTACATCCTGATACTGGCTATGGTAGTTATCATCACATCTCTCATAGGGAAAGAACTTTCCCCCCTGTATCACCCTAAATGAGCACACATGCTCTCATCAGACCCTCTTATCTAGATCATACTAACCATTAGTTAGGGGTGATAAGCTGTACTCACATCGAGCTATTCATGTATCTACTTCCACCTTATGGAAGTGAATCTTTAGGTCATATTCAAGAACTTTTGAACTTGCATCCTGGTCTAGTTGAACCATCTCTCTTACTTGTAGTTCATCTAGATCTGTCTCCTGATAGTATTCTCTCTTTTTCTTAGATTATGTCATCTAGGTAAGGCGATCTACCATAACCCATATTGCATCTCGACCTTCCTTGGTCCAGGGGAGACTTACCACGACATCCATAGTGATGAACTCCCATTCCCTCTCAGGGACTTTTTATCCTTTATATCAACTTACTGGGTTACTAGTGTTCATCCTTCACCTCCTGACATGCATGGTGACAAGCCACATGCAACTTCATCTTAGGCATCCAAAGTACTATTGAAACTTACCATCTTAGTAGTACCATGGTGTTTGGTGACTTAAATTCATGATCTCCTATATATCATGATTCCTCTATATTGATTCCTTGAAAACCCTAAATCACTCTAGTCGGGGTTTCATCACCTTCTTTTCCAGAGAAGTGCATCTGAGGTTCTACAACCATCCTTTTATTGCATCAAGGCCTAGGCTGACTAACCAAACAACCACTAACTTGATCAACAGATCTCGTTACATCTGAGTGTTAGCCAAACATATCTCCTTTTTCAAACTGAAGGCTAACCTAACACCCTCTTCTAGCCTCTATCTAAACTAGTCAGTTGCATCTCAACCAGAGCATCCATTACCACCTCACATCCCTATGTGTAAGGTAATGTTGAAGACATACACCTCCATGTACTCCACTTATTATCTCATCTCAAACTCTAAGTCTATCTTCATCAAGAAAACTCTGAGCTCATTCTCTTGGTTATCGAACTCTACCTTGTATAGTTCATAAGTTCCACATAGCTCCTGATAAAAACATCCTCATAAGATGACTACCTTAGTTCTCTTAGTGTTTGTACAACATCCACACATCGTACACTCCATAAGGGTATGTTATTATCTATATCCTCATACCTCATAGTAATGTTTCAACTCACATTATCTTTATCCTTGGTGTATGGCATGCGTACTGTCCTATCTCTCACTCCCATAACAAGAGGAAATAAGAATTTGGTTGCAGTCCAAATATAGAGTTCTTCCCATTCTAAGAGTAGAGATGGTACATCCCACATTGCCAGTACACCTACAATCTAAACTGAAATGTGCATCACATGTCTCTACATCATGAACATCTCGATATCAAGGTTTTTCTTTCATGGAGAACTGGTCTGAAACACACTTGAGACATCATACAATCCTTAGTCATCTCATCTAGGTCTGTAGGGTGCTGACACTTTTGGGGTCATCCCTCTTCCCTTATGCATCAGAGAGTGCCCTCTTCATTTGTCCTTTGGGTCCTATGAGTTCATGAAGGTGATCAATCTCCTAACCCATGGCCCTCAGACAATGACAGTTGTTACCTCTCGACCCTATGGTCACGTGCAACTAGGGAATTAGGCAACTCTTACTCCCATTAGTCTTATCCCCACCTGACCCTAGGATAGACTTAGGATTCTAACATAGTACGTATCCAACTTGAAACCTTACCCAAGTCTCCATCATCTCTCTCAGCATTTGTGGTCTGACTTACGTCCTTTCATAGGGGTCATGGCGACCTATCTACTTCGGTCAAGCCCCAAACCATGTACCTCCATGGTAACACATCCACATGCACTTAGAGATTATCATCTATGGGTCTATAGGTTCACTCTTATACTATGTACTCTCCACTTAGCTTCTCAAGATTCTATGAGAGCTCTTAGGGTTTCCTCAAACCCAACAAAAACTAATTCATACCCTACAAAAGGGTCCTCTCCCAGGATGGGAGGAAACTATCCCTTGATAGCAACAAAGGTCATAAATGTCCTAAGATTTACATCTAGGGTTTGTATGAGCATGCTCAGTCCTATCAAGCTGCTAAGGCATGTAGCTCACAAGCAGACCACCTACTAAACCATGCCATGTCTTCATGATAGGTCATACTTGTTCTCATTCCTCAATATTAGACCAAGATCATACCTGCCCATGTCACCAACTTATAAGCGAGGGGTTCATCAAACATACACCTTAATCTCAGGGATTTCCCTTTCCTCTACACATGAGGGGTGCCATGCTCAAATCTATGGAAACTCAAATCTCACCATGAGCATCAGGTACACCAAGCACTACTACTTCCCCTCTTAGGTCTAGGAACCCTAGGTTCACCTTTATGATGTCCAACTACATGCTCAACGTTGTAACCACATACCAAGCATGTACAAGGTACGTCATGCACTTCCTATTATCATTCCACTTGAATAACACCTCAGAGTGGAGTCCTCCTCAAGGACAACCAACTAGGTATAAGGCCTCACAACTTGCTACTAAACCTCTTCATGGTCTAAGGAACTCTTCCTCTTATCCCTAAAAGGTAAACACATATACCATATGTACATAGGTACCAGCAATATCATCCTCTCTCTAGGGTTTGGTTCCTCTAAAGGTAACCAAGATACCATTAGCCTCCAAGGATCGTGCATGAGGCAACCACAACCATCCTCTTAGATCGCATCATCCTCAACTTCTCAGAGTTTCTCTAAGCCCAGAGTCTAAACTTCCAACCTTCTAGCTCATGCCCTACTCTCTCTCTCTAGAGCTTAACCCCACAACAACCTTACTACTGGAGGTCCTCTCTCTAAGGTGGATCAAGATCACAAACGTACACCTACATGAGAGAAACCTATGTTCGCTCAAGATTATCTAAAACTCTTCATGCTTATCTCATAAGCTATCCAACATACTCTCCTGGCTAGGGTTTTAGCCTACTGTCAGCCCTACTGACGTACTTTGGGTGCAACTTTGCCATGCCCATATAATCTCATAGGGTTTCTATAGGTTCTTCTCTAACCTCATCAATGAAGGAGTTATCCTTCATCCTAATGTGCACGACCCTTCACATGGTTGGATCGCCAAGGTACTAAGTCATCCAACCTCACATGGCTCATATCGTCATGGGTATCCAAACTAAAAGCTTGTCCACTCACACACATGGTTTTCCATGGCATGTAACTCATCGTGTCATCCCTCTCTAACCACCACTTAGGGTTAGGGTTAGCATCATCCTCAGAGGATGTACCAGGTCTCTACCTTTAATGGAGATCTCTGCCTGTAACATCCCTGACCTGAGTTATGAGTTAACCCTAGATGTTTTGCCTAAATATGTAATTAAATCCTTTTGATTAACTTTGGGCATGTAATTAAGTTTCTCATAAACATATATTTCAATTTTTGCTCCTTTTTATATAAAGTTGTAGCATTGTTTTGTAATACAGGGACCTATGTGCAAATTACCCAGTTAGAAGGGTTAACTTGCAATTTGCACATGTTGAGATGTTTCTCTGATATTTAGACATCATGAGAATGATGATGGTAAGGTTTGAGGGATTTCCCAAGCTTGGGCACCAAGGTGCAGCTGTGGAAGCAATCCCTGTGCTTGAAAACCCTAAATTGGAGTAAAATGCAATTTACCCAAATTTAGGGATGTAATTTGTAAAATACATCATCTAATGTATCTTTTAAGACTCTTATCATCATTTAGGGAATAAATTATGAAAGGTCACTTCAATTGATTAGTCAAGCAATGAAAACACCTTTGTGATTGAATAATCAGGGTATATGTACAATAGCCCTTTTATGTATGTACCTTAAGTTATAGGTTGATCTTCTTTGCTCTCGTTTCTTGACCTTAAAAGAAGGTTGTCCTTATAAATAAGAAGAAGGGACGAGCAAGAAAAGATGGAAGGACTTAGTTGGAAATATAGAAAACTTATGGGCCTTTAATGAAATCTCACCCAAGTATATATACACTTTACCTCTCAAGCAAAGGAACCTTTCCTTCGTGCAATTCACTGTTTCCCCTTGCTTGACCGACTAAGGAACAGCTTGGAGCTCAGGAGGACGACCCAAGGTGTGCAAGGTAGGTTTGGATTCCTCTTCTTGCCTAATTTCATGGTTAGAACTCGAATTCAAGGTCAAATTGATGACTAGCTCACAAAGCTCCACCTTTCTAGCCATCTGTTCTTGACTTTCCCTAGAGTTTTCACCTTGGCCGACCTGTGGAAGCTCAAGGACGCCATTAAAGCTTAGAGCTCGAAAGCTTGGAGCTCAAGGAGCAAGCTTTAGGTGGGTTTTATAACTCTAAACCCATGCTTTGTTATATACATCTTGTTTATGCATGTAGATGATAGTTCTTCTTCTTCTCTACTTTCCTTTGCTACTTTGCAAGCAAATCCGTGGGAAATCCTTGCTGTTCTTGAGCTAGGAGATGAAGGAGTTATTTCCAAGGTTAATCCACCGCTTTTCACTTTACCAAACGGTCTCTACCTTTGGCTCTCTCGGTCTCAAGACCGTGTGGTGAGCAAACGGTCTCAAGACCGAGTGAGGGCAAACGGTCTTCAAGACCGTTTAACCCCATTGACCATGCATTGACCGTATGAGATTACTGTTAAAAATAATGTTGATTAACAACTCACCAAATTTGATGGACTAATTCCAAACGAGCTAAGAGTTGAAGGGTGATTACTAGGGCTAACCTTAATTGAAATCAGTACTGAAAAATCAATGAATTAATTAAGTGTTTTTGGGTTGGATGACCCAAACGGTCTCAAGACCGTTTGGGGATCAACCAAACGGTCTCAAGACCGTGTGGGGGATCACCCAAGAGCGTATGGAGGTCTGGGGTCAAGTATAGTTGACCAATTGAAGGTACAAACATACCAAATTACATTGCAATTAAGTTTTGATATGATCATCAACTCAATGGATCCAACCTTGAAGAATTTTCACTAGAATCCAAAAGTTGGATGGGCAAACGGTCTCAAGACCATTTGGAACCCATACAAATGGTCTCAAGACCGTGTGATGACAATCCAAGACCGTTTGGAGGTCTAGGGTTAAGTTAATTTGATCAATTGAGGGCCCAATTGCAATAGATTATCGAATTAATTAAAATATTGATTTGTGACTCAATCAAGGTTCAACCCCTATCAAATCATATTAGATTTTGATGAAATCTTGGGAAAACGGTCTCAAGACCATGTGGAGTTCATCCACACGATCGCAATACCGTTTGGGCCAAGTTTGGGCCCAATTGGAGCTCAATGGAAGGGTTCAACCTTGTGTTGAATTACATTGTTGAGTGTTGATGGTTGAACATTGATAGACCTTAATTGAACCGACTTCAACCCTAATTGGATATCAATTGAGGGACAATTGAGTGACCAATTGGTTAAGGATAACCCTAATTGACTCAATCCATAAGTGGTTACCATGGCTTTGACCATTTGGGGGCTTCAACATTGATAATCACCAACAATTGGAACTTTTGAACCATGTTGAAGGACCAAACGGTTTGAGACCAAGTGGACCAAACGGTCTCAAGACCGTGTGAGGCCTCACGGTCTCAAGACCGTTTGAGACCTCACGGTCCCAAGACCGTTTGAGGTCACACGGTCTCAAGACCGTGTGAGGTCTCACGGTCTCAAGACCGTTTGGGGCCAAACGGTCTCAAGACCGTTTGGACTCAAACGGTCTCAAGATCGAGACACCAAACGGTCTCAAACCATGTGAGCTCTCTCGGTCTTGAAGTCAAAGTTGCCAAACGGTCTTCACCCTCTCTCGACCTTGAAGGTCACATTGTCTTGGAGTCAACCCTAGCAAACGGCCAACCTATCCAAACGGTCTCAAACCGTTTGGAGGATGAAGGTTGAAACCGTTTGAGGTTTTCAAAGGCTGAATTCACTTAACCACTTGAAGGTGTAAATGGTACTATGATAATCAAATCTAAACCCTAATGATAACCTAGGACATTAGGGTATTAAGTGACTAATGAATTGAACCATGATGTGATCAATGGGGTAAATTACCAAAATACCCCTGAAGGGTTCAATTGAGTAAAACCTTGTTCAAATCAAACCCTAATCACATGATAGTGATGTGTTGGCTTATGTTAACCAAAGAGGACTTAAACCAACCTGATCTAGAGTGGTGTTATTACCATCTACTAGTATGAGGAGAGAGAAAGTACTTTAGAGAGAGAAAGTACTTTAGAGAGAGAAAGTACTTTAGAGAGAGAAAGTACTTTAAGAGAGAGAAAGTACCCCTTTTTGGGTGGAAACTTAAGTAAAGAACCTTCAATACACATAGATGTGCATGATTAGGGTATGATCCACCTATGTGAGATCATGGAAACCCTAATTATGATATATGATGAATCTTAAGCCAATCTAAGAGCATCAATGATGATGTTCCTCATACATGATGATGTTATGAGTTTAATTTAAGGGTGATGACACGTAATGTGAATAGTAAACCCTAATTCAAGGGTAATGACATGTAATGTGAATAATAAACCATAATTTAAGGGTGATGTCATGTAATGTGAATAGTAAACCCTAATTCAAGGGTAATGACATGCATTATGAGTATTAAACTCTAATTAATGAGAATCAGAGGACTTAACTCTTATGATAAGAGTGGGAAGTGTATTTCTTGTTTTGAATTACCTTTATCAGTTGAACTAACCATGCAGGTCCTGATATGAAGGTGAACATATCCAGGTATGGATGATGATATTGTATTCATTAAAAGCATGTTAAAAGCTTTATGAATAAGTAAGATATCTTGATGCCCTGTCAGTGGTAACCTATGACTTAATGGGCTGTGAGAGCCATGAATACCATCAAGGTCATGCTTTAGAGATGACTTGAGATGAATATAATGAGAAATGATGATTGATGTGAGTTAGGTTTGTTACATTTAGTATTCTCCTTTCATAGTTGTTATGTTACTGTTATTGTTTGAAGAACAATGTATGATGTTAAAAGAATACTGAATGTACCTAACTAATCAAGTATAATGTAGAGCCCTGATCATAGATCCATCATTGTCAGAGATCAAATGATGGTGAAACAGGTTTTCCTAAGGGAACTCCTGGATCACATACTATTGAGTATGTGGGGTACATGGATGTGTAGAACCTTACATCCTAGTGTAGGTGATTGATGTAGATGTGTAATCCGTCAACCCTTTCACTACAAAACCCTACCGTATCAGTGGATGGTAAACATGAAACCTCTTGATGACGAAGAAAACATAGATATCCATATCAGTGGAGATAAACATGAAATCTCCTGATGACGAAGAGAGTACAGAACGCCACTGTAACTCTAAAATAGCGAAGGACCAGTTTACCCTGGTGAGCTATAATAGTAGAGACACAAGATGTCCTACAAGTAATCCTCTTACTGACTGAGGAAGGTGAAGGTCATGAGAATCCGGCTCTCTTAATGACCTATGTATGATACTGATATGACTTCTTAGCGATCAGTTGGAGTATGAGTGGTATGCCTCATCTCCACAGGGCATAATGTTGTTTGTAAAACATAACCAACCACGTAGTATACCTGTTAGAGATAACTATAAGTTAGTTGATTGATGATACACTGTGATAATGCTTATATTTCTTCATTTTTCATAAAGGTTGAGCTCTTGTTTATAGCTGTAACTGCTATTGAATACTTTGAAAGCCTTACTGTTTAAGTTATTCTTTGATGTTATAAGAAAGCTTCTGGCGGAGAGTTATAACTCTCGCTGGGACAAATATGTAAAATTGTCTCACCCCGTAGACTTCAACTTTTTAGGTGGACGTCGGAGATGGAGGAACCGGTCTACAGGTGACCAGTCTCAGCAGCAGCAGCACCAGGAGCAGCAGTGAAATCTCAGGTGGAGATTTCGCATGCCATGTTGTGTAGTTAGAGTCAGTCCTATGTGTCTTCTGTACTCTCAGGTCTTGGATTCTTTTGTTATGAGTTCTTGAGATTTTGATGTATACAATTACTCAAGAAGTAATTATCATGAGATGTAAACAGTTATCTCTTGTTATGAAAGAAGCTCTTATGGTTTCAAGTTCTTGTCTCGAAAAGTTTTAATTTCCCGTGATTTTTGACTTCCGCTGTTTATCGAATCATTTCTGTTAAGTTTAAATCGTGATTATATCGTGGTTTGGAGATCAGAGCCCACAATTAGTGGTATCAGAGCTCTAGGTCAGTTGAGTCTACAGAGGCATAGGACTTAGGATGTCGAGTCTATCTTTAGTACTCTTTCCCTATCTAATATAATCTTCTACTCCTCAGGAGAAGAAGATACATAAGGATGGCCGAGCCTAATGATGAGTATGTGGCAGAGAGTAGTGCTAGTGCACCTCGAGGCGGTGCAAGGGTTCCAGAAATAGAACAACCTGCACCTGAGCCACCCTAGTTTGACCCAGCCGACATGGGTAACCCAGTTGTACAAACAATGTTCGGGCAGTTCATGACTGCCATGACACACATCACCGAAAGGATGCCCATGCCTGCACCGAGGGCACCTGTCCAGCCTGAAGGACAAGGTATCGGTAAGACGTTCGAGCGACTTCGTCGTGTCAGAGCTACCGAATACTTTGGGACTGCCGACCCCGCAGATGCTGACCTATGGTTGACAGAGTTGGAGAAGGCTTTCAGGATTCTTATTATCCCGGAGGCTGAGAAGGTTAGACATGTTGTCTATCTTCTCAAAGGCAGTGCTGGTCACTGGTGGAACATGGAAGAGCAGAAGAGACCTGGAATAGAGTTCTCGTGGGAAGAGTTTCATCGGGAATTTATCAATAGATATTTTCCAAAGACCTTCCTAGATGAGAAGATCTCTCAGTTTGAGAGATTGAGGCAGGGCATGATGAACATTAGCGAGTATGAAGCTAAGTTCATGGAATTGCTGCGGTTCTGTCCGCACATGGCTGCCACAGATTAGGAAAGAATCAGGAGATTCGATAAGGGTTTGAATGCTGATATGTCAACCCTTGTGTCTGCCTTAGAAAACCGAGAGAGATTCTCTACCTTCGTTGAGTCAGTCCGAAGGATAGAGAGATCTGTGGTTGAGAAGAGGCAAACCCAGAAAAGATATCCACAGTTCTAGGGTTCTTCGTCTAGGGATTTCAAGAAACCTAGATTCTCTGCACCTAACCCTCCACCACCCAGATCGAGTTCTCAAACTCAGTGGTCACCAAGCAGAGGTAGAGAACGGAGTCAACCGCTTCAAGGAACTCACAGTTCTGCATCGATGTCAGTTACTGGACCACCCCGACCACAACAACAGGAGAGGAGATGCTACAACTGTGGTAAGGTGGAACACTTGATGAAGGATTGCCGTTCTAGGCCTGTCAGTGTGACACAACCTCCGAGACAGAATCAACAAGGATCTCAGAGAATGCAATCTCAAGGAGCAGCTCGAGGACGTGGACAAGCGTCTCAAGCTGGATCATCAGCACCACCTCAACACCAGGCGACAGCGAGGTTCTATTCTATGAACCCACCTGATGCAGTGGTCAATCCACGGGTAGTGGCAGGTCAGATGAAACTTTTATATCTTGATATGTCTACATCCTGTGTTGTATCTGTTCTGATTGACCCGGGTGCTACGCACTCTTTCATCACTCATAGAGTGATTCGTAACTGCAATGTGACTGTTAGTCATAGGGCAGATAGTTTGTTGTTGGAGACTCTGTTGAGTGGGTCTGCCGTTTTGCAGGAGGTATGCTCTCCTTGCATCCTCTTCTTTTCTGACCATCGCATTCAAGTGGATCTTATACCGCTTGATATGCAAGGATTTGATATAATCCTCGGGATGGATACCTTAGAGAGGTATAGAGTTGTCTTGGATTGTGAGTCCAAGTTGGCTGTGTTTGCTGATGAAAGCAGCACATGGATGTTTCAAGGAGAAAGAAAGATTCTTCCCACCTGTCTTGTGTCAGATATGGTTGCTGATAAGTTGTTGAGGCAAGGATGTTATGCATTCTTAGCCCATGTGGTAGATGTTACCAAGGAAAAGTCCAATCCTACTGAAGTTCCCATAGTCAGGGAATTGGAGGATGTGTTTCCTGAAGAACTTCCTGGTATACGACCACCTCGGGAAATTGATTTTGAAATCAATCTGATCCCAGATACAAAACCCATAGCCCAGACTCCGTATAGGATGGCGCCTGCCGAGATGGCGAAACTCAAGAAACAGCTTCAAGAGTTACTTGAGAAGGGTTTTATCCGACCGAGCACTTCACCTTGGGGTGCTCCGGTCTTGTTTGTTAAAAAGAAAGATGGGTCAATGCGGTTGTGCATCGACTACAGACAACTCAATAAAGTAACAATAAAGAATAAGTACCCTCTACCGAGGATTGATGATCTCTTTGACCAGTTGCGTGGTGCAACCGTCTTTTCCAAGATAGACTTGAGGTCTGGATATCATCAACTCCGTATTAAGGATAGTGACATATCCAAGTCTGCCTTTAGGACAAGGTATGGTCACTATGAGTTCACGGTTATGTCGTTTGGACTAACTAATGCACCAGCTGCATTTATGGAACTCATGAATAGAGTTTTTCGACCCTTCCTCGATCAGTGTGTTGTCGTCTTCATAGATGACATTTTGATCTATAGTAAGGATGCTCAGCAACATGAGCAGCACCTTCGCCAAGCTTTGACCTTACTAAGAGAACACAAGCTGTATGCTAAGTTTAGCAAGTGTGAGTTCTGGCTGCCGGAGGTATCTTTTCTTAGACATGTGATATCTGCCTCGGGAATTCGTGTTGACCCTACAAAGGTAGAATCTGTTCTATAATGGGAGCAACCGAAGACATCGATGGAGATTCGAAGTTTCTTGGGGTTAGCTGGCTATTATCGAAGGTTCATTAAGAACTTTAGTTCTATAGCCTTACCTTTGACCAAGTTGACCCGGAAAGATGTTCCTTTTTCTTGGAATGATAAGTGTCAACAATCTTTCCAGTTGTTGAAGGAGAAATTGACAAGTGCACCTGTGCTTGTGCTACCTGAACAAGGAAAAGGATATGTAGTCTTCTGTGATGCTTCCAAGAATGGACTAGGATGTGTGTTGATGCAGGATAAACAAGTGATTTCTTTTGCTTCCCGACAGCTTAAGAAACACGAGGAGAATTATCCGACACACGATCTGGAGTTAGCTGTTGTAGTTCATGCCTTGAAGATCTGGAGACATTATCTCTACGGAGAGACATTCCAGATTTTCACAGACCACAAGAACCTTAAGTATATCTTCTCTCAGCATGATCTCAACATGCGGCAACGTTGTTGGATGGAGTTAATCAAGGACTACGATTGTACAATTGATTACCATCTGGGCAAGGCCAATGTTGTTGCAGATGCCTTGAGTAGGAAATCAGCAACATCAACCATGGATAGAGCACAACTAAACTCTTTAGTATGCTCTAAGAGAGATATGATTATCTCTTTAAGGCAAGACAATGTACAGTTGAAGGTGTCATTGTTAGCCGGGTTGTTGGCTGAGATGCATATTAAACCTACCTTAAGAGAGCAGATTAAGGAAGCACAGCTAGATGATGCTGCAGTTCAGCAGATTAGATCTGAGTATGGAAATGAGAAGCGAGATGGTTTCCATGACTCAGATGACCAAGTAGCCTGTTATAATGGAAGGATGATAGTGCCGGATGTGGATAACTTAAGGAAGTTAGTTCTGGAAGAAGCTCATTGTTCCATGTATGCTATGCATCCAGGGAGCACCAAGATGTATCGTAATTTGAAAGATCTGTATTGGTGGCCTAGAATGAAGAAGGATGTTGCAGAGTTTGTTCTGAGGTGTCCCGTGTGTCAGCAAGTTAAAGCTGAACACCAGAAGCCTGCAGGAACAATGCAACCTTTACCCATACCACAGTGGAAGTGGGATCATGTGACCATGGACTTTGTTGTTGGCCTACCCAGGACAAGCAAAGGACATGATTCCATTTGGGTGATTGTTGATAGGTTGACTAAGACAGCACATTTCTTACCTGTCAAAACAACTTATTCTGCTGAAAGGTTATCACAGTTGTATGTACAAGAGATAGTGCGGTTGCACAGAGTTCCTGTCACTATAGTTTCTGACAGAGGTCCCTAGTTTTCAAGTTGTTTTTGGGAATAGTTACACAGAGCCCTAGGCACCAAGCTAAGGTTTAGCACGGCCTTTCATCCACAGACTGATGGACAGTCAGAAAGGACCATACAAACCTTAGAAGACATGTTGAGAGCATGTGCTCTCCAGTTTACCGGAAGTTGGGATCTACACCTAAGCTTGATAGAATTTGCCTATAACAATAGCTATCAGCATAGCATTGATATGGCACCTTATGAAGCCTTGTATGGTAGACGTTGTAGATCACCTCTGTGTTGGTTCGAGACTGGTGAACATCAGTTGTTAGGTCCTGATCTTGTGCAGCAGACTACAGAGAAGATTAAAGTAATACAACAACAGATTAAGACTGCACAGGATAGACAAAAATCTTATGCTGACAAACGTCGTAGACCCTTAGAGTTCCAGGTTGGAAACAGAGTGTATCTCAAAGTCTCGCCTTGGAAAGGAGTCCTTCGTTTTGGAAGAAAAGGGAAGTTAGCTCCTAGATATATGGGGCCTTACCCAATCATTGAATGGATTGGAAAGGTAGCATATAAACTAGAGCTGCCACCAGAGTTACAGAGGTTACACCCTGTGTTTCACATTTCTATGTTGAAGAAATGTCACCCAGACACCAAGTCAGTTCTACAACCTATGGAGGTAGAATTGAATGATGATATATCTTATGAGGAAGGACCAGTGTCGATCCTTGATAACAGGATTAAAAAGTTAAAGAAGAAAGATATAAGTCTTGTGAAAGTCCTATGGAATCACCGTGGTGTTGAAGAAGCCACTTGGGAACTAGAGGATGAGATGAGGAGGAAGTATCCTGCCATTTTCTCTTAATATGTCTTATCGATTTCGAGGAAGAAATCTTTGTAAGGGGTGGATAATTTGTAACATCCCTGACCTGAGTTATGAGTTAACCGTAGATGTTTTGCCTAAATATGTAATTAAATCCTTGTGATTAACTTTGGGCATGTAATTAAGTTTCTCAGAAACATATATTTCAGTTTTTGCTCCTTTTTATATAAAGTTGTAGCATTGTTTTGTAATACAGGGACCTATGTGCAAATTACCCAGTTAGAAGGGTTAACTTGCAATTTGCACATGTTGAGATGTTTCTCTGATATTGAGACATCATTAGAATGATGATGGTAAGGTTTGAGGGATTTCCCAAGCTTGGGCACCAAGGTGCAGCTGTGGAAGCAATCCCTGTGCTTGAAAACCCAAAATTGGAGTAAAATGCAATTTACCCAAATTTAGGGATGCAATTTGTAAAATACATCATCCAATGTATCTTTTATGACTCTTATCATCATTTAGGGAATAAATGATGAAAGGTCACTTCAATTGATTAGTCAAGCAATGAAAACACCTTTGTGATTGAATAATCAGGGTATATGTACAATAGCCCTTTTATGTATGTACCTTAAGTTATAGGTTGATCTTCTTTGCTCTCATTTCTTGACCTTAAAAGAAGGTTGTCCTTAGAAATAAGAAGAAGGGACGAGCAAGAAAATATGGAAGGACTTAGTTGGAAATATAGAAAACTTATGGGCCTTTAATGAAATCTCACCCAAGTATATATACACTTTACCTCTCAAGCAAAGGAACCTTTCCTTCGTGCAATTCACTGTTTCCCCTTGCTTGACCGACTAAGGAACAGCTTGGAGCTCAGGAGGACGACCCAAGGTGTGCAAGGTAGGTTTGGATTCCTCTTCTTGCCTAATTTCATGGTTAGAACTCGAATTCAAGGTCAAATTGATGACTAGCTCACAAAGCTCCACCTTTCTAGCCATCTCTTCTTGACTTTCCCTAGAGTTTTCACCTTGGACGACCTGTGGAAGCTCAAGGATGCCATTAAATCTTAGAGCTCGAAAGCTTGGATCTCAAGGAGCAAGCTTTAGGCAGGTTTTATAACTCTAAACCCATGCTTTGTTATATACATCTTGTTTATGCATGTAGATGATAGTTCTTCTTCTTCTCTACTTTCCTTTGCTACTTTGCAAGAAAATCCGTGGGAAATCCTTTCTGTTCTTGAGCTAGGAGATGAAGGCGTTATTTCCAAGGTTAATCCACCGCTTTTCACTTTACCAAACGGTCTCTACCTTTGGCTCTCTCGGTCTCAAGACCGTGTGGTGAGCAAACGGTCTGAAGACCGAGTGAGGGCAAACGGTCTTCAAGACCATTTAACCCCATTGACCATGCGTTGACCGTATGAGATTACTGTTCAAAATAATGTTGATTAACAACTTACCAAATTTGATGGACTAATTCCAAACGAGCTAAGAGTTGAAGGGTGATTACTAGGGCTAACCTTAATTGAAATCAGTACTGAAAAATCAATGAATTAATTAAGTGTTTTTGGGTTGGATGACCCAAACGGTCTCAAGACCGTTTGGGGATCAACCAAACGGTCCCAAGACCATGTGGGGGATCACTCAAGACCGTATGGATGTCTGGGGTCAAGTATAGTTGACCAATGGAAGGTACAAACATACCAAATTACATTGCAATTAAGTTTTGATATGATCATCAACTCAATGGATCCAACCTTGAAGAATTTTCACTAGAATCCAAAAGTTGGATGGGAAAACGGTCTCAAGACCGTTTGGAACCCATCCAAACGGTCTCAATACCGTGTGATGACAACCCAAGACCGTTTGTAGGTCTAGGGTTAAGTTAATTTGATCAATTGAGGGCCCAATTGCAATAGATTATCAAATGAATTAAAATACTGATTTGTGACTCAATCAAGGTTCAACCCCTATCAAATCATATTAGATTTTGATGAAATCTTGGGTAAACGGTCTCAAGACCGTGTGGAGTTCATCCACACGACCTCAAGACCGTTTGGGCCAAGTTTGGGCCCAATTGGAGCTCAATTGAAGGGTTCAACCTTGTGTTGAATTACATTGTTGAGTGTTGATGGTTGAACATTGATAGACCTTAATTGAACCGACTTCAACCCTAATTGGATAACAATTGAGGGACAATTGAGTGACCAATTGGTTAAGGATAACCCGAATTGACTCAATCCATAAGTGGTTACCATGGCTTTGACCATTTGGGGGCTTCAACATTGATAATCACCAACAATTGGAACTTTTGAACCATGTTGAAGGACCAAACTGTTTGAGACCAAGTGGACCAAACGGTCTCAAGACCGTGTGAGGCCTCACGGTCTCAAGACCGTTTGAGACCTCACGGTCCCAAGACCGTTTGAGGTCACACGGTCTCAAGACCGTGTGAGGTCTCACGGTCTCAAGACCGTTTGGACTCAAACAGTCTCAAGATCGAGAGACACCAAACGGTCTCAAACCATGTGAGCTCTCTCGGTCTTGAAGTCAAAGTTGCCAAACGGTCTTCACCCTCTCTCGACCTTGAAGGTCACATGGTCTTGGAGTCAACCCTAGAAAATGGTCAACCCATCCAAACGGTCTCAAACCGTTTGGAGGATGAAGGTTGAAACCGTTTGAGGTTTTCAAAGGCTGAATTCACTTAACCACTTGAAGGTGTAAATGGTACTATGATAATCAAATCTAAACCCTAATGATAACCTAGGACATTAGGGGATTAAGTGACTAATTAATTGAACCATGATGTGATCAATGGGGTAAATTACCAAAATACCCCTGAAGGGTTCAATTGAGTAAAACCTTGTTCAAATCAAACCCTAATCACATGATAGTGATGTGTTGGCTTATGTTAACCAAAGAGGACTTAAACCAACCTGATCTAGAGTGGTGTTATTACCATCTACTAGTATGAGGAGAGAGAAAGTACTTTAGAGAGAGAAAGTACTTTAGAGAGAGAAAGTACTTTAAGAGAGAGAAAGTACCCCTTTTTGGGTGGAAACTTAAGTAAAGAACCTTCAATACACATAGATGTGCATGATTAGGGTATGATCCACCTATGTGAGATCATGGAAACCCTAATTATGATATATGATGAATCTTAAGCCAATCTAAGAGCATCAATGATGATGTTCCTCATACATGATGATGTTATTAGTTTAATTTAAGGGTGATGACACGTAATGTGAATAGTAAACCCTAATTCAAGGGTAATGACATGTAATGTGAATAATAAACCCTAATTTAAGGGTGATGTCATGTAATGTGAATAGTAAACCCTAATTCAAGGGTAATGACATGCATTATGAGTATTAAACTCTAATTGATGAGAATCAGAGGACTTAACTCTTATGATAAGAGTGGGAAGTGTATTTCTTGTTTTGAATTACCTTTATCAGTTGAACTAACCATGCAGGTCCTGATATGAAGGTGAACATATCCAGGTATGGATGATGATACTGTATTCATTAAAAGCATGTTAAAAGCTTTATGAATAAGTAAGATATCTTGATGCCCTGTCAGTGGCAACCTATGACTTAATGGGCTGTGAGAGCCATGAATACCATCAAGGTCATGCTTTAGAGATGACTTGAGATGAATATAATGAGAAATGATGATTGATGTGAGTTAGGTTTGTTACATTTAGTATTCTCCTTTCATAGCTGTTATGTTACTGTTATTGTTTGAAGAACAATGTATGATGTTAAAAGAATACTGAATGTACCTAACTAATCAAGTATAATGTAGAGCCCTGATCATAGATCCATCATTGTCAGAGATCAAATGATGGTGAAACAGGTTTTCCTAAGGGAACTCCTGGATCACATACTATTGAGTATGTGGGGTACATGGATGTGTAGAACCTTACATCCTAGTATAGGTGATTGATGTAGATGTGTAATCCGTCAACCCTTTCACTACAAAACCCTACCGTATCAGTGGATGGTAAACATGAAACCTCCTGATGATGAAGAAAACATAGATATCCGTATCAGTGGAGATAAACATGAAATCTCCACTGATGATGAAGAAAACTGATATGACTTCTTAGCGATCAGTTGGAGTATGAGTGGTATGCCTCATCTCCACAGGGCATAATGTTGTTTGTAAAACATAACCAACCACGTAGTATACCTGTTAGAGATAACTATAAGTTAGTTGATTGATGATACACTGTGATAATGCTTATATTTCTTCATTTTTCATAAAGGTTGAGCTCTTGTTTATAGCTGTAACTGCTATTGAATACTTTGAAAGCCTTACTGTTTAAGTTATTCTTTGATGTTATAAGAAAGCTTCTGGTGGAGAGTTATAACTCTCGCTGGGACAATTATGTAAAATTGTCTCACCCCGTAGACTTCAACTTTTTAGGTGGACGTCGGAGACGGAGGAACCGGTCTACAGGTGACCAGTCTCAGCAGCAGCAGCACCAGGAGCAGCAGTGAAATCTCAGGTGGAGATTTAGCCTGCCATGTGGTGTAGTTAGAGTCAGTCCTATGTGTCCTCTGTACTCTCAGGTCTTGGAGTCTTTTGTTATGAGTTCTTGAGATTTTGATGTATATAATTACTCAAGAAGTAATTATCATGAGATGTAAACAGTTATCTCTTGTTATGAAAGAAGCTCTTATGGTTTCAAGTTCTTGTCTCGAAAAGTTTTAATTTCCCGTGATTTTTGACTTCCGCTGTTTATCGAATCGTTTCCGTTTAGTTTAAATCGTGATTATATCGTGGTTTGGAGATCAGAGCCCACACTGCCTCTAAAACCAACTCTCTACTCATCCTCCTGACCAGAGGGTCTAACCTCAGGTCTCTCATGACAACACATGTCATACAACCTAAGCATGCATCTATTCTTTAGTTTACGCTGAAACTATTAAGCTTATGTCAGTGACATCTTATTTACATGCTTTTTATTAATTTTGGTGGAGGATTCCTTAACCTTATCATGCATACCCTATCCTCAAGAGGGTGAGGAAGAGAGAGAGAGAGAAAACCCTAAACCTTATAATCCTAACAGAATTAGGGTTGAGAAAGGATTACAATAGATGAGAGAGTCCTAAAGGTATCTTATTTTGAGTCAGATCCTATGACATTGGCCAGACAGTCACATAGATCTAGGAGTCCTCGTATTCCGACTAGAGGTGCGGAGGAAAATATTTCCAGCCCCCAAACGTGATCCTTTTCTAGACACCTTTGTCTTTCAAAAAATCCTGTAATAACTTCCTTGGGTTCTACAGAGTTTGTGAAATTTAATAATTATTAAGGATTAAATGAGGAACCAATGCTCTGATACCAAATGTAATGACTCCGCCTCCCAGAAATTCCCAATTACGGGAGACCAAGAGGTCAGAGCCGTTATCCCAATTAACAGGATCAAAGGTTCGAATAATAATAAGTAATAATTATAAAATTCTACCAAACTATACTGAAAGCTGGTATAAAATAAAACTTTGCATACCTTTTAAAAGAACCTTTGGATATCTACTTCTATCCACAAATTGAATTTATTCTATTTAATCCTTGACGCACTTTATTTCTTATTTTCACAATGTGTCACTTTACTGTTTGTTGTTTTCAGGGTTGTACCTAAAATGCCAGTAATAAAAAATGTTGGTCAGCATAAATGAATATGTCGGTATGTGGGGACAAGCAAAATTTCACAAATATGGCTAACAATCTAAATATCACAATCAAGTTAATTAACAAGCCAATTTACACTTTCAATGTGACATTCTCCACCGCTTTTGCCCTAACCAACATAATACCTTCTTTAGGGTTTCTCTTTTGCCATTGACTTAAGGCCACCTTCTCAATCCTGAGCTTGGTGCCTGGGGTCACCTCTCATGGTGCCCATTAGTCATGCAACAAAGACCACCTTCTCAATCCCGAGCTTGGCGTCTGGGGTAACCACTCATGGTACCCATGGGTCTTCCCTCCTGGGCTTGACCTTTTTTGCATCATCCATCAGGGTGGCATGTAGGTGTGAGAATACACACTTATAATATAATTGTGATAATCATAGTGACTTTCTGATTTGTAAGTATGAACATCTAAACTGAAAGGTTGCATTCAATGTGATCAATCATCCGAAAAACCTTCAGGAAACTAATGTGATTAACCATAATTAACCACATACCTGATCCAGAGCAACTTGATGTCCAAGCAATAATGATAAAGAACACTCAAACAAGCAATCAACAATATCCTAAAATTAATGCAATACATCCAAGTGTTATAGTTTATCCAAAACATTCTCAAGATAGACTTGGATTCCATCTTAGGATTTCTAGGCCACTTTACGGTTTTATTAAGGTTTATCCTCCATAATACTTTTATCACATGTAATTCTCTCTTAGTTCTCAAACCCTAATTTCAACATCATAAGCCCAATTAACATATTCGGTTTCTTTCAAATTAACAACTCATATTTCCTTATAGTTCAATTCATATATGAACTCTATTTATCACTAATTTCACATTAATCCACTAGAAAACCCTAATTACTAAATTAAGGTATTTATCCACAATTAGGAACTTTTATACTCAAAATAGCTTAGAACCATCAAATCTCAGCTTTATACATGAATTTGAGCAATTAAAGCCATTAAGAAACATAATTACTAACATTAGGGTTTCAAGGCCCATTAAAGCTTATTTATGTACAGGGAACCCTAAATTAATCAAATTACACATAAAGTTCATCCTTTTAGATCTAATGTGTCTTTTTATAATCAATAGGTTAATATCAACTTTAATCATCCATATAACCCTTCTCAATACATTAATCATCTTAAATTAGAGTTTCTTAATCATTAATGCATTAAAGTTGATAACTTCCACAACTTTTCAAATTGTAAGAGGAATTCGCTTCTAAATCTATTTTTAATGGACTCCTCACATTTTTCTGAGCAAATACATATATTATATGTACCATTCCGATCTACCAATAAAAAGATATGAATTATGTAAGAATTCACTTACTTGAACCAATGGGATGCTGACACGTCAGCCATCCCAAGCATTACGTAGCTTGGTCGAGAACATAACAAAAAGACTCTATTGCCCTCACGTAAGTTTCTAGCTCTTTATACCCCAGAGGGGTACATTCATCCAAAGCCTCCTAGGTCATCTTCTACCTCGCGACGCACGTAGCGGCCGCCGAGTGGGGCTCTTCGCGGGGCTGCCCCCTCCTCCCCAGGGTTCAGAGGTCACCGATATCCACTGCCCTGACTCTGCTAGCCTCCTGTGCACAAGGGGTTCCTCCAGATTGTAGCCAAGGTGGTCAGGTTTAGGTCTGTGTTGGGTCTCTCCTTGGCCGGCTGTGCAGACGTGGTGCAGGAGGCTGGGCGACGTGACTGTGTGTCTGGGCAACTCCTTCGTTGTTGTTCTGACTTGAAGAGCATTCCATTACTCCGCGAACCAACTTCCATTACCCATTTTTGCCTCTAGAATCACATTGTTCCCTACCTTCATGGTGATGAAGGAGGCAGGGTTGGAAGAGGATCGTTTACTGTCTCAGATCCCTCTGGTCTCGGTACCTCTGAGTGTGGACTTTATATAGGTCGAGCGTATCAAGGAAGAGGCGAGGGTTTGGTTGGGTTTAGAGCCCTCAGTGCCTTGGGGAAAATGGAAAGATTCTTTCCAAAGAGATATCTATGTTTTAAATGAAAAACCTAATTTTGAAAATATGATTGTACTTCTCCCTTAAGAACATACTTTCTTTAACAAGCAATGAGGGAAAACATTCCCATCTTATTTAACTTTCCTTTGCCAAACAAAATTTACATACAAAAGATTAAATGGTCTGAACATGTTCCTTTATCATATTCCTTACACATTTATCTTCTTTTTCTCTCTCATTCACCTTTTATTTCCTTATTGGGATTCATTTTATCCCAAGAAACTGCGTGGATTCAAAATCCACTCTAGTATGAATAAACACTTAGTCTTCTTAGAGAATTCCACATTATTCTTAGCATTATCTCAATTTCTTTTATTATTAGATTTCCTTTTATCATTATTCTCTTTATCTTTCATTTCCTTTTTCCTCTTTTCCTATTTCTTTTATTAGAAATCACATAGAAATGAAATTTATTTAATTGTGGCCATTAATTCCACTTTCTAGATATTTCTATATATTTCTCATAATTACTTCGCTTAATATCCATTATCTTATATCTTTTCCTTTTATTTGGACTTTTCTTCTTTTCTTCTCTTTTATATCCATTATTGGATTAATCTGATAATAGAAATTACAAAATTCCTATCAAAAGGGAGATTTGCAAAGAAATCCATCTTTTGAAGAAAAGCATACAACCTTTTCAATTAAGTCCATATTCACAAAATCTTTACAATTCAATTTTGAAAACATATGCAAAGTTGAGGTTGTAACAATAAGTCTTTCATCTTGTTGCATATTGTAGAAGAGGTAAAAATTAAGCTTGCAATTTATTTGTTGAAAGAAGTGTTGGTTGTTGGTGGTCCATAGAGAAGTTAAGAGGCCCAATAAGGTGATACTGTGGGAAGATCTTAGGAGGGAATTTGAGAGTCTATAATACCCTTAGTCATATTTGGATGATAATATTCCACAATTTCATAGATTGTGTCTATAAAAGATGTTAGTGAATGAGTATGAAGCACAATTTATGGAGTTGTCTAGGTTTTACTCTCTTCTTAAAACTACAAAGAGAGAAAATTGTGAGGTTTTAGAAAGATTGATCATTGAGTTGGCATGTTTGGCATCCACTTTGGAGCCATGTGAGAAGTATTTCACCTATTTCAAGGTCGTTAGGAGGATAGATAGTGCAAACATGAACCTTCTTGATGTTGCTTCCTTGAAGAGGTATGCTCAATCGCATACTCAATTGACTAGTGGTTACCAAAGAAGAAGTTTTTTGTTCCACATCCACAACAACAATAGTGGTCTCCTTGTAAGGAAAGAGGACACGGTGCCCCAACATCTGGGGTTGATAAATATAGATCCATGTGAGTTATAATACCATTTATCCCATGGTATGATAGGAGATGTTGGTCTGTAATTGGCATCACTAGGGTTCATGCTAAAATGACTTGAGGATATTTTTTGTGTGGTCATCCTAGACATGTGGGTTGTGTTTCCCGTAGTTGAACATAGTAGATGAGACAAGCAAATAGGGTTCACAGTAGTAATTTGAAATTGGAAGAGGTTTTGGCCGACTTCTAAAGTAGGGTCTTTGGGACCAGAATATAGAGTTCTTAATCAAGAGAGCTTATAGGAAACAACTAGATTCTATGCTATGAGTTAGCAGGAGGGAACCATTGATCTATGGGTTATGGAAGGTCAGATGGAACTCTTCCCTTCTAACTTACTTACATCTTTATACACACACACACATATATATATATATATATATATATATGTATATATATGTATATATATATATATATTGTATTTGATCCAAGAATGATGCACATAGTAATCATAAAAAGGGGATAGTGTGGAGTTTAGTGGTGAGGTGTATAATAAGTTTACATATTTTCTTTAGTATATTTAATAATAAGTAAGTGATGAACATGACACATGTGTGAAATACACTTCTTGAACTCAATGTTTTTCTACCTGAATCATGTATCCAAGTATTGTGGAAAATTTGGCATGGAATTCTATAATTTTTCTCATATTGGGTACTCTAACCAGGTAATTATTTGGGGAAAAATTCCTCGAGTATGATAATATAAGAACTCATGGTGACAATAATAAGATAAAGATGTTGAGAAATATGGAAAATAGGTTAAGTCTGGAGTTGTTGAAACATGAACTAAGTTCAAAACCAAGTGAATAAGTCATGAACTGTATTCATATGAGAAGAATAAAATTCCTTAAGAAAATATATCACAACTTAAAATTTTGAATTTAGAATGCATGATCTAATCTTCTAAGTACAATACATATTGAAAACAAATATTTGATTACAAGAATTAATATCTAAGAATGCATGTTATATGTGATGAATTATAGGTGAATGAACAACATGAAAATAAGAAAAGAGACACAATAATGATAAATATACAATAAGCAAAAAGGCTGGAGTATGAAAATATCACTAAATCCTAAGTACGTGCCAAGAAGCTAGATAATACAATGAATGATGTATACAAAATAAAACTCAAAATCAACTATAAAGAATCTAACATGACAATTTAGAAGAAATTTGTGATGAGTACGCACCAATAATGATTAGATAAGATCAGCCATACATATACTTTTTCAACACTGAAGCTATGTTTTGATGTTGTTTTTTTCTACCCTAACCTTGGGTTTTTGGGGTTAATCCTTTTGAAGGGTTTATGGTTTTATGGACTCTGACAGATTAACCCTTGAAGTTAATTGAGCATTATATTGGATGTTTAATTATCCAAACTATATGATTAGTTCAGTTTTGGAAGTACTTTACTGAATTATATTTTAGATTTGACATGAATTGCATCTTCATTGTTTATTATGTAATTTAAGATACTTTAGACAACTAAAGTGTAGTTTCACACTAATTTAGGTAGATTATTAACCCCTAACTAACTTACATCCCAACTATTGTGTGTTATGTTTGTGCTTGATCATTGGTTGTTTGGAGAAACCATTGATGGCATAGAATTGGTGTGCTTTGCTTTGTGACAACCTTGGTTCATATCTTGTTGTGAGGCTGAGACCATTAGTGTTGCTGGGATTTGTTTTGTGTCATCCCAAAAGTCCATAGTTGGTTGGAAAATGTTGAAGGCTCATGGTGCAAGGACTGACATGAGTCCTTTCATGTAAGAAAGAAATATCTATCTAATTTCCAATCAAACTACATGAGTTTGCAGTTGTGTGATTGATGAAGCTTCATGAACATGTGCAAACATATTTTAGATCACACACTATGATTACATCAAGGGAAACAACCCCAATGACAAAGGTTAACTGAGTTCCCATGTGCTAATTGATGGTCAGAGAACAACTGACAAGGATTTAAACTCATGTACCACTAACCTTCGTGTGGCAACCACTAAAACTACAACTTGTATGCGTGATGGATAAGAATCATTTCATATCAATGGAAAACATAGGAGCTCAACCAATGAAGAACCTGGGTGAGAAGCTGACAAAGAATCTTGTTTGTAGGCCAACATGGGACCTAGTTAGGTTGGTCAGTGACAGATTAGTTGGGGTATTTAGACCTTTCTCATCCCCTTATACCTATATATATCCTCCCCTTTATCACCTAGAGATTTGTTTGACTCCATCAGTGATTGAAGGGTAGGAGAGGAGCTCTATTATTTGATGATGATCGTGTAGGTTGATGAGGACATGGGAAGATTGGTGAGAATTCTAGGTGGTCGATGAGAACCAGACTAATGACCATGTTTTAAAGATTTGCATTCACTTGCACGTGGTTCCATTCCATTGACCCAACTTCTCTTGGGTGGCTTCAAGCTAGATAGCATAATCCTTATCCTCAAAATATGTAACAACATCTCTTCTAATCTCTTTTATTTGGTTTTCCTACCTCGTTTTTCTCCTTTAGTAGATTGTGATTGTGGTGTTTCGTAGGGGAATCATGCAGATATCTTAAAATACTTCCTTTTCCCTTCTTCTTGTCGTAGTTGACCTAATTCTTTGAGGAAGAAGCCTTCCTAAAGATTTGGAGGGTAGAACCTCGATCCTTGAAGATCTATTGTGTTTACTTCTATAGATCTTATTTTCACCTCCTTATGGTTAGTGATATAACATTGATTGCATTTATTGCCTATATAGCACATGCAAATTATGAACTTGCTTAAAACATCCCTAACATGCTAAAAGATGTTATCTATTGAACTGTTTTGGATGAATAAGTAAGGAACTACGAATTTGTCTCCCCTTTTTAGTATTTTTATTTTTTCCTCAAGTGGATCACATATTCACTTCACCATGCATTATGTTTAAATTCGAAACACACATGAATATGCTCCTAAAAATGGTGCCTTTATGGTATTTTTTCAGCATATGATGAAAAATCGACATATATTCTATTATTGTTATTTAACTTTTATATAATGGTATTAAGCCTTTTGCTTAGTGATGCAGCCCTATTTTAGGGATTCAAATTTTATCTTTATGTATCTCAATCACATCTAAAGATAGTACAATGCAAGTTAAATTAACCAATATGCATATTATTGTCAAATGCATCTATGGATATTCTTTGCATACTTTTTAGGTACTTGGATCATGATTAAGATGGATGAGAGAGAAGGAATGTATTCTAGGGTTCCCCCACCCATGGAGGGGTCCAAAGAAGACCCCAAAGCTTCCTCAATCTACCCCTAGCTAAGGGTCGACATCATGAAAAGAAGTCCATTGATCTGAAGTTCGACATCAAGCAAAGAAGTCCATTGATCATGAAGTTTCAAAGAGAATTTTCCACTGATGACCCCAACACGGACGTGGTGCCAAGGAACGATTGTGCTGCATAATGCCAAAATCATAGAGTCAACATCAAAACTGCAAGCTACAACAACTTGACCAAAATGTCCCTGCTACCCAGCACAGTTGTGCTGAAAAGACGCCAAAATGTATGTGCCATCCAGCACGCCCGTGCTACCAAAGATGAGAACGAGCATGTTGCCCAGAACGACCTCCTTTTTACCTCCCCCACCACAGTCATGCTACCCACCACAGTCGTTCTATGTATCCCTCACCACGGCTGTGCTTCCCAGCACGTCCGTGCTACCAGCCTTCATTTCACCAAAGTTCTTATGACATTTTCTATTTCTTAGAATGACCGTTCCACACCACCACAACCGTGGTGCCCAACACAACCGTGCTACCACCTAAACCCAACATTTTCTATATTGATTTTCTTACTATACCCCTACTTACCCTAGTGCTTCCACCACCACCTATATATGCACGGGTGGTGGCCACATCATTTGGTTAGCTACGATTACTCCCCTCCATCTACTCTAGAGCATTCATTGCCTCCTTCCTTGCATTCAAGCCATCCACCCACCATACCATTTCCACCTCATTTCCATAATAGAAACATAGTTTTCTACCATAATCTCCTTCACTTCCATGCCCTTAGGAGGTGAAGAAGAAGAAACTACTTCAAGCTCCATGGAGTTCTATCCCCTTCTTCTCATTTCTTTTATCTTTTCTTTGAGCATGTCTAGCTAAGCCCCTGGTGGTGGGTTGTTTGGGGTTAAAATGTGACTTTGATACCATGTTGGGAGAAAATAACATGTATTGAAAATATTTTCATTCTATGATGATTGCCTCTTTCTTCTATCTCATTTCCCATTATCTTGCATGTGGTTTGTGCTTTTAACCATAAATTGCTTATTTTGTGATGCTTGATGACACTTAGCTTCAAGGGGAAATTGGAATGTATGTGGCAATCTTAGGAATGGCACTTAGGTCCAATTAGTGGATCCCTAGCTAGTCCCCTTTGTTTCTACATACATCTTCCTTCTTCTATAAGTAGGTGTAAGATATAAGTAGCTAGTGTAAGTGTGACTAGTGCAATTGTCTAGAGTTTCCTAAAGGCTAGATGGCAGGTAACATGAGGTGAAATACCCTCATATCAACACCCATTCCTACCCTTGGCTCTCAATTTCCCTAATAACATTTACCCTATAAACCTAGACTTGCCAAGTCTAATTATAATTACACCTAGCCCTAGTTCTGCAACTAGGTAGTATAGGGTATATTCTAATAGCACTTGCCTTGTTGTTTGGTTTGGTAATCTAGATTGAAATATGAGATTTGAATGCTATTTTGACCTTCCCCCTACTAATATCAAGTTGCATCCCCAAACGACCCACCTACCCATCGTATTGGTTAAAATCCACCCTTCCCTTCTTAGCTTTTTAATGCTAGTGCAATCTTTTGCCTTTGAATAAATTCATAGCTAATTGCTTATTTCTTGCTAGATAGTTCTTTCTCATAGTAGTTAGGGCTCCTTTGAGCTTGCTTGTTTTCTTTCTTAGCTTGCATCTTAGTTGATAACTTAGCTTGCTAGTGTAGTGTAACTCCTTGCTCTAGTCTAATTGCTTACCTTGCTTAGTCTCTTAGTCATAGCTTGCTAACTTAGTTTCTTTATTGCTCTTTCTTGCTTGAACTTGTAGCATAAGCAAACCAAATCCAACTTTAAACCCTCAAACTCTAATCTCTGCTTTAGGAACATAGCTAACACAAGCCTAGTTCTAGTATCCCCTCTATCCCTGAGGATCAATTCTAATCTTACCACTAGCCTATGCTACAACACGACCTCGTGTGCTTGTAGGTACATGTGATTAGTTGAGTCTATGTGTTAGACAAGGTCCATATACAAATTTTGAGAGATCCATGTGTTTTTCCTTAGGGTTGCATCTAGCAACCTTTAGTTGGCTAGTGTGTGGCCTTGAGAAGATTGCACCAAGCTTTCTGGCATCGTTTCCGGGGAGAGATGCACTCGACCTAGCTAGTTAGTGTAGCTTAGCTCTTCCTACTGCCCTCATCATTTCTATTCTTTATTCTTTGTTTACTTTTGCATACTATCATTCTGACTTGGATTTTGTTTCTTGTTTGTGTATTGTGCAGGTGATAGTTGTGCATGTGTGATACACATTTGACTTGTACTGACTTGGTGTTATACAACCCTGAGATAGGTAGAAGGAGATGCCAAAGCCGCCAAAAAAAACACCAAGCAACCGAAATGGGTGACCATGAAGCTCAAATCCGTCTAGGGGATATCCCACCACAACCCAACCGCCCTCTCCATGAATACTTTACCCCAGGGAACTACAATTCCCCAATTGCCACCCTTGTTGGGGAAATATCAGGTCAACAATTATCCATTCCACCCTCCCTTCTCAGACTCCTTCCTACTTACTATGGGATGGAGAATGAGAACCCCTACCACCATATTGATGCCTTCCTTTAAACCTATTCCACTTTCCACACACCCGTCGCCACTAAGGACTCAATCCAAAGGACCCTCTTCTCCTTCTGTCTGAAAGAAAAATATAAGGAGTGGTACATGGCCAAAGATGAGTTATTGACATGGAATGTGGTGAATAATGAGTTACTCAAGAAGTTCTACCCTGTCTCCAAGTTGACTCAGATGTGGAGATGCATTACTTCCTTTACAGAAAGGAGAATGAACCATTTCACGAAGCTTGGGAATGATTCTAAAAGCTCCTTCGTGACTTCCCACACCATGAAGTACCTCTATGGTGACTTGTTCAAGAATTCTACACTGGGCTAGTTGAGCTGAGCCAAAATAATGTTAATTCTTCATGTGATGGCACATTCATGGTAAAGCCACCTGAGAAGTCATGGCCCTTGTTAGATTACCTTACTGAGATTTCTTGCCATCGAGGTTCAAGTAAAGGGGGATATTGTGATCGGAACTACGCCTCTCGACCTCCTCCAATAGTTTTGATAACACCCAAATTTAGGCATTTATGCTAAGCATTTATTTATGGTTTTGTGTCATTATAGCATTAATATGCCCAAAATAACCCTAGATCCTTATCTTTTAGTAATTTATATCTTTTCATAGATAAAGTTTCTCAACTAGCTAATTTTGGGACTTGTAGGTATCGAACCTGAAAAGACATCTACTCTCTAAGATTTATCCCCAACACATGATTTTTGCAGCAGCTAGACTTCCATAAGTCGTGACCGTGGTGGGCCAAGCATAGCACTATGTGCACCAGCTTAGGAGACGGTGGTCCCTCTATTTTACATGGCCAGTCCTTTATCAGAAGACATTCTCGCCAATCAGAATGTTCATCGACACGGGCCCATCAACCACCAGTATTAGCCCCACCCCCCCTCACACGCACGCATGGTGGGTTCGGTCCATGATGTCACGATCGGGGCCAAGAAGACAATGCAGTGATCGCGGCCAAGAAGACAATTCAGCGACCACGACCAAGACGTTGTGTCAACCGATACTCGGCACAACTGGGTCCACCTCAGCACAGTCGGGATAAGGCCAAGGCCACGACCGCAGTACACCAGCGTGACTGCGACCACGACACATCAGTCTCGACCGCGGAATCTGTGTACGACCGCGACCGCGGCTTGATCCACCTCAACCAAGGCATTTGTCTCGACCACGGGATCCGCCTCGACTGTGGTGTATGCATCAACTGTGACCCTCACACGACTATGGCCAGCCTGGAATGGTCGGGCTGAGACCAGGGCAGTGATCTAGGAAGGTTTTGTGACCATCTTTTGCCTTCACCTATAAATACCCACCCCTCGTGACCTAGAGAGGGGTTCCGAGATTGGGAGGTCCATGATTTGGAGAATTTTTTGGTTCCACACTGTGACTCCACACATTCTTGATTCCCAGAGCCCAGTGGGAGAGTTTTGAGGTCCGAAAAGACTAAAGTGCTCATCCTACGTCTATCCCTCTAGTTTTCTTCCATCTACCGTCATTACCCACCTCCATACACCCATATCCTACCATTCCCAACCATCTTCCACCTCCATACACCACCAAGCTACTATTTGGGGTAAAATCAAAGAGAAAGGAGGATAAGGAGTCTAGAAGACCAAGGAGGATGACCTAAAGATGAGATCTAGCCTATACATACACTAAGGAGTGAGAACCACCTCTCCTCTATGAGATAAATATCTTCTTCTCCTCCTTTCTTCTACTGTTCTCCTTTGTTTCTGCATAAACGATGTGTTTCCATCTTTGTTCGGTGTCAACTATGCTTGTCTATAGCTAGTTGAGCTCCTTCTTATCTATGTAGCTTGTTTCGCGCATGTTTATGTACTTTTACCTTAAGTAAGTAGTTTTATTCTAGATCTGGTACATTTTTTGTTCTATCTTCTCTTTCTTGTTATGATTGCTAGTTTGGTTGATCTCTTTCTTGCTTGAACTTCTATTTCTATCTATATTGAGAGATTCGTTGTAGAAAAAGGTAAGAGAAGATAGTTTGGATTGGAATCTGAAAGGAGGATGGTTCAAGGTGATCTATACAGAATCGTAGACTTGGTCATGGTTGGGCCCACTACCTGGTTCTGCCCAGACCACACATGTTCCTAGCATCTTAGAGTATTCTAGACCTGTGAGGGTATCTAGAATATTCTAGGGTGTTGACTTGTCATCCTCGAGAGAGGCTTCATATCATTGATGGGTTTTAGTCATGCTACACGAAAGTAAGTGGGATGACCCCCACAGGAACAGATACCACAGTACATACTATGTTTGGATGTAGGTTGTTTGCTGAGGTATTTGGGGGTTGTCTACACCCAAGAATAGGTGCATAGACTGTCCAACTTATGGATATATAGCTGAGAACTCCTTCTATCTGATTAGTAGAATTCTACAGACTCTGTTTTTCTTTCTTTTCTTTGTTTTATTTTATTTCATGATAACCTGCTAGACTAGTTCTAGCCCCATATGTTTATCGACTATTAGTTTGGCTTATTTGACTTAAGATTGAGATCATAAGCATCCTAAACATTCCCACGTCCCTGTGTTCAACCCCGTAATAAAGTTGTGAGGGTCCTTGAAGGTTTCGAGTTATAAATTCAAAGTCTCATCACCCTCCTCTCGAGACTGATCAAGTTCCAGTCAGGACTGCAGCCAACCCTAACATGATGAAAATGATGGTGGATGTGATGCATATGATGAAGAACCAAGTTGGTGGTTCTTCTAGCCAATCCACTATGGCAGTTGATGTTGAGGAAGATGAAATGCATGTTTTGCATGCCTTAGGCAACTGAAACAACCAAGGCCCGATGTCCAACTCCTATACTCCCAAGTGGAGGAATCATCCAAACTTCTCATTAAAACAAAGAAAATGAGGAGGGGCTAGGGCGGCCAAGGCAATATCACGGTCCCAAGCACAACTCCAAGATTGAAGAAGAAGTTATAGGAAGGCTATGGAGCCTTGATGAGGTGAAGAAATATGTGTCCTCTCAAGGGCAAAACATTAGCCGCCTTGAGCAAAGGCTTGATCAGATATCCCTTTCACTTTCCTGCCATGAAGAAGGGAGGCCCCCCTCTCAACCTATGGCCAACCCAAACAACGATGGCATTTATGTAAGCACTACTCATGGTGTTTATGCTCCACCCCAAGGCCATGTATTTCCACTTCACCAGTACCAAGGGCCACCCAACCATTATGATCCTCTACCTCTACAACCCCCACTCAAGGCCATGTATTTCCACTTCACCAGTACCAAGGGCATACTCTAAAATCTTAATCCACCTCACCATAGACCACCACCACCTTCACCTTCACAAGCCCCTCCCTCTTCCCATGAGCAAGTGAATATGGTATCTATTATATGGGAGATGAAGGCTTCTCAAGAGCTTGAAAAAGAGGAATATGAAATGGTTAAGGTTTACAATGAAGCTACATGGCCAGAAGAATCTAGTGGAGATTGTAAGAGTGCCAAAAAGTCTCCTGCTCTGATGTTGCTTGAAAATATCGAGTGCATCCAATCTCTTGCTGCCCCCTTTGGTGATGAAGAAGTACCCTCAAGTGTCCCATCATTGATAGAGAAGATGATATCTTGTATCGTGCCTCAATTTGAGGTTGTGAGATCAACTGTGCCACCCTTTCTTGGAAGTACCAAAAGTGCTAGAGATTCAGTTCTTCCGTCTTTCCGTAATGAGATCATGCTTGCTTACCCCCATGCCACTAACGTGGTAACACTTGATGCAATACCTTGTTGGGAATCAATGCCTCCCCATGAGACAAGAATCACCATTATACCTCCTCAAGGCCCACAAATTTCTACAAAAAAGTTTGATGCAAGCGGAGAGCAATGCCATGATCCTTTAGAAGGCCCCTCTCCCCAAGAGAAGCATAGTCGTATCATGAACCTCTTAGGGACCTTAAAGCAAGGAACACCAGACATCAAAACATTCCTTTCATTGGTAAAGTATATTTGCACAGGGAGGAGGAGATTGGTACTATTTCCACCCAAAGAAATCATTGTCACAAGATCTATGAACTTCATCTTAGACTCTGGATTACCAGAGAAAAGGGATGATCTGAGAACTATGTGCCATATCAAAGCATGACCTATCAAGCATTCTCTCCTATATCTAGGCACATGAGCAAGCATTATTCCATTGTGCATGTACTTACCGCTCGACTTAACAAAAATGGAACTGATGGATTGTGATATTATACTAAGTGATGGAACTAGATGGAAATATTTAGGTATATTATGAAACGATATAATAGAATTGGATAAAAGGATAAACATGACATACCTAACTAACTTTCTGATCATGGATGTTGGCCCTATTCATGGAAAGGAATACCTCATATTGAGGAGACCCTTCTTGTCTACCGTGGGAGCTGAGATTGATGTGCATGCAGGCACTTTGATGGTCACACATAGGAGGAGAAAGTTTGACTTCTTTATATTCACTAATGAAGAAAGATACAGGTTGGGTGAAGAAGATTTTGATGTCAGTCTAGACTACCATGATCCTCTAGAATAGTGGAGATCAAGTCCTTATTTCTGATCGTTGTACACTCCATTAGATGAAGCCCATGTCATCAGAACTCTAGAAAGGATCATTGTGGAAGAGGAAGGAGACACCTGGGGTATCAACACTTAGTGAAGAAAGAAACAAGCCTAGCTAAAGGCTATAAATTTAGTGCTAGTGGGAGGCAACCCACATGGTTTGAGATTCTCAAATATTGTTGTTTTATCATACTGTTTATTTTCCAAGAAACACACACACACACCATACTTGAAAGTTTTTCTATTTTTCAATCATGTTAGCACATGTATAAGGAAGAAAAGGTGATGCATCAATGGTCTAGCCAAGGAGGAGATCAAAGTTGAAGAGAATATTGCAAATTAGTAGAAGAGCTACAGGAAGAAGTCAAGAATGGCCGTGCTATACAACACGGATGTGTGGATGGCAATCCAGAACGACCCTGTTGCTCAACACGACCGTGGTGGTCCTGCCCTGCTCTCCTATTTTTACATTGATCACTCCATTTCTTGGCGGTTATCTACCAAAACTCAGTGCCCTTTTTCCTACTATTCTAAACTTTTATTTCACACTGAGGATAGCATGATTTAAAAGTTTAGGTGGTAGGGTGGTAATCCCTTCTTTCACAACATTTTTATCTATGTACCCTGTGCTAAATTTTTGTGAGATGATCAAACAGTTGACTAAACCCTTTACTTGTCTATCCTGACCTTGTGTGTTCATTTGCATCCATGCATACATGTAGTATAATTTCATGCATTTTTGCATACTTTTTCAGAATGTTTACTCTTCCATGTCATGAATTGCATTTCCATGTAGATTTTAGTAATTTTTGTGTGTTTTAATTAGGATTTTCTACTTTATGTTTTAATTAGGATTTTCTACTTTATGTTTTAATTTCCTTAAAGTTAGGTTTAGATGTTATTGAATGCAAATTGGCACCATTTTGGCCAATTTTTCCCAAACTCGAATATTCCTTCCTAAAAGCATGTTTTAACTTAATCTCCAACTTTTGAAATGAAAATGTTGGTGTTTGACAAATGTATGCCACTTTCTTAGAGTTTATTGCTATATGGTCCAAATGGTTGACTTTTAACATAGCATCACCTCTCTCAAGTTTTTGAATGTTTTGTTTGAATCGTGAATTGAGCAAGCTATGAACCCTTAGAGCCTACAAAATCACATGATATAAATGTGAATCTCATGTTTTTCACTCATGTGGTGTGATATTATTTGATGAAGTGTTGGATTAGGTTTCATGCATGAGATTTTGTGTTAAGGACTAAACTACTGCCCCCCTTTTAACCTGAATCATCTTTCACCATCTTCATACCTCTCTACCTCATGAAAGGATGCCTTAGTGCACATATTTAGCCTTGGCCACCCCTAAAAGCTTGGGGTGGCCATATATACATCTCCTCGCTTCACTCTCTCCACCAAATCCCTATATACACCAAGGGAAAAAGAAAAGAAAAGAAGAAAAGAAAAAAGTAAAAAGAAAATAAAAAATTCTCTTGTTTAAGAGCATCTAAATAAAGAAAAGATGAGTGTGTAAAAGCACTCCAATCTCTTACCACAATCATTTCTTCCTTTTTCATACCTGTTTAGCTAGAAAAAACAAACCTAGCTCACTTTACCTTTTCTATAGCCCTTTGGGTCATTTGGTGTGGTTTGAGGCATAAGATTGAATGCATGAAAGTGAAACAACACTCCTAGTCATCATTGATTAATGCCAACATGAAACGGTTTACTTGAAATGATAAGAAGAACATATGGAAAGCTTGTGTTTTCTAATCTCTATATTTGAAGTTTGTATGCTCAGTTCTCTTTTCATAATTGGTTTGTGAAAGAGGAGAGGAGAGAGGTGTAACACATGCACTTAGTCACTTATAAAACCATTTAGTCAATAATCCTCTATTGCAATGCATTCTATCATTCTTGTTTTATTGAAAGAAAATTGAGGAGAGAGATTGAGTTGGAGCATACTTGAGGACAAGTGTGTTTTAAGTTTAGGGTGGTGATGTAGCCCTATTTTAGGGCTTCTTCTTGTTTCTTTTTCTATCTCAATCACGTCTAAACATAGTAGAATGCAAGTTAAATTCCCCAATATGCATATTATTGTCAAATGCACTTATGGACGTTCTTTGCATACTTTTTAGGTACTCAAATCATGCTTTGGATGGATGAGAGAAAAGGAAGGAATTCTAGGGTTCCCCACCCATGGAGGGGCCAAAGAAGTCCCCAAATATCCCTCAACCTACCCCTAATGGACAAGGGTTGACATCAAGCAAAGAAGTCCATTGATCATGAAGTTTCAAAGAGAATTTACCACTAACAACCCCAACACGACCGTGGTGCCAAGGAACGGTCGTGTTGGTCAATGCCAAAATCACAGAATCAACATCAAAATATCAAGTTAAAACAACTTGACCAAAATGGCCATGCTACCCAACACAGTTGTGCTGAGAAGACCCCAAAATGGTTGTGCCATCCAGTACAGTCGTGCTGCCTAAAGATGAGAATGGGCATGCTGC
This sequence comes from Alisma plantago-aquatica, assembly GCA_963693085.1. Lineage (NCBI taxonomy): Eukaryota > Viridiplantae > Streptophyta > Magnoliopsida > Alismatales > Alismataceae > Alisma > Alisma plantago-aquatica. The sequence continues at coordinate 937,524,314 of OY856409.1, forward strand.
CCATAACGACCTCCTTTTCACCTCCCCCACCAAGGCTATGCTACCCAACACAACCGTTCTACCTAGCCCTCACCATGGTCATGTTGACCAACATGACCATGCAACCGACCTTCATTTCACCAAAATTCTTCTGACATTTTCCATTTCTTATAATGAGCATTCCACACCACCACAGTCGTTCCTACCCTCACCCACACATTTTCTACACTAATTTTCCCACTATACCCCTATTTACCCTAGAGACCTGACCACCACCTGTATATACATGGGTGGCAGCCACAACACTAGGTTAGCTGCCATTACACCCCTCCACCTACTCTAGAGCATTCAGTTGCCTCTTTCATTGCATGCAAGCCATCCACTCACCATTTCCACCTCATTTCTACCATAGAAACCTAGTTTTCTAGGTTTTCTACCACAATTCCCTTCATTTCCATGCCCTTCATCCACCTTGGGGGGTGGAGGTTGTTCTACAACATCTAGGAGGTAAAGAAGAAGAAGCTACTTTGAGCTCCATGGAGTCCTATCCCCTTCTTCTCATTTCTTTTATCTTTTCTTTGAGCATGTCTAGCAAAGCCCCTAGCGGTGGGCTATTTGGGGTTAAAATGTGATTATATACCATTTTGGGGGTAAATAACTTTTATTGAACATAATTTCATTGTATGATGAATGACTCTTGCTTTGATATCATTTCCCATTGTCTTGCATGTGGTTTGTGCTTTTAAACAAAATTGCTTATTTTGTGATGCTTGATGACACTTAGCTTCTATGGAAAATTGGAATGTATGTGGCAATCTTAGGAATGGCTCCTAGGTCCAATTAGTGGATCCCTAGATAGCCCCCTTTATTCCTACATACATCTCCCTTCTTCTACAAGTAGGTGTGAGATCTAAGTAGCTAGTGTAAGTGTGATTTGTGCAATTGTCTAGAGTTTCCTAAAGGCTAGATGGAAAGTAACATGAGGTGAAATACCCTCATCTCTACTCCCATTCCTAGACTTGGAACTCAATTTCATTAATACCACTTACCCTAGAAACCTAGACTTACCAAATATTATTAGAATTACACCTAGCCCTAGTTCTCCAACTAGTAGTATAAGGTATATTCTAATAGCACTTGCCTTGTTGTTTGGTTTGCTAATCTAGATTGAAATGTGATATTTGCATGCTATGTTGACCTTCCCCCAACTAATATCAAGTTGCATCCCCAAATGGACCACCTACGTATCATATTGCTTAACACCCACCCTTGTGTTCTTAGCTTGTTAATGCTAGTGCAATCTTTTGCCTTTGAATTAATTCATAGCTAATTTCTTAGTTCTTGCTAGATAGTTATTTCTCAAGTAGTTAGGGCTCCTTTCAGCTTGCTTGTCTTATTGCTTAGCTTGCATCTTGGTTGATAACTTAGCTTTCTATTGTAGTGTAACTCCTTGCTCTAGTCTAATTGCTTGCCTTGCTTAGTCTCTTAGTCTTAGTTTGCATAGAGTAATCTAGAGTTCTTGTTAAATTAGTTTCTTTATTGCTCTTTATTACTTGAACTCATAGCATAATCAAACCAAATCCAACTTTAAACCCTCAAACTCTAATCTCCTCTTTAGGAACATAGCTAACACAAGACTACACTCTAGTGCCCCTCTATCCCTAACGGTCGACCCTAATCTTACCACTAGCCTATACTACAGCACGACACCATGTGCTTGCGGGTACGTGTGATTAGTTGAGCTTGTGCGTTGGACTAGGTCTATATACAAATTTTGAGAGATCTATGTGTTTTCCCTTAGGGTTGCATCTAGACACCTTCAGTTGGATAGTGTGTGACCTTGAGACGATCGCACCACTCAGCCATCCTACTGCTAAAAAGTGTTTGAGTTAGGCTTTGTATATTAAAGAGGCTTATTTATTCATAAACAAGATCCTTTCTTATATATACTTATAACCTTTTTTATAGGCCTAAACAAGAACTATATGGGTTGTTTGATTTTTCAAGTTGGAAATATGAAATTGTGTGACCTTATCCCTCTATTAGATGTGGTCCTTATTGATATGAACATGTTTCTTTAGGTTTTATAAGTTTAAACTGCAAAAATGGTGCATTGGCTCCCTAAAGTACCCTTGCCTTGTTTAATATGCCTAGAAATGGGTTTCTAAAGGGTTGGTTGGTTTGGTTGGTGCATGGGTACGGAATTTTAGTGTTCCTTTATTCATGGTACATTGGTTCCCTAAAGTAAAATTGCCTTGTTTAACATTTCCTGCAATTGTTATAAGTCTGAAAATTTTGAAATATGAGTAAAAATTATCTATACCTTTTTATGGTAATTGGATACCATGTGATGGGAAAAAGTCATTCATGATGTTCCTTATTGTATGTCAATTGTTGTGAGAAGATTAAAAGTGGTTTTCCTAACTATTATATTGCTTAAAATTTAGTATATTTATGTTTGATAATTAAGGTAGTTCTTTTATGAATAAAGTAAGTTTTTATATCTAACCTTGCATTTGATGCAACTTTCTCATAGCTCTGATTTAAGTGAAAATTTTTCATGGAGTTGGATTACTGCTATTTTAGGCAGTTTCTACAATTTAAGTTGGATATGATATCCCTATAAGGAATTGGTTGCATTAGCATCTTCTATGTTTTCATCTTTATTGTCCCCTAATGTGGTCACTTAGACCTTGTTGTGGCCACTGCGGGTAAGATGGGCTTGATGTGGTCTTAATTGACATTATGGAGCTTGCGATGGTCATGAATGGTAAGAGGGATTTTATGATGGGACTTGTTGTGTCTGATAATGGCAAGATGAGCTTGATGTGCCCTAACCTAGTGATTTGGTCCTTGGTATGTCCAGAGTAGGTAAGTGACCCATGAATGAGTAGCTTGATGTATATTGTAATATGTTTTATATCTTCTTGAGTTGTTATTCTTGATTAATGTCATAATTTCATCTCTATACCCTTCTTTCTAATATGATTAATTCAATTGAAATTCAAGTAAGTTGATTTTGTAATCAAGAGTAAGTATACAAGGTGTTACAATGCTTATTTCAGGGTCATATGGATTTGTGGTGACCGAAGAATGTGTCTTTGGCACCGATTCTAGTCCTTTAATGACTAAAGGTTCTATATCTGGCACCTGAGTGTTGGTGTGCGGTGACCAAATGTTGTGTCTTTCACCCCTGTGTGTTTTGTGTGGTGACTCAAGATCATGTATTTGTTCCCCATGATAGTTTACCAATGACTGAAGGTTGTATCTTTGTCACTTATGTGCCAGTGTGTGGTGACCGAAGGTTGTTTCTTTGGCACCCAAGCTAGTTTTACAGTGACTGAAGGTTGTGACTTTAGAACCTATATATGTGTTGAATATTGGTGGATTTGTGTGACCAAATCCTCCCATGGACACTGGAAACCCTAGATTAATGAGTAAACAAGCAAACTATGTAACATATACATTTACAATATCTTAGTGAATAACTTTATACACTTTGATTTCTCTTCTACACCTATAAATATGACTTGGTTACTCTTATTTTCATTTGTTGTAAACTACATCGTGATTCAAAGGTGGTTGTGTGTTAGTAATCTAAATTATTTATCATGTAAAATAATATGTTTGTAAAAAAAAATGTTATTAGTTATTATATGACATGGGTCTCAGATCATGGTTATTCACATCTTTTAGTTTCCCAACAAAATTTTAAAAGCTTCAATGAGGAAGAGATTTTCTTAATGTGAAGTTGTAAGATGGATGCTGGTGGAGATCTGCTAGTGTTGTGACTAGATTCAACCATGTACTCCTAGGTCTAGGATGGGTGATTTGTATAAATTTCATCTACAACTGGTGTTTTTGGATGAGTTGCATGTGTAAATTTTCTTATGTTGTATTATGATGGCTGGTGTAGCTCTTGTGATTAGAGTGTGGTTGAGGTCACAAAACTACCATGTAATTTTTCTTGTGGCTTTTGAATGAAAAGTTGTGGGATTCCACGTAATTCATATAAATATGAATTTTATTTTGTATTTTCTATTATTCTTGTGGTAATGAGGTTGATTAATAATCAATTGGTGTTTTGTTTTGCATTATCTCACATTTTTTGTGGTGAATGCTCACAAAAGTAGATTTGGTATGGTATGAAATAGAGGGTACCAAACAGACATGCCCCTTAAAATGGATGATTCAGTCGATTCTTAAGGTTTTCCAGTAAAGCATGTACATACTACTATTGGATGTCCATACCCATGACCAGCTGATTGCAACTCCTTCTCCATGAATCTATTTCCACATCAATGTGGAGGAAATGATGGGTCATAGTCTCCATCCTTAAAACCTTCTAGTAGGAATATCTACATGCCATTGAGTTGTGGAACCAAATAACATTGTCATTTGTGGGTACAGTTGACGAACTACTTTCTACATCAACAAGTTTGCACATGGAAGAATATTTGTGTTACACATCCAAGTTGCATGGTCTAACACCTCCTCACCTCTCCATGCATGAATATGGCCTTCATTGTCTAAATGAAAAATACCCTAAGAAAGACAAAGATTAGACAAGTTTGTCTTCCTCCACAATAACCTGTAGGGAGGCTCATAAGAGGGCCAAACCATTATCGTTAACTAATAGCTCCAGATTCTTCCAATCCAAAGTATTTCCATCTTCTTGAGGTCTGAGAGCTTGGGAACCACATAAATTTTAGGAGATTCAGCACAAAGTGATAGAGGGGTATAGATCACCACCAATCAAATAAGAAAGAGTTTGTCTATTACAAAAGACCCCCAGTAGTGTGGCTTCATCAACAAAATTATCGAGCACAACTTATGCCAACAAGACGAAGGGGAAGGAGACAACTTGAGGAAGAAGGGGTGAGAATAATCCACCTTTGGGCGTATGTGACCATAGTTGGCACTTCTTTACACCACCTAGAGAGAAGATCCTCTCATGATCTCCCAACATGCTTAAATTAGATATAACAAACCCATCCCACCCATCTCAACCAACCGTGTAACACAACACCTCACCATCCAAATCCAATAACATAAACCAACCCAAGCATCCAATAAGAACATATAAATAATGGCATATATCATCTTAAGTGTGCCTTTCAGTTCTCAATCGCTGCTAGAAGATACAATGGGGTAGAGGAGAGAGTGTTCTTGATTAGAGTGGTGGAACCAACAAAATGGTGAAGTTTTTCTTCTAGATACCACTCTCTATTGCAACCTTTCCATTACCATCAAGAATTCCTCATGTTTTTTCCATCACCTTGCTAAAGGATCCCTCAAATATCATTGGTGCTCTCCCATAGTAAGATCGGTAGTGCAAGTTAAACGTGTGTTGCAACATACACAAATTTTAGGTAATTATTACCTTTACTCCTTTTTATTTTGATCTTTTAATTTGAACTCTCTTATTACATTGTGTGTACTAGGATGTTAATAACTTTCAAATATAAGAGTTTAAAAAAAATATAAAGTTTTGAGGTCTTAATACAAGAAAAGAGGGACATTCTCTAGTTTGTGGTTAGTTATGCAAAAATTGACGAATTAAGGAATTTATATCCAAAAGTATCCTTCTAGATTTTTCCCGGCGATAGGTTTGGTTAAGAGAGAGTTATACAAAATATTTGGTTAATACATAATAAATGAATGTTGTAATATTAAGAAATATATTTCCCCTCAAATAGTGTGCTTCATGTAGTAAATTTTTCCAAAAAAGTAAAATTGACTCTAAAATTAGATTATGTGGGTCCTTATTACCTTACCCACCAAATTTCACTTTATTTTGATGATAATTACTCATTCAATATGAAAGAGAAAGAAAAGAAATTGATATGTACATCACTTTATTTGATTTTGATTTGGAAAATATTAATGTCACACCCCTTAGCCGATGCGCGCAATGCTCGTGCCCCATTAGATCGCAATCTAATGGCACATAAGTTGTCATCAACCTTGCTCTTGGAAAAGGAAACAAGATTTGGTTTTTCCCATGATAAAACCATGATTTCTCTCTAGAATACATTGTTTCTTAAAGTTTCATCGCCAATGCGTTCCTTTTTAGATTCTGCATAGATCGGTATAATACTCAAAAAATTTCATCAAGTAATTGACATTCACCCAATTTTGATCTCAAGGCTTCTCGAACTACACACTTGTAGAAGACCTAGCGGTAACCCTATATATATTTGACCCCTCCTAGGGTTTCTCCTCATCAGGAATAATCATTCTCTCAAGCCAATTTCCCCTCTAGTCATGTGTTTATGTGCCACCAAGAAACTCTTTCTCTTTATCTTTTGGTGCAAGCTGTGGGCATTTCTCCTTGTTTGGCTCCAATTTCTCCAAAGGTAAGGATCCTACATCTTTCCTCTTCCCTCGTGGCATGTTGCTTGGACAAAAGAAGGCACCAACTAGTTTCCCCCCAATATTAGTTCCCGCAACCATTGTGTGGTGAAGCGAGGAAAAAGAAAGATGGCACTGATTTCCTAGTTTTCCCCTCACTTTGCCTTCATTTCTTTCTTTCTCTGCCAAGTGTAACTCTAACCTTTCGTCATTTGTATTGTTTGTTCATGACCTTGAGTAAGCGCCAATTGGACCAAGGTCTCGAGCTACTTGGAAACCCATGATTGGGCCATGTCATCTACCTTGATATACTAGATCATTGATGTGGATTTTTAGCAAATTTGAATTGGTCTGAACTTTAAAAATTCATAATTTCTCTCTGTTTATAAAAATGTGTTTTAGAATCATGATTTTTTTACCTTTTGGTATAGTTTTTATCGTCTAAATCTCAAGTTTTAAAGATTGAATTTTTAGGGTTTTAAACATTCATAATACCACTTTAATAAGTAAAGAGACGTTTTAAAGGATAAAATTGAGATTTTGGAGTCAAATCCATGATCAGTAACCTTGGACCCTATCTCAAAGATAAAGTCATATGTTAATACAGGTTTTCATCAAAGATTTGGGTTTTTAGGGATTTTCTTTCACATATGATCTTAATAGTAACTAAAGGTAATATCATGATAATAAATTTGTGATTTTGAGTCAAATATCATTAAGATACTCTGAACTCAACATAAGGTCTTTAATAAGAGTTGATCTAGGGTTTTGCCGATGGTTTTGGTTTTCCAGGGCTTTCCCAGTACATATATGTATTAGAACATAAACCCTAACTGATGGATCAAAACCTATATGCAGGTGGATTTGACCTTAGACTTGGAGGGTTAAGATTTAATCGCTAATTTAACAACTCAAGTTAAGGTATGTGCATATATACTATTATCTAGGCACTCTTTTATGAAGAAACATTCTTTCCCATATGAGGTATGCGTAGATATTATCCTTTTACATCATTACGAACTTCTTATCTTCATAGACAATATTTATGGGACTTAGAACACTACATGATATTTTTTAAATGCTCTCATTCTTTTATTTTATATTGACTAAACTAATACTTGCCTTTCCCTATTGATGTGCATGCTTAAACTAACTTTACTTCTTGTAGTGATACATGCGTACAACCATATATACATGGGTATTCTATCTCTTCCTAGGGTGTGCTATCTCCATCCACTATTTACAGGGGCGTGTTATCTCCACCCAGGGTGTGGTATCTCCACCCAATATTTATTTTAGGTTGAGATTCAATGGTGTATCAACCCTGCTTGAAATAATTTTAAAATTTTTTTATAACATGCACAATTTATTTTTTAATATTGTTCTTGGAAATTTTTAAAGACGAGACCCACTACTTGATATTCTATAGTTTAGATGTGCCTCATTTCTTGTTCTGATATATTTCTCTTGGATCTTACTTCTCTTGATCATCCTATATTTTGTTTCTCTCCTTTTGAACTTTCTATCGTAGTGCCTAGTTGTTAATTATTGCACTACTCAGTGTTCACTGACGTCCTTTCCTTTTATTTTCCTCCTCATGGGTGTTGTTTTTAGCCCACCTAGAGGTTGCACAGCCTAAGGACCAAATCTTAGGTGGTGAGACCCTGATCTAGCTGTTGAGGACTTCTAAGATGGAAAGGTTACTCACCACAAATTGATCTAAGCAATATAAGCTTTGATTTTAGTTAAAAGCCATCTATGGTTCATTAGTTGAATTTTGATGAGAAAATCATGTAATAGTTAGATTTAAATTTCCACTGCAACAAAACTATGTTCATGTTATCATTCTATTCAAAGAAATATTGTGAACCCCATTTATTTGAACGGTTTTCATTTGTTGGATTTGATCCATTGGGATATTTAGCAATCATTTCCTTAAATTTAAGTAAGGAGTGGTCCCTCTTGGGCCCCACTCCTTATGAGAATGGTGTCATAGTATGTTTGTGCTTGGTAATCTAACTATTTAATAAGTCATTACTTTGTATGTATACCTCACCCGTAAACCTATGTTTTAAAAGATCCAACCTGTTTGGGGACACTGGTGTTACCCCTCAGTCCGGTGTTTCAGATGGATTCTCCACACTAAGAACCCCCATTTTGGCATGGATCCCCCTCCTAGGAGTTATCCTAACTCTGCTCATGGGGTTGGCGACACCTCCACCTCGACTTTGACTGGCCTCATCCCTGAGTAGAAGTTAGCCTTCTTGCGACAGTTTCTCACCTCGACTATGATGGGAAAGTTGAACACCCCTCATGTCTTGATAAGCCAAAGGAGTACACACTGACTGACTTCATGAAAATGTAACCATCCTACTTCAAGGGTGAAGGGTAATTGGAGATGGTTGATATGGATGATGAGTGGGTTTTAGCCATAGAACAAACTTTTGATGGTATGGCATGCCCTCTACACCAGAATGTTAGGTTTGCTTCCTATGTGTTGGATGGACCACCACGTGTTTGATGGAATGAGATAGAGCAGAACCGTGACATCTCTACTTTGAAATGGAAACAATTCTTAGTGCTATTCTATGTGAAGTACATCTGCAACGCAGATCTAAAGTAGAAAGAAGTAGTGTTTTTATAGTTTGAGACAAGGATCCCTTTCTATCCCTGCATACCTGCAAAGCTTTCTACTTCTTGAGTGGTACATGGTGGGTTGACTGAAGAATGTAGGGATGACTTGTTCCTGCAAGGAGTCAACTATCATGTGGTTTGTGATCTAGTCCCTCAACTTCCCCTGTCCTTTCAACAGATAGTGGACAAAGCCCTAGCAATAGAGTCGTATAATGGTTTCCAATCTCAACACAAAGTAACAAGAGAATGAACTCTGACCATGATCAATGGCGAGATAAGTGCAAGCGCTTCTCTCATCATCATCCTCTCGGGAGGTGTCCAACTAGGAATCCTGGAGCACCTAGAGATGGAATTCAAGTCATTTGTCATGAATGTGGCCAAACGGGACACATTAAACCCTAGTGCCCTTAGTTGCAACAATGAAATGCCCATGCTCAACAGCCTGTACAACAACCAACAAATCAGTCTCAACTAAATCTACCTCCAAGAAACAACATAAGAACAATGATTCACAAGGTTGACGTCCTATAGTGGAGCATCATGTTGGGCATGTTTTCACTATGGATTTTCCTGATGTTGGTGATGAAACTGAAGTAATAGAAGGTATTGTACATCTCTAACTACATCATGTAAAATCTCTATATATCTTCTTATTTTGCCGAGATGTTAGGCATAGAACATGCATATATGAATTATATTATTGATGTTCAAACCCCTAGTGGTAGGATATGCTCTTCTTATCTTAAAACCCCAACCATGGAATTATGTTTATCTAGAAAGATGTATACCACCAAGTTCATCTTCTTGAACATGATGGCTTTTGACATTGTCTTGAGTATGGATTGGTTGAAGAAGTTTAAGGCAGCCTTATTTTGTGATGAGAAAAATGTTAGCTTATTTCACTTGAATAGCGAATGACTTTTTATAAAAGGCAACAAATGTGAGGATAGGAAATTCATCATATCAGCCATAAAAGCTGAAAATCTCCTCTCATGGATGTCGAGCAGATTTGGCCTCCATTGTCCTGGACCCAACATAAATAGAACAAGACAATCTCATATATATATATATATATATCAAGAAAATAGGAGTAAAAGTGATATTAATGCATAAAAGTCAGTTACGATGAAGTTGATTTTACCATCAACCTTGTAACGTGTACCACCCCCATATCAAAACCTCTTATATTTGGCACCCGCTGAACTAGCAGAACTTAAGAAACATTGCAAGAACTTCTCAACATGGGGTTTGCTCGCCCCAATGTCTCTCCATGGGGAGCTCTTATTCATTTTGTGAAGAAGAAGGATGATTCTTTGAGGATGTGTATGGATTATAGAATTTTGAATCAAGTGATGGTGAAGAACCAAATATCCTCTATTGTGCATTAATGATTTGTTTGATGAGTTGAAGTCTACTACACTTTTCTCTAAGATGGATTTGTGAAGTGCCTACTATCAAATGCAGCTATAAGATGAGGATATACCAAAGACGTCCTTTCCCACTCACTATGGGAAATTTTGAGTTTATAATGATGCACTTTAGGTTGACTAACGCCCCTAACCCTTTTATGTAACTGATGAATCAGGTTTTCCAGCTGAATTTGGATGACTTTGTGGTAGTGTTCATCGATGACATTTTCATCTACTCCAGGGTGATGGATGGACATCGGGAACATCTATCAATTGTTTTGCAGACACTTTGTGGAAACCAACTTTATGCCAAGTTTTCTAAGTGTGAAATCTAGATAAAGGAAGTGATGTTTCTAGTTCACGTGATATCTACTGGTCACAAAGTAGCAACCTCCAAAGAATCCTTTTGAGATACAAAGTTTCTTGGGTCTTCTGGGTTATTATAGAAGGCTTATTAAGAACTTTTCTGAGTTGGCTCAACTTATAACTAATTTGAGCCGTAAGGACACCAAGTTTATCTGGTCCCCAGAATGTGAAAAGAGTTTTTTAGAGATGAACTGATGTTTAACATCTGCTCTTATTTTCACCTTACATGTAGAGGGAAAGCCTTATATTATCTTAACCAATGCATCTAAACCAGGACTATATTGTGTTCTTATGCAAGAAGGATGGGTTATAGCCTATGCTTCCTGTCAGTTGAAGCTTAATGAAGAAAATTGGGAAACCCATGACCTCGAGCTTGCATCCATTGTTCATGCTCTCAATATTTGGAGGAATTATATGTATGGTGTGCAATTTGAAGTTTTCTTAGACCATAAAAATCTTTGCTATTTTATGATGCAAAAGGACTTGAATCTAAGACAAATTAATTGGATGTAAGTTTTGAATGATTATGATTTCATTATCACATATCATCCTAGAAAAAACAACGTAGTTGCCGATGCTTTTAGTCGTAAGAAGGATGTCATTTGCGCATCACTTCATAGTTTCATGTAGAAAAGCATGGAGCATGTTTGTAGATCGAGACATGAGCTAGAGGATGACATAGATGATGTTGTTATTCATAACATGTGTGTTCGCATGTCTAGTCTCTCAGTTACTCTATCTTGGATTGATGAATGTATATTCATCTCTTGTTTTTGCTTCATTTAGAATAATTAATTAGGACTTTTTTTTATTAATTTTAGCTTAATTTGGAAATAAATAGCACTTTCATCTTCTCGATATTCTATTCCTAAATTATTATGAGATTTCTCTTAATTTAAGGAATTATCTAAGTATTTAAATTAAGATAATAAAAGATGAAGATATGAGGCTTTCCAAATATTCCCGCAGTGCCTGAGATATCTGTCACCAAAATAACCATATCTTTTGCGTCTAAAGGCAGAATTTTAAGATCAAGCATGGACTGAAAATAAAATTTTATTGGCTATAGAAAAGGTATATTTTGCGGTGATTTTAGCATTTAATTGACTGCACAATTAACCAGTGAATGTAGCCTCTTGTTTTCCCATAGAGTCTGATATACCTCTCACCAATATAGTCATAACTTCCACATATAAATTCCAAATTTGTAATATAAATATGTTTTGGAAAGATAATTGTAAGTGCTACAGGAAAAATAAAATTTTAGAACTCTTTTGAGAATTTTACAAAGAACAAATACGTTCTAAAGTCCAATTACGGAAATCTACAGAACATACTAGAGAGAGTAATCAAGGATTGACAATCATTATTCTTTTAATTAAGTCTTTCCAATAGCCTCAAACTCTTTGTATTATCTTAGGGATTCCTCCCTTCCTTCTCCTATAAAGGGAGGGGGGACTCCACAAGAGCATCCATTCCAAATTTCCTTTAAGTTCGAGTTTAGACTTTTAGTTTATTTTGACAGCATTGTAATCACTTCTTTTGATTCATGCATTAGCACTTGTAATAGCCACTTCATCTATCTATAAACTCCACTTTCTTCTTCTTCTTCCTTGGTGTTTGTGCTAGACGGAGGAGAAAGAAGCAGAGCCATTTTATTGTAACCAAATCAGAATCCTTGGATTCATCACTCACCGGTCTATGGTTGTGCCTCTTTCTCTTTTTGTACCCTTTTCTTTCAGTATGAATAATGAGTAGTTTTCTATATTGGGCATGGGGAGTAGCTCCATAGCCTTGTTTTACTTTGATTGTATTTTCTCTTGCAATATATGTTAGATAGGTGTTATGATTATTATAATACTGGTTTAAACTTTTGATCACTCATTTTTACCGCCCGTTCGGTGTGGGGTGGTGAGATCTCGGACCCCAACACTAAGAACACCAATTATAATGCAATGAACCCCGATATGATCACAGAGGGATTTCTTCTGGGAGAAACTGACTATGATTCGTAAACACCGTGATCATCGGGTTTGCGGGGATGTATGGTCCCAATGTCAAAGCATTTGTCATTTTGCGATCCTGCTATCTTACTCATTGTTTTCGAGTTTTCCGGTCTTTGTTTGATGAGAGCTATGGGTGTGAAACCCCATGTTATATACTTTTTATCATTCAACCTCGTCTCCACCGCTCTCTCGTACTTGTCATTTAATTCATCACTTTTAATTCTGTTATTGTATTCTTGAAATTTTATTTCAACAACTTTCTTTTCATGCAATGGCTATAATTTTCTTCCTTTTACATTGTGTGGATGTTTCTTTATTGTTTTAGATTAATTTAGAACTAACCTAGGACATTTCATTTCTGTTCTAATTGAAACTCTTCAAAAGAAGTCGTTCAAATAAAAATAATCTTAAAAATGTTGTTCCTTGGGACCAACACTTTTCTATGCTAATAAAAAAACCTGAACTGGTAAGTTTTATCATAAAATGATTAAACTCTAGGATTAACTTCCTTTTAAATTGGTGTGCTTGACAACGCGTATCAATTTTGGTGCAGTTTTCGGGGACAGCGGATTTGTTTTTTTTTCGAACCCCAAAACTTTTCAAAAAAAAATTTCTTTTTTTTATGCCTTCCGAGTAGCATTCCAGAAGTGCTACTCCTTCTGCCGAGTTTCCATTCCGGTAGTCTATTTTTTCTTCACACGAATAATTGTTTAATTTGTGCATGCGACGCTCGAACATTGATTTTTGAACATTTGATCCGGAAATAGAGTGAACTTTCCAATGTCTAAACCACCAAAATCAAAATCGAAATATGTTGGACGAGGAAGAAGTTTCTTGTAGGATCAACCAAGCTTTAGCAGCTCAAAGAGAGCACATCTTATCCGACCAAGCGGCTAGAGAAGCCACTTTTTGGGCAGCCTACATGGCTGAACAGGAAACCTTAGAAACCAATAGGAGGGAAGCCAAAATGCAAAAACAATTGAAAGATTTTTTTGTTTCCAAATATTCCTATGCCCAACACCCAGTCGTGCCTCCCGACATCATTGCCCTCCAATTTGAGATCTGAACCCAATGGATCACCATGATGCAAGCCAATCCTTTCTCAGGCAAAAATGGGGAAAGTTTCCAAGATCACCTTCAAAGGTTCATTGACCTTTGTTCTCTAAACAAACTCCCAGACGTCTATGAAGATGCCATCCACTAGATTGTTCAAGTGTTCCCTCTCCGTCCAAGATAGTAGCTGGTACAACACCATGGAGAGTAAAGAATATGTCACAACTTGGGAAGTTCTACAAAGTAAGTTTCTTGAGAAATTTTACCCCCCTTCTCTCACCAATGAACTCAGGGAACAAATCACTCACTTTTCCATGTCCCCAGGAGAATCTTTATGAGAAGCCTGGAAAAGGTTTAAAGACTTACTTAGGAAGTGCCCTCACCATGATATCTCTCAAGCCCAACTCATATAGATATTCTATCGTGGTGTTGATGATGATACCAAATTCTTTCTTAATTCCTCATCTGGAGAAAATTTCATGCACCAAAGTCTGACTAGTGCATGGGAGGTGGTCAAATGGGCTTCTAAAACACGGGCTAGAAGGGAATTGGTGGAATCATTAAGGAAGCCAAGGTAGAAGTTAACCTTGATATCCAAAGCATAGAAGAAAGCCTCAAATTAATCGCCCTAAAACAAGATTGGTTAGAGTCATCCCTAGGCACCCTTAGGGAGTCACCCCAAAAAATAAAGATGTGGTCTCTCTTTGTGACATTTTCCAAGGATGCGATCACACCACCCTACACTATCAATACCTCTACAACACTCCCATGCAGCCAGAAATGGGAAAACAACTAGAAGACCTCAATTCAATCCATACCATACCAGGACAAGGTTATTACAACCCCAACCAGACTAGAAATCACCCTAGTTTCCAATATGGGAACTTTACAGGCGCCAAAAACTCTAGCCAACTCCAATCCCAACAAAGGCCTCCCTACCCTCAAGGCAACAATCGACCACTCATGGATTCCCATACAACAACCAAAGGAACTTTGGAACCCAAGGAAACTACAGAGAAATCACCCAAACCAACCCCCATATCAAGGAAAACTATTCCAAAACTTAAACCTTCCCCCTCAAAATCTCAATCAACCACCTCCTCAACTGCGACCAAGTGTTCCTACTCCCACCCCCTCAGTTTACGAAAGGATAGCTACTTTGGAACAAATCATCATTACCCAACAAGCTCATCAAAAGGCGACTAACACCCAGCTAGCTCGTTTGTTCGCCCAACAAAAACCCCTTGCCGAAACTTTTACAGGGCAGCCTGAAAGCAATACCAAGCACCTCGAACAACCCAAAGTTGTTTCTACTCGTTTAGGAAAGGCGCACTCCCCTCCTCCTCCAGAAACAACCCCTACCACACCTCTAGAAATTGAGGATGACGATTTGGTTATTGTTGAACCCGAACCCATCCCAGAACCAACCATCCCTAAAAGTCCACCGATAGAAGTTGAGGAACCAATCTACAAACCATGAACTCCCTACCAAGCCCACCTTAAGCAAACAAGGCTAGATGCCCATTTCATGAAATTCAGGGATGCCATGAAAAAACTGCATGTTGACATTCCTTTCCTTGATGCCTTAGCGGACATGCATGTCTGGTCCAAATACATGAAATCTCTTTTGACTAGGAAGTATGCCACTAAAGAATATGAAACTATAAAACTTGCTAGGACCACCTCAGACATAATCCAAAGCAAAATACTTAAAAAATAGAATGATCTTGGTTCCTTTGGAATAGGATGTTACTTAGGGGACAATGCTTGTAGGAAAGGCCTAGCCGATCTAGGAGCCATCATATCCATCATGCCTTACAGTTTATGTAAAAGATTAGGATTCCATGACATGCTACCAACAGCCATGACCATCCAATTGGTGGATTCCTCCATGACCAAACCTATGGGAATCATAGAAGACATTTCAGTCAAAGTTGGGAAAGATGCTTATGTTCTGTGTGATCTTGTGATCATGGACATCAAGGAAGATTTATGTAACATACTGAATCTCAGGGTCCTCCTTGCAATTTACCCACTTTTTTACTTTTATTTTCTTTCTAGTCCTTTTGGACATCCTTCACTTATTTCCCATCCTTTTGAGCCTTCTTGGGCCTCAATGTTGAATTTGAGCCTTTCTTGAGGTATAATTCACAAATTACCTACATTTATGTTTATGTAGGGGGGTTTGCACAAATAACCCATCTAATGAAATAAGTGAGGTCTAATCATACAATTTGACCATTAATGAGATAATATGAGTGGAGTATGTTAATTTGGAGCTTTTTGGATAAATATACTAGTAACAATGTATTTGAGTTAATGTATAGGAGTAATTAACCCCTTTACTTTCTCTCTCCTCCAAATAGGGAAATAATGCACTAATAAGAGTAATATATGTGGAGATATGACTCATAATGTTTATATGTGACTAATATCTCGAGATATACCCTATTACGTCATTAAAAGATATTCTTAATATTAACTGCTCTTTCTATGCTTTATTATATGCTTTAATAGTCTATAAATTAATTAGGAACCTAACCATGTGATTTTCGAGAAACTAAATTCATAACAACGTTGTAGGTGTTGTCATAAACCTATGGTTAAAATTTGAGGTCATTTGGACTTTATTTGACCCTCCAAATGATTTTTACAAGTTCCCATATAGTTTAACTATAGTAGATGAATCGATATTGTATTCATTGCATATGATTCTTTGATTTTTATGTCGCGCCCCCCAGCCACCATTGGATTTTGATCTAACGGATCGGAGGTTGTCTTCTACCTTGGGCCGCCAACCCAAGGAGGTGCCTAGACTCCTCCCCCTCATTCTCCCTCTGCTATCCACCATTTTGCGAGATTTCTTCACCATTGGTTTCGTCTCCTCGAGACGCACCGTTCTAGCCCTCACTCATCGTCTCCCATGCACCATGGCCCAAATGCCCATAGGCACTGGCTGCACCTTCTCCACCCACATGCTGCTTCAGTTCTTCATCCTCCCTCACGTATATAAAACAACCTCATAGCCATCAGCGGCACCATTGAAAGCTCACTCAGCCATTAATTTGATTAGAGCTCCCCTGTGTAGCCCCCCATCTCCTCTGCCTCCTCCTACCTTGCGGCACCCTTCTTGGCATATAGGTGCTATAAGAAACCAAATAGAAACCGTTGGTGAGTTTCCCTCGTCCGTAGCTTCATTTCGAGTACCTGATTGTGCATTTTCGTTGGGTATCGGAGAAGCGTCCAAATGGGCAAGCTACTCCTTCGCGCCCATGGATGGCACTGAAGGTAGAAGATGATCAATGGGCTTTTTACAGTTTTGTCCCCACACACCCATCCTTTCCTTCTTTAACACCGAGGGTAGTTTTGTCTTTTGGATATTTTCCTTTGCGTAATGATTCAGCCTATGTGGCTTTTTCTTGCTCTCTGATTGGTCCAGAGCAAATAAATCATAGAAAATTGATACGTTATCGGAAAAATTCGAGTAAATACTCATTGGAAAGGATTTTTCATTTAGAATCTCAATTTCTAGTTTTTAAGTCCTAATTCTATTTCCTTTTTTAAAATTTTCCTTGGATTCCACTTTGAGTATGTTAAACGTTCTGAAAATCATAATTAATGCATTTTAACTCCAAATTGAGAAATAAAATATATTTTCCTAATCAGTGAAATCTAAGTGAGCTTTTGGTCCTATTTTTGATTCCTAAATCAATGGTTTTCAAATAAGGTCTAAAATGGGCATTGTCTTTATACTTTATGCCTAATAAATGCTCATTTATGTGAAATCTTTGTAACTAGGGTTAATGGATATTGATACAATCTAATCAGTGATAATGATGGATGTGAATCTTCAATGAGGTATGTGACACCTATTTATGTGGAATATATGATTGTGGAAAATATGTGCAAATAACCTATCCTTCAATTGGGTTTTATCCCACCCCCATTTTCTTAATGAGGCAATTGCTAGCCTTGATATCTTCTCTCTATTGACTTTATTTGGCTCCTTATTTATTTGAATCTTTTATTGCCTATGTTGGCTCATTTTTTTGAAATACTTGAATATTTCCATTACTAATTTTGGATCATTTATTGAGATTGTTTCATGGGTTTTATTCCCCATTTGCTATGATGCAATATCATTTATATTTCCACTACTTCCAAGTGGATTACTCAGCATGAGGAATTGTTGACCAAATAACTAATGTAGTGTACATGAGTACAAACCACCCATAGAGGGCATGTGTAATTTCTCCCTGGGGAATGTGCATTTTATCCCCATATCATATATATTTTTGAGGTTTGGGATGTGCATTTTCACCTCTCATCTTGGTTGAGGTCTGATAGGTGCCTGATCCTGCATTAGAATATTTGTTGTCAAAATATCATTCATGCTTGTTGATTATTATTGTGGTAGATGCATCTTGGATGAAGTTATTTATTCTTAATTATTATACTTGCCTCATACTTTTGACACTCTTAGTGTAGTGAATCATTTTATTATGCAATGTTGTGCATTATTATTTGTCCTTTTCCTTTTGAATAACACATACTTTTCTCTCTCTCTCTTGTTGAGTGATCCAAACCACCCAGGTATAGGATCAGAGTGTGCAGTTGAAACATGGTGAACCAACCCAAGGCTAGGGATAAAGAGTTCAACCTTGTAACTTGGACATAGATGCCTATATATTAAGTTGTTTTGTTTGGAGATAAGTAGATTTGGTTTTAGTATTCCTCTACATAGATCCTATTGTTGTGTATAAAGTTGTACACCCTTTTGGGAATTTTATAATGTACTCTTTATGCATTTTGAATATAGTCAAAGTTTTAACTTCCGAGGCTTCACATTGGTGTTTTTGTTTGCCATGATTATTTTATTAGCGTGTTGATCTCAGCTCTTTACAGCATGGTATCAGAGCATCAAGGTAGTCAGAGTCTTGACTAATTAAATTTGTCTCCAAGATAGAAACCCTAACCTTATATAGTTCCCTTTAGAAAGGTTTTCACCTTAGAGTGGACTTGTGATGAATGATTGATTTAGGATCATAATAGTTTCATACTAGAAATATAATTTGTCAACTTTTTGGTGATTAGTCTTTTAGGTTGCTACAAGGGCATAAGTTGATAGTAAAGGTGTTTAGAAAGGGTCAGGGTCTGGGGGCTGGCAATATTTTCCTTCGCACCACTAGCTTGGCTTACGAGGACTCCCACATCCATATGACACCGGCATGGCCTGAGCTGATATTGACCGTCCCAAAATAGCATACCTTCAGACAAATTATCTTATTGTTGAAGTACCATTTGAACCTAGCACATGATGTTTTGGTTAATCATGTAGAATCCCCTTATGTTTCCATAAGTTACTTATGTGAGCCTTAGATTTCCATGTTTGGGAATAGCCTACCCTATTCTAGACTTTGAAGTTTGGATGTTTAGTAAAATAACTAAGTGTTGGATCTCATACATAGTTTTACCTCAACCCTTTTTGAAAAGTGGACTTAGTAGTAGTGCTTTTATACCTTGATATATTTTGGAGTTCTGATTTCGAGGATGAAATCCTCTTTAAGGGGGGTGGATTCCCTTAATACATTCAAAATCAAGCTACTATGTTTTGGAAACCCTAACTCCTTAGATAAGAGATTATTAAGTTCATATGTTTAGTGTTTAGCAAACAAATTATAATTATAATTCATCTTGTTTGTTTATATACAAATGAATATATAATAAGTCATCTAAGGGATAGTTCATATGCTTGAACCTTTACATATTCTTGATGCACATGATAGTGAGTTACTCATCACTAATTGTGTTTACACTTAATGTTGACCATGTCACCCTAATAGTATGGTTAGTAAGATTAAGGGTCTAGTCCATGCTAGGAATGCATTGCATGTAATGTTCATGATGACTTAAACCCTAATGTGTAATCATCTAGTCCTAACCATACACAAACACACAGATATATATATATATATATATATATATATTTGATGCCTTCATGATACATTAGTGACTTAGGTGTCATCAGAAGTTAACACACTTGGAGCATATATATTGATTATAATCACCTAGTTATATTGGATACCATGTTATCAACATATGTAAGTCATATCACCTTGTTCCCTAATATACATCTCATTAATCACCTCATCATGATTTAGTAGATAAAGCAATTCATTAATGTGTAATGTGTTTCATATTGTTCACTAAAACACATGTAATGACACAAATATGATTATGAGTTTTGGATTCACATAAGTTTGCATTAATGCCTAATGTGATGTAAAATATGTATAATTCATATTATGGAGTGTAATAGGAGAAAATGATGTCATTAACTTGAGTATCTAATGTTAGTTGGCAATATGTGATAATATATGTGACCTTATTTGGGATTATGGTAGGCTTAATAATTTTTTGATAATATTATATTTTCTTACAAAATAATATGTGATAATTCCATATGATGGTTCTAGGAGGTTAATGAGATTAGATTCAAGTTATTAGGTTTGTGACCTAATACATTATTAATGATGAGATTTCTTAGAAAACCCTAATTGTGCCTAAAACCCTTATAATGAAGATACATATGTTTTGATGCATAGTGATGAGTTATAATCTTTGCTACCACCATGTGAGTATAAGTTAGCACAAGTGCTAGTACAGTATAGATGACACCTTTTCATGATAGAGACTATGCTAGTGAGCCATTATGTTATGTTTTGGATGAAAAGTTATATATATGGTAGAAACCTTAGTCAAACTTGGATTATGTGTAGAGCCTTTGAAGTAACACCTAGTTACCAAATGTTGGGATGTTGCACACTCACCCTATCTCTTTCCTCTTGCTATGATTTTGGGGATGAAATCCTCTTTCAGGGGTGGAGTGTTGTAACATACTGAATCTCAGGGTCCTCCGTGCAATTTACCCTATTTTGTACTTTTATTTGCTTTCTATTCCTTTTGGACATCCTTCACTAATTTCCCATCCTTTTGAGCCTTCTTGGGCCTCAATGTTGAATTTGAGCCTTTCTTGAGGTATAATTCACAAATTACCTACATTTATGTTTATGTAGGGGGTTTTGAAAAAATAACCCATATAATGAGATAAGTGAGGTATAATCATGCAATTTAACTATTAATGAGATAATATGAGTGGAGTATGTTAATTTGGAGCTTTTTGGATAAATATACTAGTAACAATGTATTTGAGTTAATGTATAGGAGTAATTAACCCCTTTACTTTCTCTCTCCTCCAAATAGGGAAATAATGCATTAATAAGAGTATTATATGTTGAATTATGACTCATAATATTTATATGTGACTAATATCTCGAGATATACCCTATTATGTCATTAAAAGATATTCTTTATATTAACTGCTCTTTTTATGTTGTATTATATGCTTTAATAGTCAATAAATTAATTAGGGACATAAACATGTGATTTTCGAGAAACTAAATAAATATCATTGTTCTAGGTATTGTCATAAACCTATGGTTAAAATTTGAGGTCATTTGGTCTTTATTTGACCCTCCAAATGATTTTTACAAGTTCCCATATAGTTTAACTATAGTAAATGAATCGACATTGTATTCATTGCATATGATTCTTTGATTTTTATGTCACGCCCCCCAGACACCATTAGATTTCAATCCAACGGATCAAAGGTTATGTTCTACCTTGGGCCTCTGACCCAAGGAGGTGCCTAGACTCCTCCCCCTTGTTCTCCCTCTGCTATCCACCATTTTGTGAGATTTCTTCACCATTAGTTTCGCCTCCTCGAGACGCACCGTTCTAGCCCTCACTCATCGTCTCCCATTCACCATGGCCCAAATGCCCATAGGCATCGGATGCACCTTCTCCACCCACATGCCACTTCAGTTCTTCAGCCTCCCTCATGTATATAAAATAACCTCATAGCCATCGGCAGCACCATTGAAAGCTCACTCAACTATTAATTTGATCAGAGCTCCCCCATGTAGCCCCCCATCTACTCCGCATCCTCCTGCCTTGCAGCACCCTTCTTGGAATATATGTGCTAGCAGAAACCAAATAGAAACCACTGGTGAGTTTCCCTCATCCCTAGCTTCATTTTGAGTACCTGATTGCGCGTTTTCGTTGGGTATCGGAGAAGCATCCAAATGGGAAAGTTGCTCCTTCGCGCCCATGACTGGCACTGAAGGTAGAAGATGACCACTGGGCTTTTTACGGTTTTGTCCCTGCACACCCATCCTTTCCTTCTTTAAAAATGAGGGTAGTTTTGTCTTTTGGATATTTGCCTTTGCGCAATGATTCAACCTATGTGGCTTTTTCTTGCTCTCTGATTGGTCCAGAGAAAATAAATCATAGAAAATTGATACGTTATCGGAACAATTCGAGTAAATACTCATTGGAAAGGATTTTTCACGTAGAATCTGAATTTATGGTTTTTAAGTCCTAATTATATTTATTTTTTAAAAGTTTTCCTTGGATGCCACTTTGAGTATGTTAAACGTTCTAAAAATCATAATTAATGCATTTTAACTCCAAATTGAGAAATAAAATATGTTTTCCTAATCAGTGAAATCTAAGTGATTTTTGGGTCCTATTTTTGAGTCCTAAATAAATGGTTTTCAAATAAGGTCTAAAATGGGCATTTCCTTTATACTTTATGCTTAATAAATGCTCATTTATGTGAAATGTTTGTAACTAGGGTTAATGGATGTTGATACAATCTAATCAGTGATAATGATGGATGTGAATCTTCAATGAGGTATGTGACACCTATTTATGTGGAATATATGATTGTGGAAAATATGTGCAAATAACCTATCTTTCAATTGGGTTTTATCCAACCCCCATTTTCTTAATGAGGCAATTGCTAGCCTTGATATCTTCTCACTATTGCCTTTATTTGGCTCCTTATTTATTTGAATCTTTTATTGCCTATGTTGGCTCATTTTTTTGAAATACTTGAATATTTCCATTACCAATTTTGGTTCATTTATTGAGATTGTTTCATGGGTTTTATTCCGCATTTGCTATGATGCAATATTATTTATATTTCCACTACTGCCAAGTGGATTACTCAGCATGAGGAATTGTTGACCAAATAACTAATGTAGTGTACATGAGTACAAACCACCCATAGAGGGCATGTGTAATTTCGTCCTGGGGAATGTGCATTTTATCCCCATATCATATATATTTTTGAGGTTTGGGATGTGCATTTTCCCCTCTCCTCTTGGTTGAGGTCTGGTAGGTGCCTCACCCTGCATTAGAATATTTGTTGTTAAAATATCATTCATGCTTGTTGATTATTATTGTGGTAGATGCATCTTGGCAGAAGTTATTTATTCTTAATTATTATACTTGCCTCATACTTTTGACAATCTTAGTGGAGTGAATCGTTTTATTATGCAATGTTGTGCATTATTATTTGTCCTTTTCCTTTTGAATAACACATACTTTTCACTCTCTCTTGCTGAGTGATCCCAACCACCCAGGTATAGGATCAGAGTGCGCAGTTGAAGCCTGGTGAACCAGCCTAAGGCTAGGGATAAAGAGTTCAACCTTGTATCTTGGACATAGCTGCCTATATATTAAGTTGTTTTGTTTGGAGAGAAATAGATTTGGTTTTAGTCTTCCTCTACATAGATCCTATTGTTGTGTATAAAGTGTTACACCCTTTTTGGAATTTTATAATGTACTCTTTATGCATTTTGAATATAGTCAAAGTTTTAACTTCCGCTGCTTTACGTTGGTGTTTTTGTTTTCCATGATTATTTTAGTAGAGAGTTAATCTCGGCTCTTTACAGCATGGTATCAGAGCATCAAGGTAGTCAGAGTCTTGACTAATTCAATTTGTCTCCTAGACAGAAACCCTAACCTTATACAGTTCCCTTTAGTAAGTTTTTCACCTTAGAGTGGACCTGTGATGAATGATTGATTTAGGATCATAATAGTTTCATACTAGAAATATAATTTGTCAACTTTTTGGTGATTAGTCTTTTAGGTTGCTACTAGGGCATAAGTTTATAGAAAAGGTTTCTAGAAAGGGTTAGGGTCTGGGTCCTAGCAATATTTTTCTCTGCACCACTAGCTTGGCTTACGAGGACTCCCATATCCATATGACGCCGGTCTGGCCTGAGCTGATATTGACCGTCCCAAAACAGCATACCTTTGGACAAATTATCTTATTTTTGAAGTACCTTCTGAACCTAGCACATGATGTTTTGGTTAATCATGTAAAATCCCCTTATGTTTCCATAAGTTCCTTATGTGAGCCTTAGATTTCCATGTTTGGGAATAGCCTACCCTATGCTACACTTTGAAGTTTGGATGTTTAGTAAAATAACTAAGTGTTGGATCTCATGCATAGTTTTACCTCAACCCTTTTTGAAAAGTGGACTTAGTAGTAGTGCTTTTATAGCTTGATATATTTTGGAGTTCTGATTTCGAGGATGAAATCCTCTTTAAGGGGGGTGGAGTCCGTTAATACATTTGAAATCAAGTTACTATGTTTTGGAACCCCTAACTCCTTACATAAGAGATTAGTAAGTTCATATGTTTAGTGTTGAGCAAACAAATTATAATTATAATTCATCTTGTTTGTTTATATATAAATGAATATATAATAAATCATCTAAGGGATAGTTCATATGCTTGAACCTTTACATATTCTTAATGCACATGATAGTGAGTTACTCATCATTAATTGTGTTTACACTTAATGTTGATAATGTCACCCTAATAGTATGGTTAGTAAGATTAAGGGTCTAGTCCATGCTAGGAATGCATAGCATGTAATGTTCATGATGACCTAAACCCTAATGTGTAATCATCTAGTCCTAACCATATACACACATATATATGTCTTTGATGCCTTCATGATACATTAGTGACTTAGGTGTCATCCTCGGTTAACACACTTGGAGCATATATATGGATTATAATCACCTAGTTATATTGGAGACCATGTTATCAACATATGTAAGGCATATCACCTTGTTCCCTAATATACATCTCATTAATCACCTCATCATGATTTAGTACATAAAGATATTCATTAATGTTTAATGTGTTTCATATAATTCACTAAAACAAATGTAATGACACAAATAGGATTATGAGTTTTGGATTCACATAAGTTTTTATTAATGCCTAATGTGATGTAAAATATGTATAATTCATATTATGGAGTGTAATAGGAGACAATGATGTCATTTACTTGAGTATCTAATGTTAGTTGGCAACATGTGATAATATATGTGACCTTATTTGGGATTATGGTAGGCTTAATAATTTTTTTATAATATTATCTTGTCTTACAAAATAATACGTGATAATTCCATATGATGGTTCTAGGAGGTTAATGAGATTAGATTCAAGTTATTAGGTTTGTGACCTAATACATTATTAATGATTAGATTTCTTAGAAAACCTTAATTGTGCCTAAAACCCTTATAAGGAAGATACATATGTTTTGATGCATAGTGATGAGTTATCATCTTTGCTACCACCATGTGAGTATAAGTTGGCACAAGTGCTAGTACAATATAAATGATGCCTTTTCATGATAGAGACTATGCTAGTGAGCCATTATGTTATGTTTTGGATGAAAAGTTATATATATGGTAGAAACCTTAGTCAGACTTGGATTATGTGTAGAGCCTTTGAAGTAACACCTAGTTACCAAATGTTGGGATGTTGCACACTCACCCTATCTCTTTCCTCTTGCTATGATTTCGGGGATGAAATCCTCTTTCAGGGGTGGAGTGTTGTAACATACTGAATCTCAGGGTCCTCCGTGCAATTTACCCACTTTTGTCCTTTTATTTGCTTTCTAGTCCTTTTGGATATCCTTCACTAATTTCCCTTCCTTTTGAGCCTTCTTGGGTCTCAATGTTGAATTTGAGCCTTTCTTGAGGTATAATTCACAAATTACCTATATTTATGTTTATTTATGGAGTTTTGCACAAATAACCCATCTAATGGGATAAGTGAGGTATAATCATGCAATTTTACTATTAATGAGATAATATGAGCGGAGTATGTTAATTTGGAGCTTTTTGGATAAATATACTAGTAACAATGTATTTGAGTTAATGTATAGGAGTAATTAACCCCTTTACTTTCTCTCTCCTCCAAATTGGGAAATAATGCACTAATAAGAGTATTATATGTTGATATATGAATCATAATGTTTATAGGTGACTAATATCTCGAGATATACCCTATTATGTCATTAAAAGATATTCTTTATATTAAGTGCTCTTTTTATGCTTTATTATATGCTTTAATAGTCTATAAATTAATTAGGGACTTAACCATGTGATTTTCGATAAAATAAATACATAGAATCGTTCTAGGTGTTGTCATAAACCTATGGTTAAAATTTGAGGTCATTTGGACTTTATTTGACCCTCCAAATGATTTTTACAAGTTCCATATAGTTTAACTATAGTAGATGAATCAACATTGTATTCATTGCATATGATTCTTTGATTTTTGTGTCACGCCCCCCAGCCACCATTGGATTTCGATCAAACGGATCAGAGGTTGTCTTCTACCTTGGGTCACCGACCCAAGGAGGTGCCTAGACTCCTCCCCGTCGTTCTCCCTCTGCTATCCACCATTTTGCAAGATTTCTTCACAATTGGTTTCGTCTCCTCGAGACGCACCATTCTAGCCCTCACTCATCGTCTCCCATGTACCATGGCCCAAATTCCCATAGGCACCAGCTGCACCTTCTCCACCCACATGCTGCTTCAGTCTTCAGCCCCCCTCACGTATATAAAACAACCTCATAGCCATCAACAGCACCATTGAAAGCTCACTCAGCCATTAATTTGATCAGAGCTCCCCCGTGTAGCCCCCCATCTCCTCTGCCTCCTCCTGCCTTGCGGCACCCTTCTTGGCATATAGGTGCTAGTAGAAACCAAATAGAAATCACTGGTGAGTTTCCCTCGTCCCTAGCTTCATTTTGAGTACCTGATTGCGTGTTTTCGTTGGGTATCGGAGAAGCGTCCAAATGGGCAAGCTGCTCCTTCGCGCCCATGGCTGGCACTGAAGGTAGAAGATGACCAATGGTATTTTTACGGTTTTGACCCCACACACCCATCCTTTCCTTATTTAATAAGGAGGGTAGTTTGTCTTTTGGATATTTGCCTTTGCGCAATGATTCAGCCTATGTGGCTTTTTCTTGCTCTCTGATTGGTCCAGAGCAAATAAATCATAGAAAATTGATACGTTCTCAGAAAAATTTGAGTAAATACTCATTGGAAAGGATTTTTCACGTAGAATCTGAATTTATGGTTTTTAAGTCCTAATTATATTTCCTTTTTTGAAGTTTGCCTTGGATGCCACTTTGAGTATGTTAA
This sequence comes from Alisma plantago-aquatica, assembly GCA_963693085.1. Lineage (NCBI taxonomy): Eukaryota > Viridiplantae > Streptophyta > Magnoliopsida > Alismatales > Alismataceae > Alisma > Alisma plantago-aquatica. Next base: position 937,551,479 of record OY856409.1, read on the forward strand.
ACGTTCTAAAAATCATAATTAATGCATTTTAACTCCAAATTGAGAAATAAAATATGTTTTCCTAATCAATAAAATCTAAGTGAGATTTTAGTCCTATTTTTGACTCCTAAATAAATGGTTTTCAAATAAGGTCTAAAATGGGTATTTCCTTTATACTTTATGCTTAATAAATGTTCATTTATGTGAAATGTTTGTAACTAGGGTTAATGGATGTTGATACAATCTAATCAGTGATAATGCTGGATGTGAATCTTCAATGAGGTATGTGACACCTATTTATGTGGAATATATGATTGTGGAAAATATGTGAAAATAACCTATCCTTTAGTTGGGTTTTATCCAACCCCCATTTTCTTAATGAGGCAATTGCTAGCCTTGATATCTTCTCTCTATTGCCTTTATTTGGCTCCTTATTTATTTGAATCTTTTATTGCCTACATTGGCTCATTTATTTGAAATACTTGAATATTGCCATTACCAATTTTGGTTCATTTATTGAGATTGTTTCATGGGTTTTATTCCCCATTTGCTATGATGCAATATTATTTATATTTCCACTACTGCCAAGTGGATTACTCAACATGAGGAATTGTTGACCAAATAACTAATGTAGTGTACATGAATACAAACCACCCATAGAGGGCATGTGTAATTTCACCCTGGGGAATGTGCATTTTATCCCCATATCATATATATTTTTGAGGTTTGGGATGTGCATTTTCCCCTCTCCTCTTAGTTGAGGTCTGATAGGTGCCTCACCCTACATTAGAATATTTGTTGTCAAAATATCATTCATGCTTGTTGATTATTATTGTGGTAGATGCATCTTGGCAGAAGTTCTTTATTCTTAATTATTATACTTGCCTCATACTTTTGACACTCTTAGTGTAGTGAATCATTTTATTATGAAATGTTATGCATTATTATTTGTCCTTTTCCTTTTGAATAACACATACTTTTCTCTCTCTCTTGCTGGGTGATCCCAACCACCCAGGTATAGGATCAGAGTGTGTAGTTGAAGCATGGTGAACCAGCCTAAAGCTAGGGATAAAGAGTTCAACCTTGTATCTTGGACATAGCTGCATATATATTAAGTTGTTTTGTTTGGAGACAAGTAGATTTGGTTTTAGTCTTCCTCTACCTAGATCTTGTTGTTTTGTATAAAGTTGTACACCCTTTTGGGAATTTTATAATGTACTCTTTATGCATTTTGAATATAGTCAAAGTTTTAACTTCCGCTGCTTCACATTGGTGTTTTTGTTTTCCATGATTCTTTGGTAGAGACTTTATGGTCTTTACAATTTATGTTATCTACTCATCTTTGGTCGTCCCTTCTTAGCCACAGCTCCTTGATTGATGTTGAGGTTGGAACCATTCTCTTAAGATTAGGAAGGAAAAATATGGAGTTTAGTGTCTTTGAAAGAATGAAAGGACCTAGTTTGCTAGAAGAGGTCTATGTCCTCATCTTCATTGACAAACTATCTCAACTAAGGTAGGAATGGGAGTTGATTGATGATCCTCTACACACAGCTCTCACTAACCATCTTGAATGCAACTTTCGCAATGAACAATTAGACAATTGCAATACTCATCTAGATAGTTTTGAGGAAATCTCTAATGCTAAATTTGAGGACCTTAAGATGATCTCCACATTAGAAGAAAAACCTAAAGCAACTAAGGCTCTAGAGATGAAGACTCTCCCATAGGGATGAAATTTGTCTTTCTTGATGAACAACAATTATTCCATGTCATCATCAACTCTGACCTCACCATTGAATAGGTGTCTTTCTTGATGAACAACAATTATGCCATGCCAACATCAACTCTGACCTCACCATTGAATAGGAAAACATGCTTATGAGAGAACTTAGGAAAAGAAAAATGGCTTTAAGATACAAAATGACAGATTTAGTTGGGATAGATCAATCCATTTGCATCGAAAAAAACCCAATGATCGAAAACAGCAAACCTTCCTGAGACCCACAAAGGAAACTCAATCCAAACATGAAGGAAGTTTTCAGTCTAGAGGTGATTAAACTTTTGACTGCAGGAATCCTCTACCCCATCTCTAACTCTCCTTGGGTCAGCCCAGTCCAAGTCATCCCCAAAAAGGGCAGAACCACAGTCATTAGGAAAGAAAAGAATGAGCTCATCCCCACCCACACCGTCACAGGGTGGAGGATGTGCATTGACTACAGGAAACTCAATAAGGAAACTAGGAAAGACCACTTCCCAGTTCCCTTCCTAGATCAAGTTCTTGAACGTTTAGCTCATCAACAATACTTTTGTTATCTAGATGTCTACTCAGGATTTTATAAGATCCCCATTCATCCTGAAGACCAAGAGAAAACTACTTTTGTATGGCCTTTTGGTACATACACTTTTATATGAATGCATTTTGGCTTGTGCAATGCACCGGCCACTTTCCAAAGATGTATGTCTGCCATTTTTTTAGGACTAATCGAAACAGTCATGGAAGTGTTCATGGACGATTTCTCTGTCAATGGAGATAGTTTTGATTCTTTCCTTAAAAACCTCCCCCTTGTCCTTGATAGATGTATTGAGTAACACTTAGTCCTTATTTGGGAGAAGTGTCGCTTCATGGTTAAGGAGGGTATTGTTCTAGGCCATAAGGTGAGAAACCAAGGCATTGAAGTGGATAAAGCTAAGATTGAGGTCATCACCAAGCTTCCTCCCCCAACCTCAGTCAAAGACATTCGGGCTTTTCTAGGACACGCTGGTTTCTATCGACGTTTCATTCGTGACTTATCTAAAATCACCAACCTTCTTCAAAAGGAGGTCCCCTTCAATTTTGACAAAGCTTGCATGGATATCTTTTTGTTCTTAAAAGATGCTCGTACCACTACTCCTATCATTTGTGCACCTGACTGGGCCTTACCCTTTGAAGTCATGTGCGATGCTAGTGATTTTGCGGTAGGTGCCATTTTAGGACAAAGAATTGACAAGAAACACCATGTTGTTTATTATGCATCCAAGACCTTAGATGAGGCTCAGCAAAATTACACCGCCACTAAAAAATAAATGCTAGACATTGCCTATGCATTTGATAAATTTCGATCATACCTTGTTGGTTCAAAAGTTATCATGCATCCATTCTCTATCTCATGACCAAGAAGGATGCCAAGCCTAGACTCATAAGATGGATTTTGTTATTGTTGGAGTTTGATCTAGAAATTCTACACAAGAAGGGGTCTGAAAATGGCATGGCTAACCACCTAAGTAGACTTAGCTATAACCCGATCGATGAAAATGCCATAAAGGATTCGTTACCTGATGACCAATTACTCAAGGTAGACTCCCAATTCTCTCGATTTTCCGATTTTGTAAACTATTTAGCTGAAGGTGCATTGCACCCTGAATATAAGGGACACTCTAAAGATTAACTTTTACATGACGTCAAAAAATATTATTGGGATGAACCTTATCTTTTCAATTTGTGCCGACAGTTTGTATCATCATTGTGTATCCTAAGAAGAAAGCATTGACATTCTAGAACAATGTCACTCTGGCCCCTATGGTGGACATATGAGTTCCCAAAAAATAGCTAGAAAGGTCCTGCAATGCAGATTCTATTGGCCCACCATCTTCAAAGACTCTTACGATTATGTGCTTTCTTGTGATCAATGTTAAAGGATAGGAAACATTTCCAAATGTGACCAAATGCCCCTAACCTCTTGGCAAGAATTAGAGATTTTTGATGTCTGGAGAATCGACTACATGGGCCCATTTCCTTCTTCCTATGGGTTTGCTTACATTCTAGTTGCAATCGATTACATGTCCAAATGGTTTGAAGCTATTCCCACCAAAACTTGTGATTCCAAGTCTGTTAAAAGACTTTTCAAAGATATTATCTTCCCTAGATTTGGAGTCCCAATCGCTATCATTTCTGACGGGGGATCCCACTTTTTAGAAAAAAAATTGAGTCATTATTGAAAAAATATGGAGTCTACCACAAAGTCGCCACCTTGTACCATCCTCAGACTAGTGGACAGGTTGAAGTATCCAATAGACAAATCAAATCTATTCTAGAAAAAATAGTGGGTCGCACTAGGAAAGATTGGGCATTAAAGATCAATGATGCTCTGTGTGCATACAGAATAGCTTACAAAACACCCATTAGTACTACCCCCTTTAGACTGATCTATGACAAGTCATGTCACTTGCCAATAGAATTAGAGCACAAGGCCAGCTGGGCCATCAAAAGCTTAAATTTTAACCATTTCGTTGCAGGAGAAAAATGTCTTCTCCAAATGAATGAGCTTGATGAACCTAGAATGAGTGCCTAAGAAAACGCTAGAATCTACAAAGACCGAATCAAAATGTGGCATGATGGTCACATCAAGCGTAAGGACATTAGAGAAGGGGACTAAGTTTTAGTTTTTAATTTAAGATTAAGACTTTTTCCTGGAAAACTCAAGTCAAGATGGTATGAGCCCTACATTTTCAAATGTGCCTATCCATATGGTATGTTTCTTCTTTGGGATAAAGTTCTAGGAGAATTTAAAGTTAATGGACACTTACTTAAAAGATACATCACCACTGAAGACCTTGTCACTTCAAATTCAAACAATTGTTCATCTTTAAAATACCTAAACCTATCCAACCCCACAACTTCCCCAGAATCCCAATAGACTGATCCATCTCTTGTCGGGCCACGACGTAAAACTAGGTGCTTTTTGGGAGGCAACTGAAATAATTTTTTCATATTTATGTTTTTTCTAACATCATCACCCTTGTTATTTTTTGTTGTTCTTCACTTTTGGGGAGTTCCTTCCATCGTCCTTCATCCTCCACCATAGCGATTCCTTTCCCCCATCTCAGATTTTGATTTTGTTCGGGACGAGCAAAGTCTTAAGTTCGGGGTGGGGATGGGTGGTACATTTCCACCCCTTTTTCTTTCTTTTTTAGTATCTTTTCTTTTTTTACATGTTGCATGTAGTTAGTTTTTTTTAATTTCATAGTATAATTGGCCCATATCTAGTCGGCCTTGATATGATCATTTGTCAAAATACTCCCCTTAATGATGTGACTGGCTTGCAATCAAAATTTTGAAACTTTCATGACTAGAAATCCTCCTGTCACTTAGGACCTCAAATAATAATCAGTCCTTGGAAAAGATGGTAAGCCATAGAGGACTGATAGGATTCAAGAGTGATGCTTTCTTATCATGTACAACTTGTATAAATTTTCTTAATTTTTCACATGATTCGGTAATAGTTAAACCAATGCATGGTACTCTAAAAAAAGATAAAAATAAAAAAGAGTTGCATAAGAACAACCTCTTCTACTCTTCTTCCACCACATCCAAATATTTCCATTCATCAAAAAGAAAATAAAAAGCCAATAGTGCCTAAAACGCTAAGTTTGGGGTGGCACCCCTTCCCCCTCTTCCGCTTCTTCCATACCCACGCAATTGGGTGTATCACCAAAAAACAAACAAAAAATGTGGTCAATGTAACTGCATGTCCACTAAATAGAAAGGTCTCAAGTCGAATTGAGGAGAGACCGTTCTTCTTCCATACATCCTTCACTCCAATTTTCTACCTAGGGGAAAACTACAAAAATTCCAACCATCCAAAATTAGCCTATTTCTTGTGTAAAACTTTAAAAAAAATTATGGAGTACCAAATACAAAGGTGAAATGAAAATCTATTTTATTACAGGTCTTGAATAAATGCAAATTTGTGAAGTAGGAAATATAAAAGTCACTTTTTGTGAATTCAGGAAGTCATGGTTGCTTGACCATATTTTGGTAGAAGGAATCAAGTAGTTTTTAGGAGAGAGGATGATAGGTTGAGAGTATGTCTTAGAAGTATTTCTTGATTTTAATGTTTCTCAGGATGAGCAAAGATTAAGTTTGGGGTATTTTGATGAATGCATATTCATCTCTTGTTTTTACTTCATTTAGATTAATTAATTAGGACTTTTTTGTTAATTTTAGCTTAATTCAGAAATAAATAGCACTTTCATCTTCTCAATATTCTCTTCCTAAATTCTTATGAGATTTCTTTTAATTTTTAAGAATTATCTAAGTATTTAAATCGAGATAATAAAAGATGAAGATATGAGTCTTTCCAAATAATCCCGTAGTACCTGAGATACCCGTTACCAAAATAGCCATATCTTTTGTGTTTAAAGGAGGAATTTTAAGATCAAGTATGGAATGAAAAGAAAATTTTATTAGCTATAGAAAATGTATGCTTTGCAGAATTTGGGCATTTAATTGACTGCACAATTAACCAGTGAACGTAGTCTCTCATTTTCCCATAGAGTCTGATATACCTCTCACCAAAAAAGTCATAATTTCCACATATAAATTCCAAATTTGGAATATAAATATGTTTTGGAAATATAATTACAAGTGATACAAGAAAAATATATTTTTATACCTCTTCTGAGCATTTTACAAAGAAGAAATATGTTCTAAAGTCCAATTATAGAAATATACATAACATACTAGAGAGAGCAATCAAGGATTGACAATCATTATTCTTTTAATTAAGTCTTGCCAATAGCCTCAAACTCTTTGTATTATCATAGGGATTCCTCCTCCCCTTCTAATATAAAAGAAGGGGGGACTTCACAAGAGCAGGCATTCTGAATTTCCTTTAAGTTCGAGTTTAGGCTCTTAGTTTATTTTGGCAACATTATAATCGATTCTTTTAATTCATGCATTAGCACTTGTAATAGCAACTTCATATATCAATAAACCCCACTTTATTCTTCTTCTTCCTTGGTGTTTGTGCTAGACGGAGGAGAAAGAAACATAGTTGTTTCATTATAACCGGATCGAAATCTTTGGATTCATCACTCACCGATCTATGGCTATGCCTCTTTCTCTTCTTGTACCCTTTTCTTTCAGTATGAATGACGAGTAGTTTTCTATATCGGGCATGGGGAGTAGCCCCATAGCCTCATTTTGCTTTGATTGGATTTTTTCTTACAATATATGTTAGATAGGTATTATGATTGTTATAATACCAGTTTAAACATTTCGATCGCTCGTTTTTACCGCCCGTTCAGTGATGGGTGATGAGATCTCAGACCCCAACACTAAGATCACCAATCATAACACAATGAACCCTGATGTGATTGTAGAGGGAGTTCGTCCGGGAGAAATTAACTATGATCTGTAAACATTGTGATCATTGAGTTTGCGGGGATGTATGGTCCCAATGTCAAAGTGTTCGTCATTTTGCGATCTCGCTATCTAACTTATTGTTTTTGAGTTTGCCGATCTTTTCTTGATGAGAACTATGGGTGTGAAACCCCATGCTCGATGCTTTTTATCATTCAAACTCATTTCCATCACTCACTCATACTTTTCATTTAATTCAACACTTTTAATTCTGTTATTAAATTCTTGCAATTTTATTTCAACAACTTTCTTTTCATGCAATGGTTGTAATTTTCTTCCTTTTAAATTATGTGGGTGTTTCTTTATTGTTTTATATTAATACAGACCTAACCTTGGGCATTTCATTTCCATTCTAATTAACTCTTCAAAAGAAGTCATTCGAATAAAAATAATCTTAAAATTGTTGTTCCTTGGGACTGACCCTTTTCTATGCTAATAAACAAACCTTAACTGGTAAGTTCTATCATAAAAAGGATTAAACTCTAGGATTAACTTCCTTTTAAATTGGTGTGCTTGACAACATGTATCATGGATCTCAAAGGTTATCATAGCAAAAGCGTCATGTCCCAACCTTGTTCAGATGAAGCCCATGACAGAAAGACCACAATCTAATTTCTCTATTTGTGTTGATGATGCAATATGTTTTTGTCACCGATTGTGGATACATAATGTGGATGACCTAATATAGAAGGTGATGAGGGAGGCTCATGGTTTGAAATATACAATTCACCCTGGTACCACATAGATCTACATAGATCTACAAAGAAGTTGTTGGTGGAAAAATATGAATAAGGACATCACTACTTTTGTTGCAAAACGTATGACATGTCAACAAATAAAGACTGAACATGGAAGGATTGTTGTTCTTTTGCAACATATTTAAATACCTATGAGGAAGTGGGAAAACATTATGATGGATTCCGTGAAAGGTTTTCCAAAATCTAGAAGTGGTTATTATGTTGTCTGGGTAGTGATAGACTACATATAAGGTTCCCTACATGGCGTAGATTTATGGGGATTAGATAGTACAACTAGATGGTGTGCCAAATTCTATTGTGTCTAATAGTGACTCTAAGTTTACTTCTCGCCTGTGGGGGTAGATTCAAGAAGAGATGGAAACTGATTTACATGTCAGTACATCTTACCATACCCAGACTGATGGTCAATCTGAAAGGAAAGTTCAGATTCTAGAAGATCTCTTACGAGCTTGTGTGATGGACTGGGTAGGTGTTTGAGATAAATATCTCCCTTTAGCTGAGTTTTCTTACAATAACAATTATGAAGTGAGCATAGGTATGCCACTATTTGAAGCTTTGTATGGAAGATCTTGTCATTCTCCCTTACATTGGGATAATGTGGGTGAGCATATTCTGGTAAAGACAGATGACATGCAATTAATAAAGGACAAAATTGTTCTGATAAAGAAATGAATGAAAGTAACATGGGATCATCACAAAATGTATGCAGATAAGAAGAGAAAGTATGTGAACTTTCTGGTTGGGGACCATGTTTTCTTGAAAATAAAACCAAGAATATCTTGTAAAGATACTTGAATCCCAAGTGAAGCAATTGAAGCACAAGGAGATTGAATTCGTGAAGGTTTTATGGAAGTATCATGGTCTAAAGGAAACAATGTGGGCCATCAAAGAAGAAATGTTGCAAACTAACCCTTCCCTCTTTGCTTGACATTTTGGAGACAAAATCATTATAAGGGGAGGAGAGTTGTAACGTACCCAAATTCATGTAATTATTACCGTTACTCCTTTTAGTTTTTATCCTTTAATTTGAACTCCTCTTATTAAATTATGTATACTAAGATGTTAATAGCTTTTGATTATAAGAGTTTTAAACAAATATATATATATATATATATATATATATATATATATATATATTTGAGGCCTTATTATAGGAAAAAGGGGATATTCTCTAGTTTAGGGTTAGTTGTGCAACAATTGATAAATTAAGGAATTTATATCCAAAGTTAATCTTCTAGATTTTTCCCGTGGATAAGTTTGGTTAAGAGATAGTTACACAAAAAAATTGATTAATAAATAATAAATGGATGCATTGATATGAAGAAAATATACTTTCCCTCAAATAGTTTGTTTCACATAGTAAAGATTTCCAAAAAGTAAAATTGACTCCAAAATTGGATTCTTTGGGTCCTTATTACATTATCCACCAAATTTCACTTTATTTGGATGGTAATTACTCATCCAATTTGAAAGAAAAAGAAAATAATTTGAAGTTTATATCACTTTATTTGATTTTAATTTGAAAAAATTTAATGTCATGCCCCTTGGCTGAGGCATTCGATGCGCGTCCACTATCGGATCATGATCTGATGGCACATTGGTTGTCATCAACCTTGTGCCTGGAAAAGGAAATGAGCTTTGGTTTTATCCATGATAAAATCATTATTTCTCTCTCGAGAATGCATCGTCTCTCGAAATTTCTTTCCCAACTTGTTCCTTTTTTTATTCTTCACAAATCAGTATATTACTCAAGAATTTTCATCAAGTAATTAAGATTTGTCCAATTTTCATCTTAAGGATTCTCGAACCGCACCCTTATGAAACCCCTAGGTGGTGAACCCTATATAAATGTTAACCCTCCTAGGGTTTCTCCTCATAACGATCAATCATTATCTTGAGCTAATTTCCCCTTTGATCATGTGTTAGTCCACAACCAAGCAATTCTTTCTCTTTCACTTCTGATGCACGTTGTGGGAATTTCTTCTCGCCTTGGTTCAATTTCTTTGAAGGTAAGGATCCTAGAGATGTCCTCTTCCCTGGTGGTATGTCGCTTGGACGAAAGAAGGCACCTAATGGTTTCCCCTAAAATTGGCCTCTGCAACTTCTCTAACCCACGACCATCGTGTGGTTAAGAGAGGAAGAAGAAAACTAACCCTAATTTCTTGGTTTTCCCTCACCTCACCCTCTTTTCTTTCTTTCTTTCTCCATTGAGGGTAATTCTGACCTCTCACTATTTGTAATGTTTCTTTGTGACACGAAGTAAGCGCTAGCCAGACCAAGGGCCCAGGCTACTTGGCCACCAATGATTGGGCCATGTCAGCTAGCTTGATCCATAGATCATTGGCGTGAATTTTTAACAAATTCTAATTTCTCAAACTTCAAAAATCATCATGTTATCTCTGTTTAGAAAAAAATTACAAAAAAATAAGTTTTAGAATTGTGAGAATTTCCTATTCCTTTTGGTATAGTTTTTATCTCCTAATTCTCAAGTATTAAAGATTGTATTTTTAAAGTTTTAAACATTCATAATAACACTTTAACAATTAAAGAGAGGTTTTAAAGGATAAAGTTGATATCTTGGTGTCAAATCCATGATCAGTAACCTTGGACCCTCTCTTTAAGATAAAACCATATGTCAATCAAGCTCTTTGTTGATGATTTTGGTTTTGGGGGTTTTACTTTCACTTATGATCTTAATAGTAACTAAAGATAACATCATGATTAATAAAGTTGTGATTTTGAGTCAAATATCATTAAGAAACAATGAACTCAACATAAGGTCTTTAATGAGAATCGTCCTAGGATTTTGTCGATGATTTTGGTTTTCTAGGGTTTTCTTGGTACATATGTATATTAGAGCATAAAACCTCATTAATGGATCTAAACCTATATGAAGGTTGAGTTGACATTAGAATTGGAGAGTTAGGATTAAATCTATGATTTAAAAAATCAAGTTAAGGTATGTTCATCTTTGCTATTATCTAGGCACTGCTATTATGACCAAAAATTCTTTCCTATATGAGGCATCAGTAGATATTCTCCTTTTTCATCAGTATGAAATTCTTATTTTATTGGACAATATTTATGGGCCTTGTAACCATACATGATACGTTTTGAATGCTCTCATCCTGTTATTTCATATTGACTAAACTTATGCTTGCCTTTCCCTATTGATGTGCATGCTTAGACTAACTTTTTTACTTGTAGTGGTACATGCGTACAACCATATATCCAAGTGCATCCTATGTTTACCCAGGATGTGCTATCTCCACCCATTATTTACAAGGACATGCAAACTCTACCCATGGTGTGCTATCTCCACCCATTATTTATTTTAGGCTAAGATCCAATGGTGTATCATCCCTTCTTGCAAAAATTTTAGTCTTTGTTTATTACATGTACAATTTATGTTTTGATATTGTTAATGGAAAATATTTGAAGGCAGGATTCCCTACTTGATGTTCTTAAGTTTAGACATGGCTCATCTCTTGTCTAGATATATTTATCTTGGAACTTACTTATCTTGATCATCCTTGATTTTGTTTTTCTCCTTTTGGACTATCTAAAGTAGTGCCTAGTTGTTAATTATTGCACATACTCATCATTTGTTGACGTCCTTTCCTTTTGTTTACCATCTCTTGGGTGTTGTTTTCAACCCACCCATAGGTTGCACAGCCTGAGGAACAGGAGTTAGGTGGTGATGTAGATCTATCTTTTGAGGAATTCTGATATGGAGAGGTTACTCGCCACAAACTAATCTGAGTAATTTCAGATAAAATTTTAGTTAGAAGCCATATAAGGAATATTAGTTGAATTTTGATGAGAAAAACATGTAATAGTTAGGATTAAATTTCCTCTACAACTGTTATGACCCACTCCATGATTAACTAATAAACACCTCGAATTACGTGAAACACCTCAATTAGTGCTAAGTTTTTGTTAAACATCAGGAATAATCAAGGTAAGACAACATGTGAATCAATAGTCACAATTTAATCATCTGAGGTAATTAATGATAATAGTAATGATGATTTTTTAAGTTAATTGAGTTGAGTTGAGTGCTGACTAATGCAATTAGCGATTTGATCATGTGTTACTAGTTAATTAGCATGATTTTGATGCCTCCAGTTGTAGAGAATCCCTTGCTTGAAAGTTTGCAAGAAAAATCAGTTGAATCGGACCTCTGAGGCGATACTTATACCATTTTTAGTTTCCTTGGACCTATAGTGCAATTTTTCCAAATTAGCCTTTTATTTAACCCTTCATTTTCTCGCTTATCTCCTTCCTTGATTTATTCTGAAGCGGCGCACGCACTGTAGCTGTGTGATTTTTTTCGCGACAGCAGGAGGCGAATGGAAGGGCGATTAAGGGCGATCTAGGGCTTGGTAGCCCCTTCTCCTGCATCGCCCACCTCTCCCCTTCTTCTTTCTCCTTCCTTCTTCCCCTTTCCTTGCCCTACCCGTGATCCCAACCACCAGCTAGGGCGGCGCCCCTGTAGCTGCGGCCAGCAACATCAGTAGTTGTGCGAAGCAGCAGCTAGTGGTCGCCTTGGGCGTGGCCAGCACCTCAAAACAGTGCCATGGAGTTCGGCCTTAAGGCCCAGGCACAGATCCGCAGCACTAGCTACGAGCAGCGATCCAACCAACTCCCCCTCTCCTTCTTGTATGTGTGTGGAGCTGCTACTTGCAGCAGGTCCGGCCAGAATCCTTCTTGAGCACGAGGAGCTGCACCAAGCAGTGCCAACGAGCTCAGCCTAGTGCCTCGAGCATGAATCCACAACACCTGCCCCTCCCCTCCTTCTCCTTTCTCGTTTCTTGGATGCCCCAAGCTGTTGGACGGTGCCCAGAGCGGCAACAGCAGCCAGGGATGGATGGGCATCCCCATAGCACCTCAAACGGCAGCCTAAACTCTGACTCTGAGGTCCAAGTACGATTTGCAGCTCCAACAGTGATCGACACCCAACCAAGACGTTCAATTTCAACCTGTACATGTGAGTATGGTACTGTTGGGAAGCTGCTGCAGATTCAAATTGGGCAATTCCAAGGTTGAAGACAACCTCTGGACGCATTTCTAGACGGATCTGGGTGATTCGAATTAGGTGACTAGGAGTTCATTTAGTTATCATCATTTAACTCCTTCGTTGGAATTTTTCGGTAAATTGTGCATTTTTGCACTGATATCAGTGGTTATCAGGCGTTTTATCGATATCTGATGAAACTTGAATTTTATTTTATAAATTGTTTCTGTATGATTATACATGATATAGAATAGCTTCTGATCAGTGTAGAACAGTTCAATGATTTTATTTGGTGCAATGGAGACCAAAAGTGCTTGATACAATTACTTGAATACAAATAGTGTTGTGTATGTTTAGGATAATTTAGATATTTGACTAGCTCTAAGAATGCTTTTGTACCGGTTGAGTAGTTTGTTGAATGTGAGTAGTAGTTCATTCAGTAATCATTAATTAACTCAATTTAAATGCTTACTTGATTCTGTATCAGTTAGTATAACTTTTAAATAGTATAATACATGCATTGGAGTATGTCAGATTCATTGGAACTTGAAATATTTATTATGCTTATTGAAAATGATGAAATTTCCTGTATTAAAGTTGCAATGTATGTGCTGATTTAACAATAAATATTTAGCATTGAAAGTGGATAAATGATACTGAATCATGTCTAATGATGATAATGGATTTATATTTGCTTCATGTGTTATTCAGATTGTGCAATATGCATGAAATGTGATATTCCTGTTTAAATGTTTATTTGTTAATTAATTATTAGACTTAGGTGCCCTAACACCGTAGAACCCCTAAGAGGTATCTGCAACTTAGGGGTGAAACTCGTGTCCAACATCAACCGGTTGAGTAATTCTGGTGGCACGAGGGTTGATAGACAGTGTCCAACACCAACCGATTGAGTAATTTCGGTGGCACTGGGGTAAATAATAAGTAAAATAAAGGGTTATCCAACACCAACCGGTTGAGTAATTCTGGTGGTAACCCTGTGTTGACTCCCTGCGCCTGTGTACTCAGGTCAGGAGGAGTCTGGAGCACACGTGGTTGTGCAGCACACGTGGTTGTGCATTGAGGCCGTGGAGCCTGGGGTCCTGTAGCAGAACAGGGCTGGTGTCAGACTTAGCATTTCCTGGGTGTGTCGCTAAGTCTTGTACGGTGGGACCGTAGCATGAACTTGCTGCGGATCTTTATATGCAGAGTACACTGCATATATTTAGGGCATAATAATAAAATGAATAAATAATCATGGAGGTTCACAGTAAATTTATATAACTGTTTATCTACCTGAATTACCTGTTGATGATTTAAAATGTGATTATTATCTGTATATTTGTTATGTTATTAGAACTGCCTTGCTTAGTTCTGCATTTATGTTTAATTTCAATTTATAAACCTGATGAGTTGTTTAGTGATAGCTAAGTGGAATGCTATTCACTGAGCGAGTAGGCTCATACCTCTACTCAAAACATTTTCAGGTTATCATCAGTAACAGGAAATCTGAAGGATCCTTCCATCCTATCGCTTAGTCTGTAGAAGGTATACGTAGTTAGTAGTTAGAGGTCTCTTAGTCCTTTCCCCTCGATCTTTGGGACAAGGTGTGAGTGAGAGAGTAAATGTGTATAAAGATGTAAATTATCTGTTATGCTTTATTTTATGTCGGACAATGTAATATGCTGAAGACTCTACTTATATTGCTAATCAGTTAATAAAGATGCTTCCGCAGTTTGTTTAGTTTCATTTTACAACTTAAATCAGATTATCCTATTAATGTGTTTAATATGTTTTAAAAAGTGAAGAGTGGTTGGCTTATGTGTAAATCCCATCCTGTTGCGCCCTAATCTTGCGGTTTGTGGTTAATGTGAGATCGGGGAGTGACAATTTTGGTATCAGAGCCTAGGTTGAGTATGCAGTTACTCTAAGTCAAGGTCAGGGGACGATAAGAGACCAATAGGATTAGGACTTAGGTGTCTTCCTTCTAACTGCAATTTTATAACAAGAAATGTTCTGTTATAGTATTGCAGATGGCAGGAAGTGGACGTGGTCACGAGAACCAAGTAAAGAGTTTATGTTGAATCGTTAGGGATCATTAGGATCGAAAGTTTTAAGTAAGGTACATAAAAAGTGACATGTCGTTAGCTCTGGGAGGTCTGAGTGTTTAGATACCCTGGCCAGGTGTCTGAATACTTAGATTGACCAGTATCAAGCTACTCTGTCTATTCTTCTCTGAATATCCTGGCCAGGTATGCAGAGGAAGGATAGGCTAGAGAGAAACCCTAGGAATCTTAGGGTTATGAGATAAGAAATTAATATAGGAATAAGAGGTTTAACATAGGATGTGATACAATTTTTGCTTTATATTGCTTATTTGATTGAAAATCACTAGAAATGCACTTATATGCATGAAATTAGATTTTCAGTTTGTAAAGTAAACATGATTCTTTTATGTTGTTGTATGTCATGAAATGATTTAATTATTGTTTAAATTCTTTGTATCAAGTAGACCAAAAATTATGTTTAATTGAGTTTGCCCTAAGTGGATATTCTTTCCACATGTTTAAGATTAATAGGGGTTGATTAATCCCGAGTAGCTCTTGGCTTCAGGACTACAGGTTCGGCCTGGTCCGGCTGGCAGGATGCGTTACTGGGATCTAACGACTTCTATTAACAGTAAAATAAGAATAGCCTCCGGATGATTTAGACCCGTAACATAGTGAGAATGTATATACACTAGGATGTTTCAGTTATGATAAGAAGTCTAAATGTTCTTTGTTTTTGAGAATTATGGTTTGAGAAGCATAGACCCTAATCGGCCCAAAATAGGGTTTTGATGATACATAAATACAAATTTGATAAGTAAAGTGTCTCATTAAATGATTTTTAGTATTTTATGTGTAACTCTGATTTAGCTCAAATTTGGATATAATTTGGATATATAAAATGTAAACAACATTGGAAAATATCAGAATTTTTGAAGAATGCTCTGACCTGTTTATCGGCCGAGTTTCAAACTCGACCGATCACATTTTCAGATTGATATAGCAATGTGGTAATTGAATTTTATCTTTTTATTGGTATATCCAATTTATTTCAAATTTTAACTGTGCTTGAAATATACAATTTTAGACACTCTGTTAAATTGGTGAAATTTTTGGATGACTTTTGACCTCTACAGTAAGGGTGTCGGCCGAGTTTGTAACTCAGCCGAACCTGCTGCAGACTGCAATATAGCAGTGCACTGTTTCATTTTTAATTAATTATTGGTAAAGAGGAATGATCTCAAATTTTTACTGGAGATCTGAAACTTCATTAGGTACAACATATAAAATTTCCAGAATTTTTGGAGCTTCTGTTAGCTGTTTAATAAACGAATTATAGAAACTATTGTGAAAACTGAATTTTCAGCCAATATAATTAAAGTTGAGTGTTGGGTTAATATGCTATTGACCCAAGCAACTCAAATTGATTTATATAATCGACCACACCCGCACACAATAACGCTATGTTATTGTTAAGGATCAAACCCTAGAATGATTAAATTTGTAGTAGTTTAAGGGATATCATTAGTGATGAAACCTTGAATACTAGTAACTTTGTAAAATAAGACCTTGAGATTTGTTCTATGTTAAGTAAACTGGATTTGATAGTGACCTAGGGTTTTGAGGTAGATAATCTAAACGGTACATGAGCAACATGAAAGGACTTAGAGAAAAGAGTAAAACATAAAACTGAAATGTAACAATAAGAAAGTAGCATAGAATGCGGAGTATTACCCGATATATGATCTGCAGATAGCTGATGTAGTTCATGTTTTTAAGACAGGGTGTCATTATCTTTATGATGTGACAATAGATTATCACCCTGGTAAAGAAAATGTGGTGAATGATGCTTTCAGCAGAAAGTCAAGTTCAACAGTTAATGCATTCTCTATGGCAGGTTTCAATAGAGACCTGTTAGTAGAAATGTGAAGGTTGAACTTAGACTTAGGGGTGACAACACAAAGTGGTTTGATTGTACGGATGCAAGTCAAGCCTACTTCTTGTGAGCAGATCAAGAAACTACCATAGGGTGATAGTAAGTTAAACCAGATCATGCATGACATGATAGGAGGAAAAGAGACTAGAGTTTAAGTTTTTAGATGATGAGGTGTTGTATTAGCATGACATGTTGCGTGTACCTCGAGATAGTGTAAAATTCTTTTAAGGGGAAAAGGCTGAAAAGAAAGATTTTTATAGAAGTGTATGTTTTGATGTATGCTACGCTTTCGGGAAACACCAGGATGTATATGAATCTCAAGAAGTTGAAATGGATGGTCAGATATGCAGAAGGATGTAGCTGGGTATGTGATTAAAAGTAGTGTATACCAGTAGGTTAAGGTTGAACCCTAGAAATATATAGCTACCTTGTAATCTTTTTCTATGCCTAAATGGGAAAGGGAATTTATCACAATGGATTTTGTGGTAAGATTACCCAGGACACCTAGAGGTTGTGATTTGATATGAATGATTGTGGATAGATTAATTTAGTCTGCTCGCTTTCTTCATATTAAGTCGACCTTTGATGTCTCGAGACTTGACTAAGATATACATGGATAAAATAATTAGGTTGCTTGGTAATCCAGTTTCAATCATATCATATTGAGTTTAGAAATACACAACTGATAATGGTACAGTTTGAGTATGAACCCAGAAAACACAGATTTGGTAAATCATTAGATGTATGATTTCAAGCTAGCAAGACAACATTAAAATATGTAAATAAACCTAAATGCATGCTTCTCGTTATGTTAATGTGTGTAACCTGACATTTACATGAATTGGCACATTTCTCTGAGATATTATCAGAAATTCTCAAGTACTATTAAATATTTGTGATATGATACGTAAATAACTCTTAATTGAGTTATGTGGTGCATAAACCAGGAATTTGGTTAATATGCACGTACTTCGAGAAATTTCAGATAATTGATAAATATTACAGATGGTTTCTTATTAGTGGAGAAAATTACTGTTATTGGTGTCATAGGATGTTCAATTACATGAAATTCAGTATGTATGTGCCAAAATTGATTTGAGTTTGGAATATTTATGAATTTTTAATCTGTCTGCATGCATGATATAAACATTACTCAGTAATTACAATGATTTGAAATATACTGCTCTGCCAGTTCCAGAATGATACCGTATTGTGATTTGAATTGCAATCAAACAGATGAAATAATGGAAACCCTAAGAGTAGGGTGTTGCCATGTGATTAGTGAATGAGATAACCCTAAGAGTAGGGTGTTGGCATGTGATGAATGAATAAGGCAAATGAAACCCTAAGGATAGGGTGTACGATGAATCAAGTATTTTGATATCAATTCTCAGTATGATATGTAGTGATGTTTAATAGTTAAATTGCATGATTTAATTTTAGTACCAAATAGACATGCATTCTATTTATTTAAGAATTTTAGTTTGTTTGCATGAATAGTATAATAATTTCTTGGTAATTACCATAAAGTGAGATACTGCTATAACAGTTCTGGAAAGACAATGTTTTGTGGGTTGATCTGGAATCAGATCAGATGTGTCCTAGGTTGAGGGACCTATACAGATGGTTGATCAGAGGATCAAGAACTCACGAATTGTGAGATACCATTAGTGAGGGTTTTATGAAGGAACTATAACTTAGAAGAAGCCACGTGGGAACTTGAGTTTGAGATGCATAACAAGTTTCCTTTCTCTTTTAGGAATTTCGGGACGAAATTCTTTTAAGGGGAAAAGGTTGTTATGACCCACTCCATGATTAACTAATAAACACCTCGAATTACGTGAAACACCTCAATCAGTGCTAAGTTTTTGTTAAACATCAGGAATAATCAAGATAAGACAACATGTTAATCAATAGTCACGATTTAATCATCTGAGGTAATTAATGATAATAGTAATGATGATTTTTTAAGTTAATTGAGTTGAGTTGAGTGTTGACTAATGCAATTAGCGATTTGATCATGTGTTACTAGTTAATTAGCATGATTTTGATGCCTCCAGTTGTAGAGAATCCCTTGCTTGAAAGTTTGCAAGAAAAATCAGTTGAATCGGACCTCTGAGGCGATACTTATACCATTTTTAGTTTCCTTGGACCTATAGTGCAATTTTTCCAAATTAGCCTTTTATTTAACCCTTCATTTTCTCGCTTATCTCCTTCCTTGATTTATTCTGAAGCGGCGCACGCACTGTAGCTGTGCGATTTTTTTTGCGGCAGCAGGAGGCGAATGGCAGGGCGATTAAGGGCGATCTAGGGCTTGGTAGCCCCTTCTCCTGCATCGCCCACCTCTCCCCTTCTTCTTTCTCCTTCCTTCTTCCCCTTTCCTTGCCCTACCCGTGATCCCAACCACCAGCTAGGGCGGCGCCCCTGTAGCTGCGGCCAGCAACATCAGTAGCTGTGCGAAGCAGCAGCTAGTGGTCACCTTGGGCGTGGCCAGCACCTCAAAACAGTGCCATGGAGTTTGGCCTTAAGGCCCAGGCACAGATCCGCAGCCCTAGCTACGAGCAGCGATCCAACCAACTCCCCCTCTCCTTCTTGTATGTGTGTGGAGCTGCTACTTGCAGCAGGTCCGGCCAGAATCCTTCTTGAGCACGAGGAGCTGCACCAAGCAGTGCCAACGAGCTCAGCCTAGTGCCTCGAGCATGAATCCGCAGCACCTGCCCCTCCCCTCCTTCTCCTTTCTCATTTCTTGGATGCCCCAAGCTGTTGGACGGTGCCTAGAGCGGCAACAGCAGCCAGGGATGGATGGGCATCCCCATAGCACCTCAAACGGCAGCCTAAACTCTGACTCTGAGGTCCAAGTACGAGTTGCAGCTCCAACAGTGATCGACACCCAACCAAGACGTTCAATTTCAACCTGTACATGTGAGCATGGTACTGTTGGGAAGCTGCTGCAGATTCAAATTGGGCAATTCCAAGGTTGAAGACAACCTCTGGACGCATTTCTAGACGGATCTAGGCGATTCGAATTAGGTGAGTAGGAGTTCATTTAGTTATCATCATTTAACTCCTTCGTTGGAATTTTTCGGTAAATTGTGCATTTTTGCACTGATATCAGTGGTTATCAGGCGTTTTATCGATATCTGATGAAACTTGAATTTTATTTTATAAATTGTTTCTGTATGATTATACATGATATAGAATAGCTTCTGATCAGTGTAGAACAGTTCAATGATTTTATTTGGTGCAATGGAGACCAAAAGTGCTTGATACAATTACTTGAATACAAATAGTGTTGTGTATGTTTAGGATAATTTAGATATTTGACTAGCTCTGAGAATGCTTTTGTACCGGTTGAGTAGTTTGTTGAATGTGAGTAGTAGTTCATTCAGTAATCATTAATTAACTCAATTTAAATGCTTACTTGCTTCTGTATCAGTTAGTATAACTTTTAAATAGTATAATACATGCATTGGAGTATGTCAGATTCATTGGAACTTGAAATATTTATTATGCTTATTGAAAATGATGAAATTTCCTGTATTAAAGTTGCAATGTATGTGCTAATTTAACAATAAATGTTTAGCATTAAAAGTGGATAAATGATACTGAATCATGTCTAATGATGATAATGGATTTATATTTGCTTCATGTGTTATTCAGATTGTGCAATATGCATGAAATGTGATATTCCTGTTTAAATGTTTATTTGTTAATTAATTATTAGACTTAGGTGCCCTAACACCGTAGAACCCCTAAGAGGTATATACAACTTAGGGGTGAAACTCGTGTCCAACATCAACCGGTTGAGTAATTCTGGTGGCACGAGGGTTGATAGACAGTGTCCAACACCAACCGATTGAGTAATTTCGGTGGCACTGGGGTAAATAATAAGTAAAATAAAGGGTTATCCAACACCAACCGGTTGAGTAATTCTGGTGGTAACCCTGTGTTGACTCCCTGCGCCTGTGTACTCAGGTCAGGAGGAGTCTGGAGCACACGTGGTTGTGCAGCACACGTGGTTGTGCATTGAGGCCGTGGAGCCTGGGGTCATGTAGCAGAACAGGGCTGGTGTCAGACTTAGCATTTCCCGGGTGTGTCGCTAAGTCTTGTACGGTGGGACCGTAGCATGAACTTGCTACGGATCTTTATATGCAGAGTACACTGCATATATTTAGGGCATAATAATAAAATGAATAAATAATCATGTAGGTTCACAGTAAATTTATATAACTGTTTATCTACCTGAATTACCTGTTGATGATTTAAAATGTGATTATTATCTGTATATTTGTTATGTTATTAGAACTGCCTTGCTTAGTTCTGCATTTATGTTTAATTTCAATTTATAAACCTGATGAGTTGTTTAGTGATAGCTAAGTGAAATGCTATTCACTGAGCGAGTAGGCTCATACCTCTACTCAAAACATTTTCAGGTTATCATCAGCAACAGGAAATCTGAAGGATCCTTCCATCCTATCGCTTAGTCTGTAGAAGGTATACGTAGTTAGTAGTTAGAGGTCTCTTAGTCCTTTCCCCTCGATCTTTGGGACAAGGTGTGAGTGAGAGAGTAAATGTGTATAAAGATGTAAATTATCTGTTATGCTTTATTTTGTGTCAGACAATGTAATATGCTGAAGACTCTGCTTATATTGCTAATCAGTTAATAAAGATGCTTCCGCAGTTTGTTTAGTTTCATTTTACAGCTTAAATCAGATTATCCTATTAATGTGTTTAATATGTTTTAAAAAGTGAAGAGTGGTTGGCTTATGTGTAAATCCCATCCTGTCGCGCCCTAATCTTGCGGTTTGTGGTTAATGTGAGATCGGGGCGTGACAACAACAAAATTATGTTCTTGTTATCATTCTATTTAAATAAATATTATAAACCCCATTTATTTGGAAGGTTTTAATTTGTTGGATATGATCTTTTTGGGTATTTAGCAATCATTTCCCTAAATCTAAGTAATGAGTGATCCCTCTCAGATCCCACTCCTAAAATGTATTGTAGCATCTATGTTAGTGTGACCAAGAAATAAGCCAGACATAGAATGATTAATGCAATGTACTGACCACACGTGATAAATATGGGAGATCTTGCCAATACAAGTGTGATACTCTAGGGAAGAGAAAATAACTAGATCATATGCATATAAAAGGATTGAGGGTGTAATCATGTTAGTATGTGTCCTATACCTATGTATACAATATTCAATAGAGTTTGCTTGATTACTCAGTAAAGAGAATCCTCCATTAGAAAATACATGGAGGACAGAGTGGATCCCCATGCTTGAAGATCCTAGACATGGGGAAGAAACCATGCAAGATCTTATCTACTGTAATGCCAAGATAAGAGTCGATAAAGAATAAAAGGAAAACATTAAATCATAGCCTTCATCACACCAAACCTCCTTATCACCTCCTGAAGGAAATACCAACACACCTGATCACCTGCCTTATACATGTCGTATTGAATCATTAGATTCCCACATGGTCCCAAAATATCCAGATAATTGAGAATCTATTTAGCAAGCCTCACATTGTTTACAACATCCCTACCTATTAAAAACACCCTCTTATTTGTCGAGTCCAAGAGAGGAATATGAGTTGCATGATGATTACTAATAATATGTGCAAGGATCCGCATAGAACATTCTCGATAGATATAGGACATGAATCTATGTCAAGCAAATCTGCATAATCAATCTTGAGGATCAATAAAATATTGCTTCATTTTAGGCTCTAGTATAATAACCCACAGTTGAAGATGTTTCATTCAATGATCACCAAGTCAGAGTTCATAATGCTCAAAGTAGCAAGATAGAACCTAATGAAGAACCCATCAAGGCCAGACATACAAAATCAATCCATATTCTAGATCGTCAGTAGGATTTCTTCTTCAAATGGGGTAGAGGTGAGGGAGAAAATATTGTTAGTGTAGATCATGATGGGGACTACATCAATTAAATCATAGTCATCATACCTTTTCTTATCTCCTAGTTTGCTAAAAAGGTTCTCAAAGACTATTTAGTAGCACAACCAATCAGTTTTGACTATGGAAAACAAAGCCATCCTTCAACTTTAGTTTATGTATCGTATTCCTTCAATGTTGCTCGTAAACGTATACTACTTGAAAGAGCTTGGTTTTTTATATTATCATCATATAACCAAAATAACTTTGTATTTCTCTCTCCATAATGTCTCTTCCTATTATAACACCATATTGAGATCCCTTTCCTCCACCTTCAACATATTCTCATTCAAAAGGAAGGGATCACTATCATAGTCCAGCTACAAAGTTGCCACCACTATGGAGAGGTCTATTGACTATTAGGTTATTCATAACGTGTCAAACTATTACTACATGAAACTAGAAGAGGTCGGCCAACTTGTGGTTCTGAGTTGATCATGTGTCAACCCAATTATTCATAGAAATATGGATGGGATGACTTGATTGTTGATCTCTTGTTCTTATGCATGGAACTCAAGTTGGAAAAGTTAACTTTTGATCGACGAAATAATTTTCTATGGAAGGCTTATATTGGTAATAAAATAGCATACCAGAGATCAAATTTACATACTAAATAAAAAATTTGTTTGATTCCTAGCTATTTCAACTATTCCTAACTGTAAAATACTACTAACAAAAATATAAGGAGATTTTGCTAGAGGGTAAGTTGAATTGTTAATTTTTTTAATATATAGATAGGGTCAAAAATATTGTTAGTATTTTTTTTACATTTGCTACATCCTATAGTTGAAATTCAGCCATCTCAAACTCTCTCATTGCTTCATTATTTTCTTGGATTAGTTATGGGTAGAAGGAGTTGGTAATGTGCCTTTTTCTCACTTCAAGAAGTGTGGCTTTTTATCTTGACGTGGTGAGTTTAAAAAATTAGTTGATATTTGTATATGAATCATCTTGTGGGTTATATAGACGGTGTGTTGGTATTTGATACAATAGAAAAATACATTCAAATAGTCAAATTGGTCATTTTACTTCCTTCTTGTAGTTAAAGGTCAGTGTGGCGAACAACCATGAGACCAGACCTACCAAATGTGGTACACTACACTAATCCCATGAATGGAAACTACAAATAGATTTTTCATTTAAACTATAGACAACTGTGAAACTTAAAACACACAAGACTTCCAAAAATACCTAACTTAAATAGTTCAACTCTACAAGTTTCTTCTACATAAAATTTAATGTATAATAAAAGAAAAAAAAATAAAATCATGTATGCATATGGAGATACAAACAATATATATTACTTATTATTGTTACATGTCTAGAATAATACATGCTTCACATGCTATTCCTTGAATAACTAGTAACATATGAAGACCTTTTCTAAATCTTATGTGGTAATACTACCACTAGTCAGACTACCTTCTAATAACTACTACTAATAAGCTTCCTTCTTAGAAGATTTTTCTACTTCCTTATCGCATCCAATAAAATTTGTATGTATAGTGTAACTACATATCTAATTAATGAATAATTCAGTAATATAGTTAGACAAACAATAGGTAGACTATGAATGTAAATTACATACTAAAGAAGATGGAGTAATTTAAGCAATTATGCAATGGTACTAGAAGAAACATCATATATAAATAATTTAATAATAATAAATGATTAACTTAGTTCCTTATAACCAAGTTAACAAGTAATATCTTGTACTAATATAATACTAATTACTATCTCTTACTATCAAATATTTAATTTTCTTTTAAGTTTGCCTCTTAACTCACTATCATTATACCATCCAAGAAAGAACCACTATTTGTGGGTATTGTAACTACCCCTACTTTTGAGTATCTCCTAATCAGAGAGATCATAAATTTGAGAGTCATTATCTAAATTTTCCATTATCCATATTTAAAAAATCACAAATAATAATTAGTAATTTCCATTAGTTGAACTTAAATTGGATGTAAATATTAAACAAATACTCCTCTAAGGAGTTGAATGAATTTTTAAAGGAAACTAACATATATGTGAGAAGAAGTATTGTAGTATCTAACCAATCCTCCTTGTAATGTTACTATAATATCTTCAATTTGTTTCATCTCAATCTCCCTATATTCATATCTTTACATATGGTAGTTACCTAAACACCGAAAAACAAAAGCATGAATCAGTATATTGCTAAACTAAGTACGTGGGTGCATACAAAAGTGTGCATGTCTAATAACAAAATATATATTTCTCAATAATCAATTATTTGCACATATGAAATAGTATATTAATTTAGATAATCTAATCCATGTTTTCCAAAGACACCTTGGGTGTAATCATCTTTCTATATCCATAAATTGGACATAGGTGAACTACCCTTTAGTAGATCTAACATAGGAGTATGATTATCATGCTTCAACTATATGATATACAAACTAGCATTATATCTTAAGTGGAATAATATAAACATAGACTAGTTCACTCATCTAATCAATACTTCACTAATCATCCAAAAATCCATCAGTATTCAATATGTCGAGTTTCCATAAAATAACCACGTACCGTCAACATGCAAATTTCACACAATATTATCCAAGTACTTAAAGTATGTATAACCAATCTAGTCAACTAGGAGTATATTCAATCAATAATAATAACTCAATTTGTTTGTATGTATAAACCTAAAGTGTCACCATGTATCCATAACATATATATTAAATCTAACTTAGGTAATGGACAAGGGTTTAAGGTCATATTGAGCTTGGATTAGGAATTAAGGTATCAAGCCCTATTTTCTGTCATATCATTATTTCCAAGGATTAAGAACCCTAACTAGATTTTAGGTGTTAACCTAATCATCCAATCGAACATTTTATTACACATAGATCAGGTTATCTGGACTAAAATCATATTAAGTTATAACCATTAATTTAGTAATCCTAATTCCACATGTATATGAATATCTACTATACAAAACCTACGTATACATCACCATCATTATCATGGAATCTCACTATATTCATAAAAATAAATTTACTCATTAAGGTACACATATTTAATGTGTTCAACACATTGATTGTCTGGTCTAGGGTTTATATAAATTAATCACCCTATATACATGTATTAGCTACAGTTTTGGAACTAGGATCAGTAATTAGGTATCCAAATATATATTTTATTCATGATCTACACAATGTTTTGATAAATTTGACATATGACTTGACCATAATACAAGATACTATTTATTTTTCTAGGTTCTATGCAAGATGAAATTAGTTGACCAATCAAATGTTGACACATCAACAACTAACATATTATCCTTAATGACCACGATCCACGCCCCATCCAATGAGTTAAAGCCATATCAGGTGGGTGTCACCCTCCTAACTGGTCTCAAGATGTGGGAAAAGGTCATTAATACCCTCATAATATGAATCATATAACCATGCTCCAATGGAATAGGGGATAAAACTACCTAGGGAATCATCTTCCATTGTCTTGCACGTGCAACAACATGCCAGGGAGTTAACCCCATGGTTACTCCCTGAGCTGCTTGATTTAGTAGGCAAGGCCAACGGCTAAGTTGAGGTCATAGTGACTCCCTGATGTCGATGATACTTCTAGCTCAAGGTTGGGTGGCGATAATAGGGAGATAGAAGGTATGGTTATACACTAATATGAGTGGAGATTGGTATGAAGGATTTTACCGAGGTAGGGTACATTCTTTGAGTTGAAGAAGCTTCGTGGGGTCCTGGTGGTTCACCTCTGCCACTCTCGTCACTTTGTGATGGTATATTGACCCACATCAAGTGAAATGGTCTAGATATCATGTTTGGCTCGTGGATAGAACCACTCCGGCTCCATATAGCAATGTCGGATGTTGAAGTTTCCTCGTGAGATTCTTCTGATGTTCTAGGGCCAACTGGTTGAATAGATACACCTTCAATTTTCAAAATAGGGTTGAAAAGGAATCAAATTCACCCCTCCTTGAAAAGGAATTATGTCCCAAATAATCAGGTAAGGTGAATGATAATTGATGTCCGCCTCAAACATTAGGACTAGCAACCTTTATTGGTATTTTTTAGCTAGATTATATTTAATGAATTGTATTGATATGGAACCTATCCATGTTATTGAGGTGGAAACCCTCATTCCTTACATCATGTTACCACTAGTGATATTGTTTTCACTTGGATGATTGTATTTCCACCTAGGCATCAAACCTAGTTCTCATTTTCCAACTATATTTGTGTAAAGGTGAGGCGAGACGTCAACTCATTTCATTAATTTTCAACATTGGGTATTAATATTTACATGTCAATTTTATGAATCACATGTGTCTACACAATATCTCACGCTCATTGTAAGATGAAATATAAATTTGGTTGTAGCCCAAATACAAATTGTATCCTATTCTATGCGTAGAAATGGTGTACCCACATGTTATCTTATATGTCAAATTTTTGGTTGAATCATACTTAAATGACTCCAAACCATGACTACATTTTAATTCCATGAATTATCTTCAATTTCATGAACTCAAGAGATAATTCTCTTCTAAATTTTTGAGTTTATGCAAAACTGACCTTAAAATTTAAATTTTAGCAATTATTACATAAGTTATTGTATTCCTCATATTTAAATGTCATGTATCATTAGCATTATACATTCCATCACTACAAGAAAACCTACCAATTATGATGGAAAATTGTTGTCGTAAATGTGGAATAAGTTGTCGTTATAACTATTAAGGATGGACAAAAAAAGTTGTCGCATGTTGTCCTTATTGGTCTTGCCGTTACTATAAATTGCGACAAAAAATTTCATTCCATCGTTATTATCAACAAAGACGGATAATATATTGTATCGTCAATGGTTATAATGTCAAAGTAATATGCCTGTCGTTACTAGTAATCACGATGGCAAAAATATGACATAATTATCAACAATGACAACTTCCTTAGTTGTACTTGAAAAGTTAATTGGGATGGAAAAATTCCATCGCAAATATATGTAGCGACGAACACCATTTCTCATATGGTTACCAAAATAAATACATTGTATTTAATATAGAAACGTTCCCAATTAACTAATGATCATCCAACATACAAAACTGGAGAAACACGTGGAAAATCCACAACTTCTTGTTTTATTGTATTGAAGAAAATGTTAACACGTGACGTGCCTGTGAAGAGATACAAATTTCATCATCTCCACATGTTAGCTTTACATTCATATTGTGCCAATCACATTAAATATATACATTGAATCACAACATCCGCTCAATGTATGCATCACATCACGCGGATTCCGAAATTCAGAATGTTTACAACAAGCACAAAAGTATTATTGATGGTTATAATATGCACATGATCACTGCCTCAAGCGTCACTTTGTGTACTCTTCTCACATGAGGGGTATCCGTAGCATTGCTTGTCAATCTGGTGCCTTTAAAATATCTTCACTACCTACAACAGAAATCACACATGTATATCAAGCATATACATCATGGATGAAGACACAAACGGAGGTTATAATTAATAATAAAAAAGACATTGATATTGGAAAATTTGAGAAAAGAAATAAGCACATAGTGGGATAGACTTTTGACAGAATTTCTCTAGAGATTCCAACAACATGTTGAATAAAATTGAAACATAAAATGTTGTTGCGAGTGGCTAACCAAAGAAGTTTCATTCAGCACAATTTGGTAGGTGCTTGTATCATAGAACAAGTAGAGCGTCAAAGCTGCCAATGAAACATTTTGAGGAGAATCATAATTTAGAATAGACCATAAACTAACTGTTATAAAGAATAAAATGTTATTAAATTTATGTTCGACTAGTTGTGGCAGCTGGTTGCTAACCCATCATCAAACAGGTTGGTGTAGGGGGACTGCTATCCCATCGTCAAACAGGTTGGTGTAGGTGGGGGGAATATAATTATTTAATGCTTGAAGTCATCTCAACCAGAGAAGGGAGATGGGAAATCAGAATGCTCTCTTGGAAGTAAATGAAAATAAATTTGAGAACAAGATGGAGCAAATAAGTATCAAATTAAATTATTATCTTCACCCTGATTGCTTTAGCTACTCCATTGCTTTGTCAGCTATGAAATATAGAGATTTACATGTATTACACAACCTCCATGAGAAAGAATCACACGTTCATCAGGTGGGGGAGGGGAGGTTTGAATACATATTGAGATAGTACATCCCATTTGAGAAAAACTATATATTCTCTCTAGCCTTCCCAAAAGTTTCAGTCAGTCCAATCATCCCATTTCGCAAAGAATAAATGAACATTATCACATATTGTAAAAACAAAGAAAACCATACAGTGGATGATGCCACATGGCCGAGAACCTATTTGAGATCTAACATTATGGTGTGTTGTTTCGAATTAGATTAAACTAGATGGGCATGTGATCCATCAACATACTTTTGCAGTGAAAATAGGAGGTGTTTAATGTAACCAAAGTGTGAACACAAATAAAAAATACAAATGTCACCAAGTAGCACCTTGGAACTTTTTTGGAACATTTATAATGAGGAAATGTCTTCCCACAACAATGATTCTATGAATACAACTGGTCTAGCTGAGTGGATAAATTTTTAACTAAGGATGTGAGTTACTTTTGGTACATTACCAATGTCAATTAAGTCTACAGGATATGGTCTCTTTCAATCTCCATATTTATTGCTCTTATATGCAAGAAAATAACAAGTGTGGAGTCACAATGCTTAGAAAATTAACTGGAAATGGTATGAGAACCTAGGAAAGTATTACTAGTTACCTTTTTCTCCAAATAACGCTTTATACACCACTTCACAAGGGCTCAACACATAAGAAAACCAAGCAAAGCATCACCATAATGACTTCACTTATATTATTATTTTACTCAATGTAGATGCCACCATATCCCTGAGGATCACATGTGCCTCTTTCCACTTCCTGTCCCTAGACACAACTTGAAATTTTAAACTGTAATTAGTCAGAGATATCTGCTGCAATACCATCTCTCTTATCATCTTTGAGGACTGGAAATGATTACACTCCTAAAGTAAATAATCACATTTGTATCAGAACCAAACAACATAGTAGAAGCCACTGCCAAAAAGCTTTATAGTTTAATAATTTCGTGACAGCTTTCTTCTACAAACATTTAAATTACTTAATAATTTAGAAATTCATTCATAAAATCAAGCTCCTTTTCAACAATTTAATCATATGGAATTTGTTGTTTTGGTTGGATATACAACTACCACAGTAGTTGTTGTGACTACACAACTAAAGTCAATGCTAACAACAACATATGGATGTTATTTCTATACATAAAAGTTCTACAGCCTACTGCCCATTTCAGATCCTTATTTTGAACTTCGTTGAGAGTACCGTCCAAGATATTGTAAAATTAATTACTTTGATGAAAATTAATCTCAAGCAAAGTGAATTAGATTTTCCGTGATACCATCTGAAACACCTCTGTCTTGGTCTATGAAAGGAGACATGGTGTGGGAGGTAAGTATTTCAACTCAACAAACCTATAACCCTCACGATGCCACAATATCAAGTACACTTGAGTACACAAAACATACCTTCTAAAATGATTCAAAGGAAAATAACAAGACATAATGTCAAGTAGCACTTCCCAGTGAAATAGACAAGATTCATGCAGAAAACATTCAAATCTCATTAAATCTTACAAATACATGTCAAGGATAATCTCCTAAAGCACTCCCCCATCTCATCTAAATACAACTAAAAATGATAGAAAGATGCTCACCTTGATCAGCATCTGGCAACTTTAAGCTAATTAGCATGCTTGATTGCACCCTATTCCTCATACAGTTGTAGATACTAGATTCTTGATGTGGCCTTTGTTTTCATGATAAGGTCATCAAGAGTCAAGATTTGATCGTCAGATTCTTTTACAGCTGGTGTAAGTATTGTCAGTCACTCCTGACTTTTGATTGAACAGGAGGTGAGCAAGGGAGGTGCAGCAGGCATCTGACTAGAACTGCACTGACGTAAAGGTTGCTAAGTTGTCATCTATGATTTTTGTCAAGGTACCTTAGGACTTGGCTTGACAGTAGGCATGGCAACAGGTTGGGTTTTTGAAAATCTGACCCAAACCGCACCCGATCCATTCATTACTAATCTGGAAAAACACAAACCCGAAAAAACCCGCACCCAAAAAAATCCGCAAAAACCCAACCCTAAAAAACCCCAGCCCAATAAGTGCATACCTGCCCCGACAAGGAAATACTTTTTGCTATATGCATGCATCTGTTCAAGTGTGTAACTATACCACTTTTACTATTTTTTTCTGGATTCCAAATTTGAAAAAACCAGCACCTGAAAATGTTAACCCCGCCCAACCTATTGTATAGTTCTTGTACTCTCGACATCTAAACAGAACATACAGACGCATTATGATTCATGAACCCAATCATAAGCTGTCAAACACTAGCATATTACACAAAAATAGGGGACAAGTTGGTCCAGAGATGCAATTGTACCAAGACAAATTTAACACGATTTCTTATCACGCTGCATATCTACTGGAATATGAGCAATAACATATTTTAATTTTATAGAGAAAACAACACAATCGGTGATAGTAACTACTGAAATGCTAACAATCATCGGACAGATTGGTAAAAGAGTTGCTAGAATGCTTTAGCTTTTCAAGTACTACCACGGTTGCCCGGCCAAAGAAGAGGAGGTCGGACACCACCTCCGTCGGGAAGATCACCACTCCATGTTGCGTGTGTGGGGGGCAGTTCAAATTATAGAAGGCCATGCTTACTTACATGTGTTTCCATCCGAAGAGGAAGTGGAGGGGAATCAACCAGCCGGTCAATGTCGCTGGAGACGATGATCCATTAGCAGCGCCCCCCGCCTACCACATCGGGACTCCGTCGGACATCTGCATATTCATGAACTCCTTATCGGTGCGGACATGTAGAACCACACGTAGTTGTCGGACACCCTGAACACATAGTAGGTCCTAGAGTAGGCACTCCTCCAAGTGCATGAACCTATGGACCTTGCAGATCATGGTGTCCACTGTCCAGGAGGTGGAGGCACTGGTAAAGGTTGAGGTAGAGTTGAATAGCAGCTGCATATGGAGGCTGCCTAGAATCTCACCCGTATGCCAGAGCGGATCTATGGGTTAAAACTCCAGTGGATTGACACTCAATTTTTCCTACTAATTGACAGCAAGTTGCCAGAATTTCTGAACTGAGAATGTGAACATGCTTCTCTACTGAGAACCACTTCCAACACATCTCAAAGAACAAAGAAGGGTGTTTATCTTTATTAAAACATAAACCAAACCCCAAAATGAAACTAAATTTATGATCACCAAATATAAGCCCAGATATGTTTTTACCCCAAATTAGGTAGCTCCATGGGCATTTCTAAACTAAGTGAAGGCATTAGCCACTTGTCTCCTCGTCATTCAGTGTTTAGGGACTTATGAGAAGCTCTTGGACAATACTACATGTAATCCACTGTAATTGCCAGCTCCAAATGGATGACTAAAAACAACTCTATCATCCAGCACCTTGCTAGAGACAGGTCGTCAGATCACTGTTCCCTATTGATGATGGACTCAACGGGAAAGAAAGAACATTTGTGAGCTCCTTTCACTTTCAAGAATGTGTGGCTTGAGCACCATGGTCGTTGGTATGACAAGGGAGATTGGAGAGGAAAGAGTAGGGTGGATGGCATGCATGATCAACCATCACAGTAGGATGGTAGTAGCTTGTAAATCATAGATTCAGATTGATTCACAGTATGAAGTAGGGATGAAGGCAATGGTGATTTTGCTGAAGTTAATCGGGGATTTAGGTCTTAGGGTGAGTTATGTGAAACATATGACACCAAGTTGTTTGAGTATATATGGGGTGCAAAGAGAATCACATGGCATATTGCAGCTATCCATGAGGTTGTACAAAAGGAGGTGGAGGATGTCTAGGCTTATACCCAAATGAAACAATATGACTCTTAAAATTTGAACAATATGATGCCAAATAGTTTAAATCAAGGATTATAAACCAAAATAGCACACTTTGATAAAAATATGTACTCAAATAGCACCAAAGCCATCTTAATTCCCGAAATAGCCCACTTTCTAGAGAAAGCGCCAACATTTTTGGTATTTTACTGTATCCGGGGCTGAAAGCACCAAAAAAATGGCGTTTTCAGCTGAAAGCACCAAAAAAATGGCGTTTTCAGCTGAAAGCGCCAAGTTTTTGGCATTTTTCATGCAAAAGCGCCAAAAAGTTGGCGTTTTTTTTAACGCTTTTACATTAAAAATGCCAAAAAATTTGCGCTTTTGGCCCCGGATACAGTAAAATGCCAAAAGTGTTGGCGCTTTCACCCGAAAGTGGCCTATTTCGGGAATTAAGATGGTTTTGGTGCTATTTCAGTACATATCTTTATCAAAGTGTGCTATTTTGGTTTATACTCCTTAAATCAATAGACACCCAGAAAAACAAACATGTGTACAAAATGAAATCACAGTAGTAGTATAGTTTTGAACTAATGGTAATATCCCAACCGCAAGTAGAAAAAATATCACAGGGACAACGTGCTAGTAGATCCAACTTTAAGAACCGTGAAAATAGCATCCAAGATTGCATACATTAATGAATTCAGTTTGGACACTAAAAGAACTGAGAACTAATGCTATGTCTTACTGATTGAATTCGTTTTGTCATGACAAATCATGTTTAGCCAATATGATGTTGAGAAAATAAGTAGAATCCCTTATGACTCTGTAGAAGGATAGTGTGAACCACCCTCTTCAATTGGTATTGTGTCTAACTTTAATGATGGAGATGACAACCTACTACTTAGTACAGAGTACGATTCTAGGGATATAAGTTTCAAGAGGTCCATTTTTCACTATAATGCACATAGAGACGAATTTTAATTTTATAGAATTAGTATGCTAAATCTGTAGCAAGAGAGATGGACTAAGGAATCGCATACCTTTTTTCTTCAATGCAATCAAGTTCCGTTTTTAACGAACACCTTTTGCATTCCATTAGCAGCAAACATGAGTGGCCAATGGTTGGATTTAGGAAGAACACATGCTCTCCTACCGAAAATAAAGGTTGAGAAATACAAAGTTGGCAAAAGATCAGTGTGGTAATCAACACAGCATCATCATCTTCTATAATTACAACTGATGATGAATTTCATGAAAATTGAGAGGAGGTTGGATACCTTATGAAACGGGCCAAAGAATGTTAGAAGAGAATGTGATTAAGAAACTACAAATGTCATATTGTATAGATCTTCTCAGTTGCTTTCAACAACTGTAGCTTTGAAATCTAGGA
Organism: Alisma plantago-aquatica; assembly: GCA_963693085.1. NCBI lineage: Eukaryota > Viridiplantae > Streptophyta > Magnoliopsida > Alismatales > Alismataceae > Alisma > Alisma plantago-aquatica. The sequence goes on from OY856409.1 coordinate 937,585,708, forward strand.
TCTTGCTTGTTGTGAGTCAGTTGGGTAACACTTTTTTCTTCACAGTGAACTCAAGTTGAAGCCTACATGAGAATTGAGGGTCCCGTTATCAGAAAATGGCAATTTGTTTATTGTAAGTAATTGTAAATCACATTCACATGCATTGGACAAACCATACAGTGTCTTTGGTGTCATTAATTATACAAATTGAAAAAAATAGAAAGAACAAAGTACAACTATATGGAGGAAAATGGCTAAAATAAAGTGATGAAACACTCCACCAAAAAAAATAGTACCATGGACTGGAACAATAAATAAAGACATACTTTTAGATCGACAGGCTTCATTGAATAATGACCAGGGTGAGTTAAGTCTTGCACAACATTGTGTGGAACCTCATTCGCTTTACGATGAACACCAAGAGGAATCATATGACACAGAATGAGCATCAAATAAGATGACTTTTATAGGAACCAAATACAAGAATTGGAAAGAATAAAACATAAGTAGAAGGAACATGGTTCCAAAGATGATAAACATGAAGAAAGTTCTTCCTACTTCCTAGTCAATGGTGTCAGTTTCTCCTATTTTAGCACATTCGATTGTTGGTACACGAACCTTTCTAACATGCAGATAATTCCCTCTAGCCACTTGTGTAGTAATTTATTGTTTTTGACACGTCTTCTCTCTAACTGTGCCACCTTCTACTGCATCAAAGTCTTCTCCTACAAAGACAGAATGAGCATCAAATAAGATGACTTTCATAGGAACCAAATAAAGGAATTGGAAAGAATAAAACAAAAGTAGAAGGAACATGGTTCCATTTATGATAAACATGAAGAAATTGCTGAACAACATAAAAAAGGTGGCGACATAAACTAGATGGGCAATAAAATCCCATATGTTGTCTCTATGATAAGGCAGAAGACATAGGGTGTAGAATGGAGGGACGTTATCCTTCTACAACAGTGGGACATATCATCAATATCAGCATGATAACTACTCAGTATACCTTTAAGTTTTATTGGTAACATACCTTGCGTTGCAGAGAGCACCAGAGTTGTCTATAGTCAAAATTCAGGGTGCTAACAGGTACTTTCACCTTCAACTACAATTCACTGTATATGTGGATAGTGGAAGGGACTAGACTAGTGTTCAAGTCGTAGCTCCTCACTGTCCTACTTCAGCCCACTCTCCTCCTCATGGAGGTGCAGTTCCGAGTACCAAATTCTGTGATACATAGTCAAAACCACCAGAATTAACAATATAAAAACTTAATAGTAACAAAATTTACCTAAAAAATATTGCATTGGTTCCAATGTTGCGTCCCTGAGGATGGATACATGGTGCATGTCTATCAAGGAGGATGGAGTCATAAGAAGCGTTGGTTAAAATAGGAGAAAGACTGAGAAATGAAAAATTAGAAGAAGGGGCCAAAATCTACAGCGTATACCTGAGCAGGCATGTGAAGGTGATTCCAGAAAATTAAATCTGGGATTTTGAAGTCAATGCTTGTGTACCATCCATCCATATCATTGCATTAGCAGAGAGGGCAGCAACAATTGACTCTTACTATGTTGTGAGACCTTTGTATGGGCATTTTCATGTGTAATGATCACCCCTGCTAACGCAGGAATCATGCAAACCATGAGAACTACAAAAATTACCAAATAGTTCTATATATATAACTGAGTGAAGTATCATTAACATATCCAACATTACAAACTGAGTCGAGTATCATTAACATATCCAATGTTACAAATTGAGTGGCGTATCATTAACATATCTAATATTGTAACATAATTGAAAGTGGTCAAATGAAACTAAGCAAAAAGGATTGAAAGCGGGCATCACTTCAACTATATGGAAGAAAGAAAAAGATACTATAGAACAAAATATGTTGTTTTGGTAGCATGTTTATCACTACATAAACTTCAATGTAGTTGTCAAATACAACCTACTAATTGACAGCAAGTTGTCAGAATTTCTGAACTGAGAATGTGAACATGCTTCTCTATTGAGAACCACTTCCAACACATCTCAAAGGACAAAGAAGGATGTGTATGTTTATTAAAACATAAACCAAACCCAAAAAAGAAACTAAATTTATGATCACTAAAAATAATCCCAGATCTATGTTTACCCAAAATTAGGTAGCTCCATGGGCATTTCTAAACTAAGTGAAGGCATTAGCCACTTGTCTCCTCGTCATTCCGTCTTTAGGGATTTACGAGAAGCTCTTGGACAATACTACATGTAATCCACTGTAATTGCCAGCTCCAAATGGATGACTAAAAACAACTCGATCATCCAGCACCTTGCTAGAGACTGGTTGCCAGATCACTGGCCCCTGTTGATGATAGACTCAACGGGAAAGAAAGAACATCTGTGAGCTCCTTTCACTTTCAAGAAAGTGTGGCTTGAGCACCCTGGTCGTTGGTATGACAAGGGAGATTGGAGAGGAAAGAGTGGGGTGGATGGCGTGCATGATCAGGAACCATCACGGTAGGATGGTTGGATACCATAGGCCATTTCCATCTTTAATATATAAAAAAATTTACAATATAACAACTTTGCCCATTGTTCCAGTAACTTTTTATAATCTTAGAAACTTCGGCAGCAGAACTGGTAGCTCGTACAGTCCGATTCTACGATGCTCATGGACCTCGAGTTGTCAACCGGAACTTTCCTAGATTGTTGGTACAGTTGGACTGCAAATCAAAATATATAATTGGCACCCACATACTCGTTCATACGTGTCATCTACGATATACCACTATACTTGTTTCCGGACTATAACATTATACGCGTTCCCAATCTGCAATCAACATGTAGAGATTAAGGGAAAAACTTTGCAAAAGTACTGTAGTTAATTAAGGGACTAGTAGCAAAAATTAGAAACAACGAAATTGCGTTGAGGTACTACAATTTGAGCAAGTAAACTCCTTAGTTGAATAGAATGGCATGAACTGTAGCTTACTATCTCTGTGGATATCTCCTTTGTCTATGTATAGTAAGGACTTGGTTTCCCCGTAACTCTCACACAAAGTTTGCTTACCAGTATGGATTCAAAATACTAAAGCGAGAGTACAGCATGCACCTTAGCTGTTCCAGTTGTAGATGCAAGTGCGGTGGTGGTGTGGATCTCTCTGTATAAATCAAGCAATAGATTGCTCCACCAAATCCATCGCAATGCCGGCAGGGTGCATGCTAGTAAAAAGCCATATACCATACCGCAACTATAGTTATTTGTCAAATAAATAACAAAATTTAACCTCAGTACATTTCCAGATGATCTTGTGCTTATCTTTCGTATCTTACCTTCTGTACAAATGAATCAAGTATGAAAAAGTATCATTTGCAGCTTCCCCGTGAAAAATATATCCATATGGACACATGCAACTAATCATTTACAGAGCTGCGCTAGGAAAATATATCATATGGACACAATGCAACAAAATATCAAGTAGCTCCTGCTTTTCTGTGTCAAGATATTCTCTAATTTCGTAATTCAAATTACAGGAATAGTTTTTTTCATTTTCTTGTTTTTGAGCCTTTTGACAAAAAAAATTATTTAAAAATCTCACAGACCATCATGCAGTCTTTTTGTTAGTTCATTATCATTCTTTATTTATAATTGAATTTTTATCAAACAGAGCACAAATCTGTCAGTTGAGAAGTTTGTACTTCATTAATTCATAAAGGGAGGGCACACAGGAACTGTCTGAAAGCTTAATAGTGCATACATATTGTTAAGTGTAACTAACTGTTATGATGCCCACAAAGCTCATTAAACAATAAGACCACACTATCTCTTCACTCAAACCTGTTTAGCAAACGGATACATTCTATATAATTAAGGCGACACAGATAGAGAAGTATCTAAACCTGTGCAGAGGAAATAAAAAAACCTATGTGCATCGTCCATTACACAAAATTTAATCCTCTGTGCCACCTACTGAACTCGGAAATTGTTAGTACTGCCTAGCTTCAATTATATAAATAACTTGAAAAATATTAGGCTAGTGGAAAACATAGCGAGCACAAGATTGCAATTGTATAGAAGAGAATAATTGATATATGGGCGTCCTTCACAACACATCTATGTAAGCAATCAGGCTACGAAATCACTAACAGAATCAAGCATCAAAGTACTCTACTAATAGCATATCACAAACAGATAACCCAATGTTATCCATCTTTTTGTGGCAATATATTACTTCTTGTCTACATCTCTGTTTCCTTGGTTTCCCACTATTACATTTTCTATACTTTGCATTTTTTTTCTTGATAATGGTGTGGACATCCATACCCTGGTCATTGCATGCAAGTTCTTTTCATAGTTAGTATTGATAATCAAATACTGTCTATACTAGATTTATGTTTAAGTAAATACATTTTCCATGGTTTAGTGAGGCATACATAGATATTGTTATATAATTTGAGTAAACTGCATGAATATATACTACTACTTCATTTGTACTAATGCTATCATATCTTCAAAGGTATGTAATGTCATTCAATTTTAGTGTACTACCATGAATATATACTACTGTTTCATTTTTCGTAATACTATTGTGTCCGTAAAGGTAGCATATCTATTTACTTGTACTGTAACAAAAGAAACAGGTTGCAAAAAATAATTATTTCATAATTGCGAATAAAACAAAATAAAGGCAAGCAATATGTATCAGGCATGCGGTTATAATACCCCACAGATAGTGCATTTCCCATATAGTACAACGATTGTTTAAAACTGAATCATGATTATATGGTTATCCAGTGATTGACAATATAATTGCAGTAAGATACACGGGGACTATATTAAATAATTGTTGGTCTTATGTCACAGGGAATATGCACTGCTCTAATGGGAGCCTATGTTGTCACATCTACACTATTGTGCCCATTTATCACCCACCCATTCTGTAGGGTTACGGCGGATGTTGAAGCAAACACAAGTAGACAACAGTCAAAATATGCTTTAAATTTTCCTAAAATGGTTCATATAATAGGTTTAGCTATGGTGTGACGGCCTCTATCTCATGATATGTACTTATAAACTTACATTTAATCATTGGGATGTAAGAGAGAAAAAGGAAATTCACTTTTGAAAGGAAGAAGTTTTAAGAAAAATCGTGCATGATAATAACTTTTTGAACCCTGAAAATTGAGAAAGCACAATGCAACAAGCAAGTTAGTGGACTAGAGTGTGATTAAAGCTGAAAGCAGGGGCTCAAAACCCTGATGGTGACTAAGATCTATAGTTTTGATAAATCTAAACTTATAAACAAGTGAGAAGCAACTAGAGAAACAAGGTATTAACATTCTAGCATAAATCTATTATGAATTTCTATAGGTACCACTTGCTGCCTTTCATTTCTGTGGGCAGTACACAGGACAAAACTACTACAAACGTAGAAGTTTTATGCTGCTATAATTCTTTTGCATAGCTTTTGTGGGAAAAAACTTAATAAAAATACTTTATTATATTAATATGAATACCATGGTTGATTATAAACCAACTTTACTTTATGTACTTAGTTGTTCCTTGCTCCCATTTAAATCCCACCAACTGCTACACTGCATTTATAAACATACTGCAGTTTCCCATTTAAACCCCACAACTGCTACACCGTATTAATAAACATACTCCCATCTACAGTATGGTGTGAACAATGCATCATTCAACAAAAGTAGAGTAACAAAACAAAAAAGCATTGAATTATGAGGTTGGTGATACTTCCATACACTCAGAGTCTGTTTGTTTTTTCAGCCTCAATGATAGAAGTTCTGTACAAGGAAACACAGGCCAAGATACATCCTGGTTTTAATCTAGAGATCATACATAATTATGGGTAGCTTTTGTCAGGTGTCTGCCTCTATTTGTTGTGGGGAAAGTTCAAATTGGATGATTTTCTAATCTATGTCATCCCATATCTCCAGTATGGTTGTCATATTCCCACAACAAATTGAAAAAAATAGAAAGAACAAAGTACAACTATATGGGGGAAAATGGCTAGAATAAAGTGATGAAACACTCCACCAAAAAATAGTACCGTGGACTAGAACAATAAATAAAGACGTACTTTTGGATCGACGGACCTCATTGAATAATGACTAGGGTGAGTTAAGTCTTGCACAACATTGTGTGGAACCTCATTCGCTTTACGATGAACACCAGGATGAATCATATGACACATAATCAGCATCAAATAAGTAGACTTTTATAGGAACCAAATAAAGGAATTGGAAAGAATAAAACATAAGTAGAAGGAACATGGTTCCAAAGATGATAAAAATGAAGAAATTGCTTTCTACTTCCTAGTCAATGGCGTCAGTTTCTCCTAGTTTAGCACCTCCAATTGTTGGTACACTGAAGGAACTTACTTATAGGGAAGAGTTTCAAGAAAGTATTTAGGAGGTCTTTATACATTTCAAACCTAGTGGGACAAGTTGTAATCCTTGACATGAGGTTAGCTATACCATGTAGGTATGTCATGGTATTCTAATTGAACCATCTCTTACCATATGTTGCATATGCCTCAATTAAACGGATGACACTTATGTCATGGTATTCTAATTGAATCATATGGAACTTATTTGGAGGGTAGAAAAAAGTTAGTGATATCCAACATACCTCCCAGTTGTAGAACCACAACATCTGAAATAGCTTCAATCAGCCTATGTAGCTAAAATCACCATTCTCTCTAGATGCAATGGAGTGTTGTTAACTGGGAAGGTGAGGCGTAGTTTGTCCAATCTCTGAAGATCACATTAAACACAAGGCCTGCTCAGTTAGTATAAAAAATTCTTGCTTATCTACTCTCTATCATCATGCATCATTATTACTGTAGTGACTCATTTTGCACCTACAAATAGGCAACCAAACAGAAAGCCAATAGAGGAGTGGAACTCCAAAGCACTGTATATTCTGATTTCTTGTCATGTACTTACACCATACTAGCTGTAGATAGACATCCATACACATAATAGGAAGCAAATGATCCAATCACCCTGGAATATAACTAGGGAAACACAATTGGGAAAACAAATATAATTGATAACACAACACATAGTTCACAAGGGGGAAACACAATTGGGAAAACAAATATAATTGATAACACAACACATTGTTCACAAGGGGGGAAACACAATTGGGAAAACAACTATAATTGATAACACAACACATTGTTCACAAGGGGGGAAACACAATTGGGAAATAAATATAAACAACAAAGATATATTGGAAACATATTGAAATAATTCAATATCATAAAGAGTTCTTCCTTCATTCATATTGATGAAGAACATTGCCCCAAGATGTAATCCAGATGGATAAAGAGCATTGTCTCTCCTTTGCCTACAATAAATTAGTAAAACAGTTCATAAATATCTCATAAACATCAAAACAGTTCATAAATATATCATAAGTTTTGAACTAACCTCATAACTATTTTTAATTAACACCATCAGAAGTGGCTGGAGAATATGCACACTCATCATCATCCTCACTCATTTCCAATAGTTGTTGAAATTTTTGATTGCTGACTATCTTGTCTAGTAGATTTTCAACATTATCTAAACGCTTTTGTGTGGCACACTTTACAGTTTTTCCACGCTAAAGAATCAGCAGGATGATGCAAATCTCCATCACCTCCCTTATCATGATGCCACTTCATTAGTCAAGATGTTTTGGAGGACATAAATAGAACTTGAAGGTGAGGCTTTAGTGGAAAGTAACACAAAATCTTTGCTGCTACTTTTTTTCCATTTGCTTTTAGTTTCTCTTCCCCATTATGCTTGTCATACTTCCATCTTGAAGCATTGCAAATTCTACATATATTAAGGCCACAATCTTCCTTCCAGAACATCATACAGTCATTCACACATGCGTCAATCTTTTCATATGAGCAACCCAGATCTTTAATTATCTTCTTCACTTCATAATAAGAGCTAGGCAAGGTTGAATCATCTGGAAATAGTTCATCTTTCAACAAATCAAGTAGCATTGTAAAAGAATGATTACTCCATCTTCCAAGGCTCTTAAGATGAAGCAACTTTACCAGGGCAGATAATTTTGATCCCTTAGATCCCTTATACAGAGGTTGATTGAGGTCATCCAACAACCTAAAAAACTTTTTAGCCTCATTATTAGGTTTCTCATCATGATCATTTTGGTCATAATATCCCATGCCTTCATCATTCCTCTCAAGATTATGTGAACGTGGGTGCATTTCTTTAAGAAGATCTAGCATTTCATCATCTAGTTCATTGTCTGATTCAACGTCATGTGGTGTCTCACCGTGATGATACCAAAATGTGTAACCCCTCATGATACCATAAACCATCAAGTGTGTTTTCACCACATTACGTGGGATAGAAGAAGTGTTGACACATCGAACACATAGACATCTAATTTCATTTCCACCAATTCTATGACATGCATATATAAGGAACTCTTCAACACCAATTCCATATGCTGGATCATCGAGTCTGTCATCAACAAGTCTAATCCATTCTTTATTTGGTACCATTTTCTACAATGAAGAATTCATGTTATTGTTCATAAATCATATATTATGAAGATTTTTTGTTGAATTTCATGTAAGTATTTAATCTTATTTGATTACCTTTACAGAAAAGATGCACAAGAATAGCATGCAACTACAATATTGTGGGCGTCCAATTCAGTATTCTAGCACTTGGGTTATGCAAGGACCTGGAAGAAACCTAAGACACTCCTTTAGTAGAAAGGCCTAAGAGGAAATGTTTGTATTGAATTAAGAAAGTTACATTATTGCATGTGTATATATTTTCAATCCTTATTATTTTCAATTTATAAAAAGGAAAGGGAGGAAGACTATCACCTTGCATCTAAAGGAATCTAGATTTTTTGAAACTACCCTTCAATCTCGCTCAGAGCACTAGATGAATAGCATACCCAAGTGACTATGAACAGAGAGTCCAACTATCATCAACATATTGTAAATCATATTGGCTTCACAAGAGTCGAAGCAATTCCCTAGTTCTTCTCACATGAAGACACCACTATGTGGCTATCTCTTGTAACTGCCCACATGCCTTGAATGTTGCTGCTCAGATTCACAATATGCTATCAAGCTTCCTACAAAGGTGATGTTAGGATGTGCATATAAAGGTGTACTGGAAATGATTGATCTTGCAACATATAAACTGCTTGTGTTTGCTTAAAGTTTGTATAGTAATGGGATAATTTGTTCACATGATCCATATTAGCCCTACAAGCAATTTGCATCTCTACTCTATCGAAGCCCAATAACTTAATAGTAGTTGTAGCTTTTACTCAACTACTATATGGTAGTTTTACTCAGCTACTGTATGGTAGATCTTTTAATTATTAAAACATTATGCTCATAATTTTTCTAGAAAATAATCTCTCTCTTGACTTTGTCCAACACCCTCGTCAAGGGTTTTATCACTATAACATAGGCAATCATAGGACTGCTTCTATTATTCTCCTCTCTTAGTAAAGTAAACCAATTCAAGAAGATATGTTGAATAATTCATACAATGCAAAAAAGTGGTTAAGCATGTTTAAATAATAAATATTGGCAGCTGCATGCTGAGAACTCCCAAATAAAAATTAAGCATTATACATATTTTGAAAAGTAAGTTTTCATGTCTAGATCATGGGCTATAGATCACCCAAAGTTTTGATGAAGCCTTATTTTCGACCTCTGTCTCTAGAAAAGTTGCATATTTCTAAATTTTCCCATCTTAACAATCGGTACCCTCTATAGTTTAGATTCTCACTTCCCCTCCCTTTCCATCATTGATAAGAGAATCAGTTTCAGCACATACATTAAAATTGGGATTGAATCCATACTTCTATAATAGTGAATTTTAGGGCTAAATATTAAGAGGAGGAATAGAAATCAAATTAATGCGAAACTGGCTTGGGAGTTTTTTAGAGCACTATATGCTTGCAAATATTCATTTCAAATAATCACATAACAGTGTACACCAAGATTGTCTTTATAAATTTATATGATAATCATCTATAGTCATTCCTATACATATCAAATTAATAAATAGTAAATTCATCAATTCTCAATTTATTTCTGTGCCTTATAAAGATCAATTGTGCCTTATAAAGATATTTTTGTGCCTTATAAAGATATTTTTGTGCCGTTGTCATATTTTTTGGTGATAGAATCATTGGTTTCCATTAAGATATAATCATCCCTTTTTTCCCTTCCAATGAGAAACTAATTATAGAATTATTTAGATGCTAAATACCTTTTTATTCCCAGCCCATTCATCCGTTGCAAAAATGGTTCAGGTCGTATATTTTTTGAATACCAGCACAAGCCAAATAAATCATGATAGAATGCATCTTCATGTACATACTAAGAACAATAATGAGAAGTTATTAGTGTGATATGTTTTGTCTAGAAATTGTCTTATCTCCTTAATAACCACAAAACAAACCTTAAATGTGCAATGAATCTTATTTTCTTATTTTGCAGGATATCATTTAATTGCCTTTCTTTACCCAACCAGATGGTCCAATAGTTGGTAATTGTGCATTTAAATCTTCGCTTTTGGTACCAGGGTATGTTCATCTTAGGAATCTTTAATTTAATTGAATATCTAGTTGATCTTAGGAATCTTTACTTTAAATGGATATATATTCAAAATATGATATGTTCTGATATCTTTCCATGTAGGGAACTTGAAGCATTCTATGTTGGCCCACCAACGAAAGATAAGATTCCAAAGGTATGTTTCTCCTGGGGTAATCCCTAGAAGATGTATTTTAAATAATGATAAAGACATGTCGATTGAAATTCATATTTTCATTTTTTAGAAAATTATTGTAAATATTTTATTTGTATTTGAGAGTAATCGCCATTCGACATAGAAAAATATAGTGTGTCTATGATCACATAAACATTGCATTGAGCTGTCTCATAATATAATTTATATAAATGAAAAGGGACTTAAAAGATGAGGGATTTTACATGGCCTGGTTCATAAATTGTATTGAATTGTGTTAACTTTCCTCAACTTGAATTTTCAAAATAAAATCAATTTATGAATAGGTGAGTAATTGTAAAATAGAAAATATAAGTACCTCTAGTATCTAGAACAAATAATTTTTTCACATTGTGAATCTATTACTGGCTCATGGGTTGCCATCCACCAAGCCCTAAAATGTTTTTTACATCTATTTCGTAGGTGGGACGTTAAAATAGAACTAGAAACATGCATGATCAACATCAGACTTGTGGCTCTGGTTCAGTCAATGGATCTTGCATTATGTTTACCTTTGTGTAGGGTCAATTTCATGTTTTGTTTTAAGATTGGGCTTTATCTTAGATTTCAACTTCAAATCCTGAACAGATAGTAAACCATGTTTCCTTTAAGTCTTTAGGTATAACCATCCTCGAGTTGTTTTCCAATTCTACCCAAATTAGTGAAGGCTTAATTGTGTAGGACCTGATGGGTGCTCAGATGGCTTTGGTTATAGCAAGCAACCCAAAATGGAACAATCAATGTTGCATCATTCATAAAATTTTGCATTGCTATCATAATGAATGTGGCAACATGGGAGTGCCACATTCAGGCTGGTTCATTTACTTCGTCACAATGAATTTTCCATGTTAACTATGCCAGGTCCTTGAATACGAAACATGATACACTAAAACTTGGAATTTTTGAATGCATGTACCTCAACCACACAGCTATTCTGTATATACATTATAGCCCAGTAATGGCTTTATCCAGACCAAGAAGGCCAACAATAACGCCTCACAAAATAGAGGACTGCTATTTTGGTTGAAGGACCACCTGATAATGCTGGCAAGTGACAATTGTATGCTCTCCTTGTCATGTATGATAGGACATGGTTGATCGATATCAGGTGATAATTAGTGAGATCTCCCAGGTTGATCTTAGAATTAGCTTAATGTAAATAAGATTTAGGGTCTCCCATACTATGCTCATTTTTTTTCGACCAAGTAGTATCACCTGAAAATTAAGGCGATAATTTATGTGGAAGCTTTCATGCTCTGCATTTTAAAAATAATTTGTCTTTCACACAGAAAGTAAAACACTCAGAGTGTTAATTTGTTCACTTGGTTGATGACCTGTATTAGTTTATCAAATACTCCCATCTATTTGTAGAAAACCGCATGACTTTTAAGGATTGTCCAATTACGTTTGTAGAGTGAAGTGTAGTGTATCAGTGAAAAATTAATGTCAAAGCAATATCATTAATTTCTAGATATCACCTTGGGGGATTAGAGAATGGTATATTTTGGTAACAAAACTAATTCTTTTACATTTTCACAAGAATGTATGCTAGTCATATCCCATAATACTAACACATGTATAATCTTAGGCGATATAAATGAAATGATATGGGTATATTAGATCACAGTTGTAACACTGGTAGTATAATTAGTGAAGGACAGAAGCTCCCGAGAGAGCCCGAATATCTAAAAATGAATTTTAGTTTATCAAAATTTGCCTCTAGACAGTCGACATAAAGACAGTTACAAAGAAAAACAATTACCCTGCTGTTGCGCTCGAAGTAGACATCAATCTGGCTGTCCTGTGGTCTTCCGCCTTGCCCCTTCTTATTTCCTTCCCTGAACCTACAATCTACCCTGGATCCTAGGGCCTAGTTTGGAAGAGATGTTTCAGAATGCCGCATTTGTATATTGTCACAGCTGTATTATATTTATAAGGTGGTAATAACTAATGCTATGTTATTTAGATTTAATAGCTAAAGGTAGTATTTGCAAAACACTGTCATATACGACAGCTTTTCTAATCACTACGTTTCCGTTGCATTGGGGCTTACGGGAAGAACTCAGCTACATTATTGCTACAGAAAAATCAGTATAACCAACTAACCGAAATAACACCCTGGCATATTTTATGCATTTAATACATGTAGTCGGGAAAGTAGGACGCAAACGGCCCCTAGTTGTCTTCCTGCAGTGATCGGTCGTCTTCCTTCTGGCGCCCTAGGTCGGCCGCTCCAATTTCGTCAAGCCCTAGATTTGTCACCGGATCTCGTCTTCTTGATCGATAACTAGATGGCCATCTTCGGATGCTATACAAAATAAGCAAGGGGCCGGTCAGCCTGTACGCGAAGCGTAGTTCTTCGCTTGTATGCTGGAGGTGGGGGGTCAATCGGAGTGGGAGACTGAGCTAGTGGGGGCCGAAGTGGAGAATTGAACGCGCAGGGATCGGGCGTGCGCAAGGACTGGGCGGGCTTCTCTCCACGTATTGGCGCGGCGGGGGGTGTTTTCCGGCGCGGGGAGTGAGGGGCGGGGGTGGATTTTGACCAAATTTTATAAGACTTTTTTTATAAAAATTGGTATCAAGACAAATTTACATAGTAGGCAGAGAACTTTAAATAAATTATAGTAAAATAAATAGAGAGAGAAAATTTAGCGACGGAATATATATACTAATTGTGATGGCTAAAGAAATTTGTCGTTATTAACTGCACCGATTGCGACGATAAAAAATTACGGTCACATTTTGGATACCAATTACGGCAAATAATTTATGTTGTCGTGATTTTGGTCGTTAAAGCTTTCTTTTCTCGTAGTGCATTAAGGTCTCTAGTGGTATAGGTACCTTTGGAGTGATCTCCTATTGACCCTAAGGGTCTCATGTATGTATGGAGTTCCTTTTACATTGGTTCCTCAAACCTCAAGTACCTATGGAGGTGGAAATTCTCCTGACCCCATGGGCCTTCTGTACATATGGATGTCTTTCTCCTGAACCCACAAGCCTTATGTACTAAGGAAGAAACACCTCCTGACCCATTGGGTCTTATATGCCTCTAAGAATTCCTACTTGTCCCCAGGATTGACTTAGAGCTCTACCCTAACTAGGGTTAATTGATATGTCCTAACTTTATTCTTCTTATCTTATCAATTACACCTTGTTCTAGGATAAGATCATCAATTATCATTATATTTTTCTATCCCATGACTCATCTTGCTCAAGGAGAGTCTATAACTTAGATGTATTTCTTATGATTCCTCTCAATGTGTTATTTTCCATTACATATTTTACTTGAGACTTCTCTAACCATAGTTTTTATTATTATATATTTAAGAATTTAGGATATTAAGTCAAACACACACCCTTCTTTTCTAGATTTGGTGGCCAGTAGGGATTATATACATTAGATGCATGATTATTATATTTCTTCAATATACATAACATGCCATTACATATTTACCTTGAGATTCTATCTAAACAAGGTTTCCACATTTAATACATGTTGGAATTATGTTTTCCATTTATTAAGGAAAATGTTATGCACAGTAAGTGGTAAGGGTTGTCATACCTACACCAATGCCATCCCAACATATCCTATATCTTTAATTTTACATCCTTTATGGACATCCAAGGCTACCTCAAATCTCAAAATGAGGTTGGTTAACCCACCCTTCTAGGGAAGGTCCTAAACTAGGGTTCCTTTCTGGATTACACGAGAAGGTTAGGTTTTCTAGCCACAACCTGACCTCACAAGTTTAAGGTTTATGCTCCCCCATATGGATTTACCCATTTTTGGGTTGACAAGGCCCCAGATCGGGATACCACCCTATAGCGGTTTGAGGGTCTTATAATTTTTCATTATGTGGTTATTGATTTTTTTTGTTTTACATAAATATTATTTGCATCTTATATGCATGCATGATTGTTCATAATTGCATGCATGGGAATCATGGTTTCTAATTTTTTATATGGAATTGGGTTACCCGACCCATTTGTATTTTCTCTTCCCTTCCCATTACCCCATATTAGGGTTTAGGGGATAGGGTTAGGGACTATGATGTGAATATTAGGGTTTTATTATCACCTTGAGCCGCTATGGTTTTCATACCCTATTGGGTCATCCCACTCATGTCCTCTATGAATGATTGGGTTTTCCAACCATACTTGTAGCGACACATCCCGTTATCACACAGACAACGAGGTGTCACGTGAAAATGTGTGGAAAACACCATAAACCACCTCTTAAGAAGAAGAAGAAACATGGGATAAATAAAACTAATTTCGGGAAACAGATAAACCAAGAAACCATTACATACAGATCCTCATCCTGCAAGAAGACAGGTTATAAACATTCACCAGACTGGTTAAGGGTCCACAGCTTATCGGAACTAGATGTACTATCAGCACCAGAGTTCAACACCTGTTTATACATACATAACGGGCTACATCCGGCCAGCAACATGATATATGAGGCATCAATAGCTATACATCATAAAACAACGTCAAAATGCCTCTGAGGACCTGAGAGTACAGGGATGACTCTAAGACTCTACTACAAAACAACCAAAACAACATCATATCCATCTCTTTCCTTCTACTGCTCGTCTTACTGCTCAGCTGCAACCCCGCGACCACCACCTCATCTAGCGCGACCGCCTAAAAAGGTTGTAAACCAACGGGGTGAGACACACAGTCCCAGCAAGAAGCATAACTCCCCGCCAAAACCATAAAACCTTAGAAATGTTAAAGCAACAACAACAGATAACTGATAAAATGTACAATTAGAGAAGCATATAGAGCAAGATGTACGAAAGGCATATAACCAAGAATTTCTTTATGGAATATGATTGACAAGATAAGATTTATAAGACCTTAGCACATAACATAAGGAACGTATAAGTATCTACAATGTACAATAAGATCAACTACACAAGCAAGTCCTCAACCAATGTTCTGTATTTTGCCTTAAGCAATAAATACTAGTCAGCTCGATTACGTATTATTATGCCCTGACGAAGTGAGCCGTACCGCTCAAATCCAACCGATGGTTGCGAAACCCAGAGCCGGTGCCATACAAGGTCAATGGAAGAGCCGGACTCCACGACCTCCCACCTCGTGGTTAGTGCATGAGAACCAAAGCAGGACCACAATCTCATGCTTAAGTGGCCTCAGCCACATGGTCAGCTCCCGTAGGCTACCCTTTCTCTAGCCCGCCTTGGTACAGGTCTCGACGCTAGTATATCTGAGCCACGGGCTAGTTCACTGTGCTCCCTGAGCCATGAACGCATTCATGCTCTATCACACTGAACCATGGGCCTGTTCACCATGCTCTATCTATCTCGAGTCTGCAACCACAGCTGCACTCGAATCCTCTCTGTTTTAGGCTTGGAGAAACCTCACATATTCAACAATATGCGCTCCGGGTTAACCTGCAGGAGAATCCATTTCACCATCACCAGCTACTAACGATGATGGATCTATGGCCAGGGCAAACTACATAATATGTTCCACTGTAATTAGTTAGTATATTTTATGTGGATTGTTGAGGCAACCAGGTTGTAACACATACATAACATTAAGCTACATTATTGTTACCACCATCATATTATCCCGGGATCTCAATCCCTCATCACAAGAAACCACTGGCTCATAGGGCATTCTTGTCACATGGGATAACAATCCCTGATTTCATCATTAGAGGATGACACATCAACTAGGCACTTTAGCCAAACTCAGGTCCTCAGACATAAACACATTATGAAGGTGATGCAGGTTATCTCATCAATAAGAGTGACCATCAATGCAGTGATATTCAAACATATATACCTCATAGCGCTTTACCTAGCTATGCACCCGCATGAAGCACCTGCATGGTTAGTATACACATTCATAGAGATAACTGAATCCATCATGGATTAAAAGAAGGATCATGCTATCAAATATAGGGCAACATTGATGATTATACACTTTATCATTCATGGTATTATTATCAGTCGTGAACATATATTATGCCTCTTACCTATGACCATAGGCATGGGTCACATCATCATGTGAAGCATCTCATATGCTTCCAAGCTTATCATTATTCATCATCATCATATATATATATAAGATTCAAGGTGATCATAAACACATATAGCTTCATGTCATTAGAGTTCAGATATGTCATGTTTACATATGTGCATTCTACTATATTAATTACCTCACTACTATCAAACATGTCAAAAGGTTCACAAACCATAATCCGTAATTCCTTATCAACAAGGATGTGATTGCATGATAAAGAACTATCAGATGGGTTTTCGGGTGGAACATGACCCTCACTAGAAGTGCTCACTACCCTCACAAGAAGTGTGATAAGCAGGTCACCCTCACTCGAGGTGGTATTAGGTAAGGTAACTTCCCTCATGTCACCCAAGCATTCTAGCCACATATCGGCCAAGATAAAGTAGGGATGTCGGTCTACCACCTCAAGGTGTATCGTGCAACCATATGTGTCGTGCATCCATATGTATCGTGCATCCATGTGTGTCGTGCATCCATGTGTATTGTGCATCCATGTGTGCCGAGTTAGGGTTATAACGGGCAACAACTATCATATCGGCTAGAGCCATGGCGCCTAGACCAACCCTATAACGCCCATGAAAACACACATCTTCCAACGATATAAGGGCACCAAGGGAAAGCCTATCGTCCAACCAAGCTAGCCTCATACTATTGGCCATCCCACAAGGCAAAGACCAAGGTATATCGCCCAACACAACCTCATCATATCGACCCAGAACTCTAGTACAAGAGAGGGTATCGGGAAGCACCATCCCCAAGCCATATCGTGTAAGATCAAGATCATCATCAACCTCAAGCACAAGGGCACCAAACCCTAGATTGATCAAGAAGATCGGCTCATCTCTCAACAACCAAGAGAGAGGGGTTTTGCACAACCTCTATCACAACTCAGGCAACCATAGGGATCAAGCTCAACATAGGTCTACATCTACCAAAAAGCTCACCTCTCGAATCCATGGTGAGAGGAGGGTGTTGCTCAAGCAACTAGAACACAAGCTCACCTCTCAACTCAAACGAGAGAGGGGTATTGCTCATATTACTAGAGCTCAAGATCACTTCTCTAGACCAAGGAGGGAAAGGAGTGTTTCTCAACAAGGAAACCCTAAAACATGGTTTGGACAACTAGGTGCAAGTAAGCAAGAAACTTGTCTAGTAACATACATGTCTGATTATTGATCATAAGAAACATACAAGAATATAGAAGAAGGTAATATGATTAGGGTTAGGAGTTATGTAACCCGCCTTAAGCAAGCTCCAAGCTCCTAGCACCAAGCTACACCTTCAGCCACCTCAAGAGGAAGAAGAAGACTCCAAAGAGAAGGATCGGCCACCAAGCTTGCAAAGAAAGAGTGTCGTCCACCAAGGAAGAGAGAAACCAACGAACTAAAGAGATCCTTAGCAAGAGAAAGAAGTTACATATATATGAGAGGGTGGAGGAGAAACTAAGGTGAGACAAATCAAGGTGTCTCCCACCTAGGGACACTTGTCCATGGGCAATGCCACCACTCTATCTTGCCCTAAACACATGTCCAAGGCCATTGCCACATGCAAGCATCAAGTGCCAAGTGTCCACTAGTGGTGACACAAACGAGGTCAATGGGTCAAAAGGGGGGGTCCATGGATGATACACCCCAACACCATGCCCGACACACCTCCCTGGGCGTCACACCTATGGCCGATACAAGGCACTCTTGCCCGACACAAGGTCCAACAAGGCAAGGGCAAGGCACAACAAGGCCCAACAAGGCTCATACAAGCTCAAAGCAACTCCAACAATGAGCCCAACCCTTCCTCTCAACACTAGAGGAAGCAAGGAGAGAGAGTAACACCTCTCAAGGTGACAAACTTGCTCAACAACCCTAGACTTGGGTTAATTGCAAGTAGCACCTCCAACACTCAGCAAGCACAAACAAAACCCTAATCACCACTAAAGGTGATTAGCAAGCAACTAAACATCAGGGTTAGGCAAAGAAAATAGGATAAGCCCTAAACGGAGGTCAGGGTCCTTACAATACTTATGTCTTTCTAGGGTATACCCTCATTGTATAAACATCACACATCACAACTTTCACATCTATTACATCACATCTTTCACAACTATTTATAAATTAACATTTTGCATACTATAATTGAAGGAGGATGCCTTAATCCTACTTCTTCTCAAAATCCTATATTGAGGTGAGGAGTTAAGTGTATTTTATGGCTTATGAAGCAAATAGATGAGAAGAGGACGAAATTTAGAGATCCTTAGGTAAATATTATTTAAGGCAAACCATAGGTTCTTTCAAGGTAGGTATCACGTTGTCTTAAGGAGTCCTCGTAAATCAACTTAATGGTGCAAAGGAAAATATTTCCAACATTATATTGGTGATCTTCTCTAGACACCATTACTCTTAGAGAATGCCATGATACTTTTCCTTATATTTCTATGGATTATTTAAAAAATAAAACTACTGTATATTATTTTATAAATATGGAAGTTGATACCAAATGTAACGACCCCACTTTTGAGTATTTCACAATCAAGAGAGTCCATAAAGTTGAGAGACAGAATCTAAATTTTCTTGAATTTGAATTTAGCAAATAACAAATAATAATCAACAATTTCCATTACTTGAACTTGAATGGGATAAAAATGTCCTAGGATTAAGGTGTTACATGAATTTCAAAGAAAACTAACATATACATGAGAAGAAGTACTAACGAATCTAACTAATTCTCCTTGTAACGTTACTTTAATGTTTTGAATTGATTTCATCTAAATCTCCCTATCTATATATATTTACATATGGAATTTTATCAAAAATCTTGACAAACAAAACAACATATTAGTATGTTTCTATATTGTGTATGTGGATGCATATAAAAGTGTACATGAATGATAAAAACATTTGTATTTCTCAACAATAAACTATTTGGAAATACAAATTGGTATATTAGTTTAGATAATCTAACCCATGTTTGCTAAACCACCTATGGTGTAATTACCTTTTTTCATTGGACTTAGGTTAACTACCTCTTAGTCAATCTAACCCATGGTTCATCTTATCATGGTTTATTTATATGATACACATATTGGCATTATATCTTGAACTAGAATTAAATGAACATACAACAATTCATTCATCGAATCAATGCTTCAGAGATCATCTAAGAATCCAACGCCAGTCGGTATGTTGAGTATTCATAAACTAACCATGTACTTTCATCATGCATAATCCATGTGATATTATCCAAGTACTTCAATTGTGTATAAGGAACCTAATCAACCTGATGTATATCAAAGCAATAATGCAATCATTCAATCTACATGTATGTATAACCTAAAGTGTCACTGTGTATTCATATTATTCATGTTAAATCTAACTTAGGTCCTAAACTAGGGTTTAGGGTCATATTGGGTTTAGAATAGGCATAAGGGTATCAAGCCCTAGTTTCCACCTTATCATTAATTCCAAGAGTTAGGAACCATAACTGCACATTAGGTGTAACCCTAGTTATCTGATTGAACATAGGCCAAGTTATGTGGATTTAAGAACATAGTAAGTAATAACCATTGTTTTAGTGATCCTAATTCCACATATATATGTTTACTAACTTTAGAAACCCTACATATACACCATCATCATTATCCAAGGATCTCATTACATTGAACAATACTCATCAAAGTACATGTATTTAATGTATTCAACACATTTGATCATCAAATATAGAATTATATGTATTAATCACCCTATATATGTATTAGCTATACTTTTAGAACTAGTATCAGAACTAGGTATCCTAAGTATTTTTATTTGTCATCTGCACAAATTTCTAATAAAAGTGATATGTAATTTAACAATAGCAGAGTTACCATTTATTTTCTAGATTGTATGCAACATCATCATTAATTGACCAATCAGATATTGACACATTAGCACCTAACATATCATCCTTAATGACCATGCGTCGGGCCCCAACGAATGAGGAAAAGCCATATCAGCTGGGTGCCACCAGCATGGATGGTCTTGAGATGTAGGAAAAGGTCATTAATACCCTTGTGATATGAATCATATAATCATGTTATAATGGACTAGGGGTAAAACACCTAGGGTATCATCTTCCCAATGCCTTTTGTGCACAACAACATGCTATCAAGTCAACCATAAGGTTGACCCTAAGATTCCTACTATAGAAGGAAAGACAAAAGGCCATGTTGAGTTTATAGTGACTCTTGGATGTCTATGAACCCTCTGGATCAAGGTTAGGTGGTCAGAATATTGTGATAGAAAGTTAGGTTCTACATTGTCATGACTACAGATAGAGATCAAGGATCTTACCAAGGTATGTTGCATTCATGGAGTTGAAGAAGCTTCCTTTGGTCCTGGTCGTTCACCTCCACCACTCTGGTAACTTGATGATGGTCTGTTGACCCACCTCCAATAAGTCTACTATAGTGATAAGGTTCGGATTACATATAGCACCACCTGAGAACCCTCTTAGCAATGTTGGATGTTGGAGTTTCCATGTGGGATTCTTGCAATGCTCCTGTGCCAACCAAGTGTCTGAATACACCTTCAAGTGTCGAGACGGGTTCAAGACCTTTGGAGTTGGGGGTGATGTTTGGCATGGGATTATAGCAATTTTTTAGTGCAATTTAGATCTAGAATGGGTGTTATCACCCTACTTGTCAAAATGGTGAATCTCAATTTTTTGAGTTTGTTAGGATCTCACCGAGCCAACATGATGGTTAAATGAGAGAGAGGGAGTCCACATAGGGAGAGGGATATCATGGGAGGTTTGGATCTCTATTGTTTGAGACTCATTAAAGTTTGGGTGAGGGAGGACTCCCCTCAAGCAACACTTCTCGGGTCTGCTTACTGGGTCTACATGGGCATATCAAACATTTTTTTTATATATTGTTTTTAATAAAAGCCCCAATTATATAATTCTTTCTGTAGGCCATGTTATATATTCAAATGCATCAAATTTTGTGATAATGCTAACATTACCATTATCTTCCATTGGGAAAAGAGAAATCTTCACTCCTTCATGAATTATCTCAAACTTGGTTTGCAAGGAAACTCGATAATTACTTAATAGATTACCTAGACCAAAAGATATCTTAGAATATTTAGTAATTTTTCTCGTAATTAAATAATGTGATCATCTATCAGTTAAAATTACCATGGCTATTTATTAGGAGCAGAAATACCAAATTCACCATTATTATCTCAAGGACCTTTTTGCAAACCCTAATTAGTTCACATGGGCTTGAATTGGGACCAAGGCCCATGGCTCAAACCCTAAGCCTTCCTAAGGGTCCTCACACTTAATTATTTGATTCATTACAAACTCAAGGCTTGATATAAAAACAATGTCTTATTTGATGCCACATATTAATATATTTTCTCATCATTACATTTATCCTTATATTGCAAACTTACTCTTAGTCTAGAACTTAAATTCATCATCCTAATGTAATGAGAGTCATACTATTGATATCATCATTCTATTGTTTCTCTAATTGTCTTATATTGAATCGAAATATATCATTAATGAATTCATAATCATGGAATCTAAGTCTATCAAATTTGACGATCTTATAGGCACCATACCTAATCATCAATAAAAAATGACTATTAAGGGATTTTTTCTATATATATATCACCATTCTTGACCTAAACTCAAAATCAACTTAGAACCTGATAAGGTTATATGGTGAATCATAATTCAACAAACACAAATTTCTTCAATAACTAGAGGAGATGAGAACTATTTTCAAAAATACCACTTGGATCATTGGACGTGGTATCAAAATTACTAGATCTCTACATCATAGGTCTTCTATCTAAAACTATAACACTACTAATATGCATAAATTATGTGACTTTATTGCCAAAAAATTCCTTATTTTTTAGGCCAAACATCTATTATTTACACATGATATGAAAACATATATATATTCCTTCATGTCAACTTAGATAGACTCCTTTTCTCACCCTTATTTTTAGACATATATCCCTTGGCACATCCAAAATCCCTACCTAAACTTATGTTTGGTCCTCGCGTTATCATCCTATATTCTAAATTGATATTTTGAGGCTTGAGACCTTTCCTATTCAAGAGATTATGATCATCACACTTATTCTTCAAAGAACTTATTAACTCTCCTTGGTACAACTCCTTCATTGACTGCTCAAATTTTGTATTTGATATGATAAAACCTAATTTCTTACAGACATGCTCATATAGTTCACGGTTCACACAAATCTATATCTAAATTTTGTAAAATTAGAGACATGTATATTGAAATAAAAACCTAGAAAAAATTGATACCCTAGGCTACAATCCCAAAATTCAACAATCTTAAATCTTCTACTCTCTCTATTTCCCCTGCATGTCATTCTCTTATACCAAGAAACATAAAAAAAGTTCAAACATTTAGTAGCTTAACAAGGGAGTTTGGAACATAGTTTTATTTCTTAGGAAATTCTCTACAAATGAAAGAACGACCATTGCAATGCCCTTTAAATACACAAGGTTCAAAATAACTACTTGTTCTCAGTCATCAATTGTGCAAAAACACATTTTTATAATTTTCTCAACAGTAATTCCTCTATTGGTGATCATTTACCATACACTCTATATGATACTATCTGTAGAGATTGGGTAATCCTATATCCAAGCCCACTTATATTTCCTTTCACCCCTAATTATATCATACCACCATCCTTTGCATAAACAATGCAAACTCCATTGCATCTGATGGCTTCTCAAGATACTTTCATTTGTCATGTTGGAACAACATCAAGCCTCATATCATCAAAAAAATTAATATTTTATTCACCCATCTTGGACCTCATAGTATCAAAGTGAAACTAAATGATACTCACCTAGTGTTAATTCTTTAAAATATAAACCCAGTGCCTATTACATTTGGGCCCATTGACCAAGGTTGTAGTAGTGTTTCAAGAATGATGACTGGCCCCACAAACAACCACATTCCTTAGTCGTTACGACCCCACCTCCCGATAACCCCCAATTAAGGGATACCGAGAGGTCGAAGCCGCACCCATGACTTCCGGATCAAAGGTTCGGCAATTAACCAAGAATAATTATCAAATTTTAACATACTATACTGAAAGTTGTAAGAAAAATAAATAAATTTTTGCATACCTTTTTGAAAACTTGGATCTCTAGACTTCTATCCACTTAAGGATTCTACTTTAACTAATCCTCCTTGTATTTAACTTCATGTATTTCACAATATGACGTTTTACTGTTTGTCCTTTTGGCTTGTACCTAAAATGCTGACAAATAAAACGTCGGTCAGCCGAAGGTGGTATGTGGGGGAAACAAATAATGTTCAACTATGTTAACAACATAATCACTCAATTAATCATTTAACAATCAAGATTATATTTTAAGCCAAACTACTCAATCCATACCTATCCACAACTCTGTGTTGTCCCTGTAAGGACTTATATGGTACCTCTATAAAGGTGACTTGATGGACCTACCCTCTAGGCAGCCATATACTAAGTCATTCATGACCTGATGGACCTACCCTCTAGGTAGCCATATACTAGGTCAGCCATTACGACACAGAGGGGACCAGGATCTGAGCTAGAAGGCATATACATTATGTGATAGTCATATTCACTTTATAATTGCAATATGAACATCCAAACAGTTTAGTTGCATTCAATGCGATTAAACATCCGAGAATCCATCGAAAAACCTAAGCGGTTATTCATAATTAACCACATACCTGATTTGATGAGTCATGCAGATTATTCAACATATACTTCATGTATATACCATCAAACCAATCAACAGATCCAGGCAAGTAATTCAAACATCACATAATTCCTGAAAAGAATATGTACTCTATTTATTACACACTTTATCAAGAATCTACTTTATCGACTTGGATTCACTTTCTAGGGTTTCTGTATCCCTTTTAGGGTTTCGTTTTTCAATTAGGATTTCCGTTCATCTTTTACCATCTTAATCCCCGATTTTATGCCATTACTCATAAACCCTAATTATCTCATCCATTCTCCAACAACATATAACCCTATTTATATATTAAAGGCACATTAATCATCAATTAAGCTTCTTTTCCATTAAAGCTACTATTTTTATCCCTTTAATCCATGACAAGATCATTATGCACATTTATCATTAATTCAAAGTTCATTAGAGTCTAATTAACATATGAACTCATTTTGTTATCAATTCTAGCTTTTATTCATGAAAAGATCATAATTACTACATTTAGGGTATTTATCCAGAATTAAGGTCTTTTATATACAAATAACTCAGAACCATCATTAAACAATAATATTTTCACATTTTCAAATTAAATATGATTTTATCTTCTTTTACCCTAATTTAGGGATTCTAAATTATTTAATCATTCTCACATGAGGTAAAACCCTAAATCATGCAATTTTACATCTAGATCCGATTCGAATCTAACATTATCATTCAACAGGTTATTAACACTCCATTTAACCCAATAAGCATTCTAGATTCAACCTTTAATTCACAAATAGGGTTTTTATCTTTACTTTAATACACTTTTCATTAACTTATAGTACTTTTGCAATTAGGAACGAAATCTATATTTAATACCATTTTTATTGGATTCCTCTCGTTCTCCTCATTAAAATTCATATATTATTCGCATTTATCCGAGCTACGGTTTACGAGATATGAATTTTGCAAAGATTCACTTACTTGGCCAATCAGGACGCGCCACGTCACTTCTATCTCCATGCACGTAGCGGTCAGGAAACATAATCGATTTACGTATTTGCCCTTGGTAAAACACGTGTTCCTTCAGCCCGCAGAGGGGCATCTTTATCCACGTGCCTCCTCCCTTCTCCTTCCTCGCGCTACCCTAGCACTGCTCCTCTGTTAGCGCTGGGCGCGAGTTCTCCACGCCGTCCTCGACCCCGCCGGTTGCCAAGGAGTTGCCCCCTGCCTTCGTCGTGCTCCCGCGCAGGCAAGGAAGCTTCAAGCCTGCAGCCGGTCGTCCAGGGTTAGGGCAAGCAGCCCTGCCGCCATGGCCGCCCTGCAGTCATCTACAGACGTCGTGCAGGTGTAGGGTGCCAACACGAAGGTCTTCCGGCCCTTTTCGGACGACACAAGAGCATCGCGACCTCCTCGTATGATCCTCATTGCTCCCAGGTTCACATTACCCCCTTCCGGTTAAGGTTTTGAAAAGAAACAAGAAAGATAAAGAGAGAGGGGTGCCAAGGATCTCCTTGAACTCAGGCTAAGGGGTATACCCTTATATAGAGGAGTATAGCGATGTCCCAGTTTGCCTATCCATGAGGAAACCAAGTCCCTCGTTAAACATGGCAACCACATACTTTCCTTGTTTAAGATGTAACTCCTCTTTTCTTTATGATAAGCTATCCTTCTCTAAACGTGATTCTTGGTCATTAAGAATTGTGAATTCCTACCTCTTTTATGATCTGTGTTCTTGGCTTTTCAGTCCAATGGCCACAAAATATATTCTCTTTTAGTCGTTCATATCTCCTTTTTACTAAACCATGAAATTCATTAATAATGCAACACATTATCCTCTTATTTTGCCTTTTCAGTATTTTCTCTTTCTTTCCTCTTTATTGGGACTCCTTGGATCCCAAGAAACTCTATGATTTCGAAATTACTTTTTAAGGATACTTATTATCCCTCTAGATGCATCTATATGCATTATTTCACATTATCTTGTTTATTTCTTATTAAAATATCTATTTTTGAGAATTTCTTTTTATTTCTCTTTTATTTTCCTCATTGGTATTCCTTTTATCATTAGTAATTCTTGGGATACGAAATTCCACCCAGGATAACTCAATTATACATCTTTTCACTTATTTTCCACATTTTCTCATTGATTTCAATTTCTTTCTTAATAAAGAAATACATAATTAATCTTTTCTTTTCTTATTGCTTTCTTTTTGCAACCTTGGACTCCTTGGTACCCAAGGAACCCAAGAGGCACGAAATCCTCTTTGGATTTGCCTTCTAGAGGTTTCCACATCATTCTTTTCTCAAAAGTCCAATTATTCATTTATTAATTGAATTTTCTTGTTATTTTCTTGTTATCGGGCCCAATAGCCAATAAAGCCCACAACACCAACATCAAGTCTATTGTAAACAAAATCCATGTATTCAAAATAAATTATACCATTCTTTGTTCAATTATCCTTAATATGATAAATCGCTTTTCTCACCAAGTGAGCCCAAAAATTGGGGTTGTAACATCCTTCCCTTCTTATAGGAATTTTGTCCTCAAAATTCAAACAAGAAAACAAACAATTCAGGATAAGACTTTTCCATGTCCATCATTGACCCCTATGTGGCTTTGTTTTACTCATGGCATTTTCAAAGAACCATTATCATCAGATATTCTTTTCTCTGAGTCCTTTCATCCCGACGTCTATAAACTGCACAGGTGACTCAGGCCATGTCAGCCTTCCTTGGGGCTCACTGGGTTCATTGCTCAGCACATGGTCAGCGTACCTCACATAGTGCTCTAAACTGGACACATGGAACCTATCACACATTACTTTATCCTGAGGGGTAAGGTCAAACTTAACCTTCTCCACTAAACCATATCCAAAGAACCCATGAATCGGGGACTCAGCTCTCTTAGCTATAACTTAGAGGGGTCGGATTTTCACATATTCTTCCACAGTAACTTGTATGTCAGTCTACTTTGCATCCGCTCACGACTCTCATCGTCTCTAGGCTCCTTTCAGCCCTTACACAATCAAAGTGACTTCATCTACATGCACTGTGGTCCCTTTTCTAACCATCATGTGGTCCTTTTTTAACCATCATGTGGTCCTTTCACCAACATCACCTTACTGAAGTGGTGACCGACACAACCTCCCTTACAGAGCTTCTTATAAAACCTGATACTGGCTATGGTGGTCATTGTCACATCTTTCATAGGACAAGAATTGTCTCTAGATATCACCCCTAACTAAGGGTTAGTATAATCTAGACCAAAGGATCTGACGAGGGCATGTGTGCTCATTCTTCATGTACCTACTTTCACCTTATGGAAGTGAACCTTTAAGTCATACTCATGAACTTTTGAACTCGCATCATGGTGTAGTTGAACCATCTCTCTCATATGTAGTTCAACCTGATCTGTCCCTTGACAGTACTCTTTCTTTCTTATAACATCTAGGTAAGGCGATCTACCATAACCCATATTGCCTCATGACCTTTCTTGGTCAAGGGGAGACCTATCACAACATCCATAGTGTTGAGCTCCCATTCCCTCTCAGGGACTCTTTTGTCCTCTATATCGATACACTGGGTTACTGGGGTTCATCCTTTACCTCCTAGCTTGCATGGCCATAAACCACGTGCAACTTCATCTTAAGCATCCAAAGTATTATTGCTATTTTCCTCAGTGTATGATGATCTTCAATCATGATTTCCTGTATGTCATGATTCTTCAAGATTGATTCCTCTGAAACCATAAACTACTCTAGTCGTGGTTTCATCACCTTCTTTTCCAAAGAAGTGCACTTAAGGTTCTACCATCATCCTTTCATTGCATCAAGGACTAGACTGGCTAACCAAACAACCATTAACTGGTTCAACGTATTTGTTACATCTGAGTGTTATCCAAACACCTCTCCTTTTCAAACTTAGGGTTAGCCAAACAACCTCTTCTAGCTTCTAGTCAAACAAGTCTTAACCAGAACATTCATTACCACCTCACATCCTTAGGTATTGAAGACATACACTTCCATGTATTTCACTTATCATCTCACCTCAAACTCTATGTCTATCTTCATTAAGAACACTTCTCTGATTTCATCATCATGGTGATCAAACTCTACCTGGTATAACTTGTAAGTTCTACATAGTTCATGATAAAAACATCCTCATAAGGGGACTACCTCATTCCTCTTAGTGTTTACAAACCATCCATGTATCATTCACTTTACCAGGGTAGATTATCTTCTCTATCCCCAATTCTCGTGGCAACGTTCCAACCTACATCATCTCTTATCCTTGGTGTATGGCATGCGTAATGTCCTATCTCTCACTCCCATAACAAGAGGAAATAAGCATTTGGCTGTAGTCCAAATACAGAGTTCTTCCTGTTCCAAGAGTAGAGATGGTACATCCCACCTTACCAATACACCTTTACATCTAAGTTGCAACATGCCACATATGTCTCTACATCACAAACATTTCAATATCAAAGTTACCTCCATGGAAAAATAGTCTTAAGCCTACTGAGGTTTATATCCTTGGTCATCTCCTCTAGGTCTATAGGGTACTGACTCTTTTGGAGTCATCCCTCTTCCCTTATGCATCAAGAGAGTGCCCTACTCATCTGCCCTTTGGGTCCCATGATTTCATGAAGGCGATCAATCTCCTAACCCATGGCCCTCAGACAATGATAGTTGTTACCTCCCGACCCTATGGTCATGTGCAACTAGGGAATTAGGCAACTCCTACTTTCATCGATCTTACCTGACCCTTAGGATTCACCATTATAATACGTGTTCACTTAGAACCTTACCCAAGTTTTCATCATCTCTCTTTCTGCATTCACGGGCTAGCTTTCATCCTTTCATCGGGATCATGGCAACCTGCCTCCCTTGGTCAAGCCCCATACCGATTACCTCCATGGTAACACATGCACTTAGAGATGGTTATCTATGGGTCTATAGGTTCATTCATGTACTTAGCTTCTCAAGACCTCTTTAGGTTACCTTAAACTAACAAATCTAATATACACCCTACCAAAGGGATCCCTCTCCCTGGATGGGAGGAAAACTATCTCATGACAACAAGGTCACAAAAGCTCTTAGGTCTAGGGTTTACATCCACATGAGCTTACTTAACCCTACCAGGCTATTAAGGCACAAGCAGATCACCTACTGAACCATGCTAGGTCATACTTGTCCTCTTTCCCCAAAGTTGGATCAAGATCATACTTTCCTTTATCATCAACCTAGTTATGAGGGGTTCATCAAACATACCCTAAACTTAAGGGACTTCCCTTTTCCTCTATTCATGAGGAGTACCATGCTCGCTTCTATAGGAACTCAACTTCTCATCATGAGCCTTAGGTACACCACTTCCCCTCTTAGGCCTAGGAACCCTAGGTTCACTGCATGCTTTGTCTCTTATCTACGAACCAAGCATGAAAAAGGCATGACATGCACTCCTTGTCATCCTTCAACCCAAGCAACACTTAGAGTTGGGTCCTCCTTAAGGACAACCAACAAGGTACAAGTCCTCATAACCTGCTACTAAACCTTTCTAGGTCTAAGGAACTCTTCTTCCTACCTCGGAAGGTAAACATCTATACCATAGGCACGTAGGTACCAGAAACTTCATCTTTTCTCAAGGGTTTGGTCCCTCTAAAGACAACCAATGTATCATCAACTTTCAGGGATCGATCATGAGGCAACCACTATCATCCATTGTTAAGGGTTTTAGGCTTCCAACCTTCTTACGGGGTTTCCTTCTCTCTCTAGAGCTAACCCCACATCCAACCTCACCATTAGAGGTCCTTTTTTTCATGAAGGATCAACCTCAAAAGCATGCTCTACATGGGTGAAGCCTAGGTTCGAACTTATGGTTGCTCAAGATCATCCATAACCCTTTATGCTCAATCATAATTCCTTATCTAGGGTTTCATCCTACTGTCAGCATTATGATGTGCCCTAGGTTCCAGCTATGCCCTACTTGCACAAGCCCATAGGGTTTCTATGGTCCTTCACTAACATCATCATCTAAGGAGCTATCCTTTACCCTAACATGCACGACCCTTCCCAGGGTTGGGTTGATAAAGGTACTAGGTCACACATGGATCATATGGCATCCCAAAGGCATGTCCTTTTAAACACTTGGTCCAACTCATCTCTCTCTAACCTTCACTTAGGGTTAGGGTTAGCATCATCCTCCGAGGATGTGCCAGGTCTCTACTTGAAATGGAGATCTTTATCTCCAAGACTAACTTATCCTCCTGTCAAGAAGGTCTAGCCTCAGGACTCTTCTGAGGACATGACAACTTATGTCATACGACCTAAGCATGTATCTATTCTTTAGTTTGCGCTTAATCTATTAAGCTTATGTCCATGACATCTTATTTACATGCCTTTCATTAATTTGGTGGAGGATTCCTTAAACCTTATTAACCCATACCTCAAGAGGGTGAGGAGAAGAAAGAAAACCCTAATCCTTTAGGTCCTTATCAGAATTTTATGGTGAGAAGGGATGAATAAGATGAGAAGTCCTAAAGGTATCTTATTTCGATTCATGCCCTAATACTTTGGTCAGGCAGTCACATGGATCCAGGAGTCCTCGTATTCCAACTAGTGGAGCAGAGGAAAATATTGCCAGCCCATGGTCGTGATCCTTTTCTAGACACCTCCGTCTTTTTATAATCCTCTAATAACTCCCTTGGGTTCTATGGAGTTTGTAAAATTTAATAATTATTAATGGTTAAATGAGGAACCTACGCTCTGATACCAAATGTTACGACCCCACCTCCCGATAACCCCCAATTAAGGGAGACCGAGAGGTCGAAGCCGCACCCATGACTTCCGGATCAAAGGTTCGGCAATTAACCAAGAATAATTATCAAATTTTAACATACTATACTGAAAGTTGTAAGAAAAATAAATAATTTTTTGCATACCTTTTTGAAAACTTGGATCTCTAGACTTCTATCCACTTAAGGATTCTACTTTAACTAATCCTCCTTGTATTTAACTTCATGTATTTCACAATATGACGTTTTACTATTTGTCCTTTTGGCTTGTACCTAAAACGCCGAAAAACAAAATGTCGGTCAGCCGAAGCTGGTATGTGGGGGAACAAATAATGTTCAACTATGTTAACAACATAATCACTCAATTAATCATTTAACAATCAAGATTACATTTTAAGCCAAACTACTCAATCCATACCTATCCACAACTCTATGTTGTCCCTGTAAGGACTTATATGGTACCTCTGTAAAGGTGACTCGATGGACCTACCCTCTAGGAAGACATATACTAAGTCATTCATGACCTGATGGACCTACCCTCTAGGTAGCCATATACTAGGTTAGCCATTACGACACAAAGGGGACCAGGATCTGAGCTAGAAGGCATATACATTATGTGATAGTCATATTTACTTTATAATTGCAATATGAACATCCAAACAGTTTAGTTGCATTCAATGCGATTAAACATCCGGGAATCCATCGGAAAATCTAAGTGGTTATTCATAATTAACCACATACCTGATTTGATGAGTCATGTAGATTATTCAACATATACTTCATGTATATACCATCAAACCAATCAACAGATCCAGGCAAGTAATTCAATCATCACATAATTCCTGAAAAGAATATGTACTCTATTTATTACACACTTTATCAAGAATCTACTTTATCGACTTGGATTCACTTTCTAGGGTTTTTGTATCCCTTTTAGGGTTTCGTTTTTCAATTAGGGTTTCCCTTCACCTTTTACCATCTTAATCCCTGATTTTATGCCATTACTCATAAACCCTAATTATCTCATCCATTCTCCAACAACATATAACCCTATTTCCATATTAAAGTCACATTAATCATCAATTAAGCTTCTTTTCCATTAAAGCTACTATTTTTATCCCTTTAATCCATGACAAGATCATTATGCACATTTATCATTAATTCAAAGTTCATTAGAGTCTAATTAACATATGAACTCATTTTGTTATCAATTCTACCTTTTATTCATGAAAAGACCCTAATTACTACATTTAGGGTATTTATCCAGAATTAAGGTCTTTTATATACAAATAACTCAGAACCATCATTAAACAATCATATTTTAACATTTTCAAATTAAATATGATTTTATCTTCTTTTAGCCTAATTTAGGGTTTCTAAATTATTTAATCATTCTCACATGAGGTAAAACCCTAAATCATGCAATTCTACATCTAGATCAGATTCAAATCTAACATTATCATTCAACAGGTTATTAACACTCCATTTAACCCATTAAGCATTCTAGATTCAACCTTTAATTCAAAAATAGGGTTTTTATCTTTACTTTAATACACTTTTCATTAACTTATAGTACTTTTTCAATTAGGAACGAAATCTATATTTAATACCATTTTTATTGGATTCCTCTCGTTCTCTTGATTAAAATTCATATATTATTTGCATTTATCCGAGCTACAGTTTACAAGATATGAATTTTGCAAAGATTCGCTTACTTGGCCAATCAGGACGCGCCACGTCACTTCTATCTCCATGCACGTAGCGGTCAGGAAACATAATCGATTTATGTATTTGCCCTTGGTAAAACACGCGTTCCTTCAGCTCGTGGAGGGGCATCTTTGTCCATGCGCCTCCTCCCTTCTCCTTCCTCGCGCTACCCTAGCGCTGCTCCTCTTTTAGCGTTGGGCGCGATTTCTCCACGCCGTCCTCGACCCCTCCGGTTGCCAAGGAGTTCCCCCTGCCTTCGCCGCGCTCCCGCGTAGGCAAGGAAGCTTCAAGCCTACTGTCGGTCGTCCAGGGTTAGGGCAAGCAGCCCTGCCGCCATGGCCGCCCTGCAGTCATCTGCAGACGTCACGCAGGTGTAGGGTGCCAACACGAAGGTCTTCCAGCCCTTTTCAGACGACGCAAGAGCATCACGACCTCCTCGTATGATCCTCATTGCTCCCAGGTTCACATTACCCCCTTTCGGTTAAGGTTTTGAAAAGAAACAAGAAAGAGAAAGAAAGAGGGGTGCCAAGGATCTCCTTGAACTCGGGCTAAGGGGTATACCCTTATATAGAGGAGTATAGCGATGTCCCAGTTCGCCTATCCATGAGGAAACAAAGTCCCTCGTTAAACATGGCAACCACATACTTTCCTTGTTTAAGATGTAACTCCTCTTTTCTTTATGATAAGCTATCCTTCTCTAAACGTGATTCTTGGTCATTAAGAATTGTGAATTCCTACCTCTTTTATGATCCGTGTGATTCGCTTTTCAGTCCAATGGCCACGAAATATATTCTCTTTTAGTCGTTCATATCTCCTTTTTACTAAAACCATGAAATTCATTAATAATGCAACACATTATCCTCTTATTTTGCCTTTTCAGTATTTTCTCTTTCTTTCCTCTTTATTGGGACTCCTTAGATCCCAAGAAACTCTATGATTTCGAAATTACTTTTTAAGGATACTTATTATCCTTCTAGATGCATCTATATGCATTATTTCACATTATCTTGTTTATTTCTTATTAAAATATCTCTTTTTGAGGATTTCTTTTTATTTCTCTTTTATTTTCCTCATTGGTATTCCTTTTATCATTAGTAATCATTGGGATACGAAATTCCACCCAGGATAACTCAATTATACCTCTTTTCACTTATTTTCCACATTTTCTCATTGTTTTCAATTTCTTTCTTAATAAAGAAATACATAATTAATCTTTTCTTTTCTTATTGCTTTCTTTTTGCAACCTTGGACTCCTTGGTACCCAAGGAACCCAAGAGGCATGAAATCCTCTTTGGATTTGCCTTCTAGAGGTTTCCACATCATTCTTTTCTCAAAAATCCAATTATTCATTTATTAATTGAATTTTCTTGTTATTTCCTTGTTATCGGGCCCAATAGCCAATAAAGCCCACAACACCAACATCAAGGCTATTGTAAACAAAATCCATGTATTCAAAATAAATTATACCATTCTTTATTCAATTATCCTTAATATGAGAAATCGCTTTTCTCACCAATTGAGCCCAAAAATTGGGGTTGTAACATTGGTTGTGTGATTTGTCATCACTCACTCTCTTTATAGATCAACTTCTCGATAAGTCAGCCATCTTAGTGCTACTCTGGGTTGAGAACGATGAACTGTCCAAAACTTATTATGGGTCACCTGAAAATGCGGAACACCTTTATGATATGGCTATATCAATCATTCCTTTTGAGATCTTTTTATCTGAGGCCTCAAATCATGGGATGCTACAATATCCCCCAGTTAGAATCTTAACATCCTCTTTAAGGCTCAACTATGTGACCTTAAAATCTTTCTCTATTTCAAGCGCAAACTTAGAATGGGCCATCCACACCCGAAACTTGATCAGAGCTAGCAGTGCAAGGGTGGATTCATCACCATGGATAGTCTTTTCAAACATGACAAAGCCTCATGGACCAGCAGTAGCACGCAACATGCCCACTTGTGCCCCACCTTCTAGAGGAGAATTGGATTTGATACCATTTGTAACGCTTGGGCTCATCACCCAAGTATCTTGTAGTATATTGGGAATGACAGTTGGCCCCACACACCACCACATGCTTCAGTTGCATGCTTTGTCGTCAGTCACGCACAACCTAGGATTAACTTTTCAACATGCACTACAGCAAAAATGCCCATTAGTGGCCTTTTAGAAATGCCACACAAAAAATGCCACTAAACATGTTTAGTGGCATTTATTGACACTTAAAAAATTCCTCTAGTACCAATGTCACTAGAAAGATAGTGGCATAAGTTGTAAATGCCACTAAATGTTTGTCTTTAGTGGCTTCTATTAAATGTCAAATAAAGGCCACTAAAACATCATTTGGCATTTATAAAAAAACCACAATCCATCAATTGGCTTTTATACAAATGCCACTATTTTGTTTAATGTTGTTGTATAAAACAGTTCTTATTGAGTGTAATGGCGTATAAGAAAATCCACTAATGACATACTAGTTCTGTATTACTACATTTTCATGGGTTTTCGCC
Source organism: Alisma plantago-aquatica (assembly GCA_963693085.1). Lineage (NCBI taxonomy): Eukaryota > Viridiplantae > Streptophyta > Magnoliopsida > Alismatales > Alismataceae > Alisma > Alisma plantago-aquatica. The sequence continues at coordinate 937,621,307 of OY856409.1, forward strand.
ATTCAATTTTCAGTTCATTATCAAGATTTCTACTTGAATGTCAATTACAGCCAAACTCGGTTTTCCAAAAGTATGAATATTTTTTATTTATAATCAAATGACAATTACACGGGGAGGACATTTTACCTTGCCCCTTAGATTGAATACAACACCAATGATATACTTTCATACAATAATTTTCTATTTAGTACAATAACTTCTACATCATTAATTGGATCTGTCTCTTCCCTAACATGAATATCTACTATTCAGCAAGTCGACTTCATATCTCCTTTAGGAAATAGCTTTACATTCTAGTGAAATCCCTGAACCACCTCCCAAAACCACTAGATAACAAGTGATGCATTGATGTATCCGGAGTCACCTCCCATAATCACTGGATAACATGTGTTTCATTGATGTAGCCAGAGTATTCTGTATTCCGAAGTAATCAGTAACCATGATAGAATTGGAACTGAAATTTATGGAAGATTATGCATTGTTTCATTTGTTAAAAACCTACATCACTTGAAAATGATTCAAACTCGTGTTAGGTGCACCTGAATTTTAGCATGTATGCAACAAAATGAGTAATAGGGAAAATTTGGTGTTTATTGTCTGGATTTTAGCATGTATGCAATAAAACAATTAATCTTAATAAGTAGATGTACCTGAAGACTAGCATGAACAACAGATTTAAGACCATTGTGGAAACAATAATAGATAGCAACTTGCATGGGTTTTGATTGAAGGAATGTGTCTTCAAGAGAACTAACAGAATACGTCACCATACTTGCAGCCTACAGGACATCTTCCCAATCTTCAAATGTCTCTTTCCAGTGGTTTCCCCTCAACCACCCCGCCTCCACCTGCAAGCCATCTTCTTGGTTTAGGCACCATGTTACTTTGCATAGTTCAGTACATGTATATGGAGCACTAGCTAACACCAATAAAAACAATTACCTAGATTAAGTATATCACATTTGCTTTAGCATCCCATTCAGCAAGCACCTTCTCAGATTGTGCTTCAGCAGTAGGGACAAGCATTACAATCAGGATTGCAACCTTCTCAACCATCAGATTCCTAGTTTTAGCAACAGTTAGCTAAATAATGAATTGAGATTGAGTCAGCAGCAATTCCAAAGTAATGTAACCGGTGCAATTCCGGGGACTTATAATTGGACAAACTAAAAAGATTAGTCCTGTAGAAAAAAAAAGTAAAAAAAAAAAGACAGGTCATCAATTATATTGGTAAAACCAACTGAGAAATGTTGCCATGCTAGGATCAATTTAGTACTTAATTAAGTTTCCAGTACCATATAGATGTGTCTAGAATAATTTAATAACATGCACATCATGCACGATCTGCAACACCTATAAATGACATGGCAGAACAATTCTGAATCAGTTTGTTTCTTGGTATTCAACGAACACATTTGCATAACTTTATGGAATATGTACATCAATACAGAGATGTAAATTGGTTACCAGAAATAGAATATGTATGTTCAAACCTTTTTGCCAACTACAGAGAGCAGATCACCACAAACTTAAATATAATAGACTACATGATAACAAATACAAGGATACATAGTGAAAGAATCAGGTTATTTATGAATCCTAGGGAGTACACCAGAACTAAAAGGGATTCTGATAAATAAATAAATATTCTGATAAATAAAGATAATGAAGCATGTGGGACCTTGAATCTTTAAGGGCTGATCATCATCGCCGGCATAATTTTGCATACAATCCAACTTGGCATGTAAGTATTGGGCCTTGGCTGCATGAATCCTTCTTATCCATTTACTTCTCTTTTGAGTTTCATTTTCATTAAGATGCAATCAATTTAAATATGTTCATATCAGCCTTTCTAAAGTTAATGAAGGGCTACAACCCCCTTTTTAAAACGGTCATTAGCTATTTTCTTATAGTTATACTTCATTATGTTTGTACCCATTATGTTGTTTGTGACCTAGACCTCTATTCTGAGAACCACAAACATTCAACAGTCAGTATCCCTATGTATTTCCCATAGTATGTTGATTGGTTTGGAAATCAAAATCTGTAAGTTTGGAGATGCCCATTCTGTTTCAATTTTGGTAAACAACCTAAGTTTTGACTCAAAATTGAATAGATAAATTGATGATGTAATCTTTGAATACTAATAGATGCTCATAAGAAATAAGTTGAGTATGTTTCGTAAGGGGGTCTTTATATATGTAAACGAAGCTCTAAAACAATCTTCGAAGTTGTAGAAGTAAAAATCGTGAATAGAAGTGAGAAATTTCTAGTAATATTAGTAGTAGAGGGCAAATTGATTAGGTAAGAAAAGTGATGCATCTTTTGATGCAGTTGTAAGTTTTTTATTACAAAAGGCATTATGATTGGGTGAATTTTGATGTAAAACATATGCCAATTTTGGAATACAAGAATCCACCAGATCATCTCCTCATTCACTATTAATTCTACTCTTATGCCCCCTCATCTTCCCCTACTCTCCTCTTCCATACCCTAAACATACCCTTCAAACTTCCATCACCCTATGTATGCATCCGTGATAGCAACAAAACTACAGTTGCCATCTATAGAGTTCACCATAGGGTGTCACCATGAGCCCAGAGGTGGTTGACATTGGCTCCAGTGCCACCAATAGGCCATGGTACCTCCTCCTTCTTTGATGTGGAACTTGCAAAAATGACGCTCTCTATCCTTCCACCAACATAGACCTGCAACACAACCTTATCTTCAGCTCGACAACTTCAAGCCATGGTGGTTTCCACCCTGAACCATACTCTTTCTCCTTCTTCCTTGTGCTAGTAGACTAGCATCATGCAGGGACTATGCCCACTTGTGATCCATCCCTCTTCACTACTCAATTTTCCACCACCACTTTGAGGATATACAACCTTCGTCTTATTCAATCCACAAACTAAATGATGATCTCCATCATACACCAATGAGAACGTAGCTACTACACAACTATGAAAATACCAACAACTGTGTTTCCTAGTTTCTCATCAACAACCTGCACACTAGAACCATTACCACCAAATGATTTGAACTAGATAAACCTCACCTCAAACTTGTCACTATCATCCATGTCCTCCACCTTATCTGCAAATCTCCATTTAATGATATACAATGCACTTTTTTTATTCTATGAAACTTCTAGCAGCACACAATTTAACTCAAACTCTTGACAAAACATGTAGCTAGAAAAGATTCAAGCGTACATCACCCATGACCAACTTCTTGTGGGTTCTCATGGATCCAAGATACATATGTCGACAACCATGTTGTATATAATTCCAACTCATCCTAGACTTGATTCATCCAAGTCACCAAAGAACAATAGTCATGCAAACAAACATAGTTGTCATCTTAGAGGTTAGTCATCATCTGTACATACATCCGATTTAAAGAGTTCATTAACAAGAGAGTCAAAAATAGTAAATTAGAACCCATGGTTATGAAATGTAGCTTGATATTCAATAAGTTCACAGATTTACCTATATCTATGTGTATCATGATGTCATACACATAAACTATAACAACAATACAACATGCAAGAAAAATGAAACCTCAATGAGAATATAACAGTAAATGTATATTCCCATAACATTTTGATTTTGATCTTCTTTGGGATAGTATATATGAATAAATGGTTAAATAAGGGCATATCCAACCAAGAGAAGTAATGTCCAAGAATTCCTGATCGTCTATCACTACATTTGAGGTGTAGGAACTATTACATATTTGATAAGGAGAATAAGTCAATCACACATCAGATTTTTTATATAAAGTAAGTTGTGGACATCAATGAGTTGTCATTAAATAAGGAGATGTTGGGATAGAAGGCTTGTAGAGTCAAAAACTGGGAAGATCTTAACCATAAATTGATCAAGATCAACTTTGAGGTTGCCATATGGAAAAACAAGTTGAGGTCGTTGTTGTAGCATGAACCAACACAGGTGAATGGGGTGGGGGCAATGCAAAAATGCTTGTCACATTAAGCATTAATGAAGCTGAACTTGCAGGGATCTATTTGACTTGGCCTTGCTGATAGTAAGAATTTTAGAGTAGATGGTGTGGAAGCAGACTCCGTGTTGACATGTATAAATGTTTAAGGTAACTTTTTTCATTGAGCCCTTAGGATCAAGATGATGATAAGGCCTATGAGGAAGGTGTGCCATGCTTGTATAGAAAGAAATAGGATGGCTAATACTCTATCTAAGGTTCACCTTAATAACATAAATGGGGTTTATAATTGTGAATTTTCCTAATGAGATCATTGAGCACTTAGTACCACCTTGTGTATTCAATAATGTATGAATCTTAGTACCCCCTCACAATACATAGATTCCTACATGAATACTCATTTCCCTTCCCCAACTTTTTGACATTGGGGAAGTTATTTGATCATAATGGATATAGTAAGTAATTAACATTCCACTCATTACTTAACCTTTACTCATCTTTTTTGACTTTATAATAATGAGGGATATGAGAAGTTGACCAAGACTAAAAAGGATAGACTATGACTATGTCATAGATAGATCCAAAAATGATTGAAATGGGTTCTCATCTTAATATAAATTTCATTTTATTCATTATCAATATGCCACATTCCTTCCATCCTCATTGTTCTCACTTGAAGCTTCCATAGGGCTTATCATCTAGGCCATATGCATATTTATTATAGATACTCAAATGTTAGCATCCCATTAGGCATCATTATTATATAACTTGATCTATCATACATATTCATAAAATCGTGTAAGGGGAAATGAGATAAACCATTTTCTATTATTTTAAAGTCTCACCGATAATCTCTCTGAGTGAGGCATACCATTTAGTTGTTTTTGTCAAAAGTACCTACAGAGCTAAGACATATGACATTTACAAGTATACACACCCTGCCATTTACAAGTATACAAGTATCAAACAACATGCTTAAATGATATATTTTACTTGAAATTTACAAGTATGTTTCAAGTTATAACTAATGACTCCCTGCCGTTTACCCAAAATTGACTAGACATGATTAATCGACCAATTAGACTCTAATGGGGAACATTGAGCCAAATGATGAGCTAAATCTAAATATTGTGCTAGATCAATAAGCTCTATAACATATTTTATTTTTGTTTTCTTCTATTATATAAACTCACAAAAATCTGGTAAGCAATTTAAAGCTTTCTAAAGATTTCCCTTCAGTTAATTTATCAAGACGGAATCACAAATTGGTGTGTGACAACAAATGACAATAGCAACTGCAAGAATCATTAAAAGAAGCAAAAAAAGTAGACTAATTTAGGAAAGTTAGAGCATATCATACCTTGTACTCTGAACAACCTAACCAAGAGTAGCAACAACTACCTCACATTTGTAAACTGCAACTCCATCTAAAAGAGCTTCAATAATTAATGGCATTAGCTCAAGAAGGTGATTCTGCATTGCAAAGCCACCCTACACCAAAAGTAAAACAACATGCCAATATATGAGCCATGATCTTTATTTTATATAAATAATGTTAGATATTGTTGCATGAAAAATAACTGATAAAACACCTTCATTAAATATGACAATGAATAACAAACCACTCGTGCAAGTTCCCCAATAGTTGCCAAGACTCCAGTGATTACTCCATTATTTGTTGTTAACCCAGTGCCCTCACATAATTTTTTCACAAGGACATGTTAGAAAAGCAATTATTTTGTTGGTTTGTAGTCACTAAAAGAGCCTAAACAGTTGGATCCCCAACCTTGTGGATAGGAGTGATATAGGGAACGATGAGCTGGCCAAAGTTCCAAATTATGTAGCCTAAAAGTTTGAAACTTTCTTCTCAGCATTTGCTATTTGCACTATTTTTGAAGAAGAGAAAATATTTAAGAAGAAAAATCAGTATAGTAGGAGATTTATCTATACCAAAATTACTTCAAATGCAAAGCTCAAGAACAAGTACTGATAGTGTACCAGCTTAACGTTAGAAAATTCCATTTCATTTAGAATAAGACACATGAATACTAGGAAAATTATGAACAATAATAATACATATGAATAATGGATACACAAGTGTAAGGAAATTTAGACAATTCATAAGGCCAATAAATTAAGAAACAATACCTGAAGACAGACAGGTACTGCACAAGAAGAAGACAAGTTTGAGTCACTAGAGCCAAAGGCAGAAGAGCTGACATGTAAAGAATTTTCAAGGGAAGTGTAAGGGAATACACCTTGAGCAAATTTTGTGAGATGTACTGAAGTAAAGCCATCTCCATGAGCAGTAGCATCAGATATATCATCACGTGTGGCATCAGAAAAGAACCCAGAAATGTCTCATACAACTTTTCCACCACAAAATCTGACATAATACCAAACGCCGACATGATAACACTTTGTGTAGGAGTGGTGCTCCCTTTAGGGGACTACATACTTATAAACATAAAGGAATGAATACTCTGAATAAAAAAGAAACTTAACTTATTTGACTAAAGGGGAAAATAAGAGAATGAACAATCAAAGAACTCTTATATAGTAAACAAATTGTACTAATATCACACTGTTATGTTTGAAGTTACAATAGACATTTATAATAATTTACAATGAGAAGGTGAAATGAAAAGGGTAGTTATCAATTGAATAGGTAATCATAGATAACTGGACAACATACAACTAGACTAACCTATAATTTAAAAAAGTCAAATCTAACATAATCCATTGGAGGACTACAAAATTAAACACAAACCAAAAAATATTTATAATATTTTCATAAATGACAATATAGGAGAACAAGAAAATGAAATTTACAGAAATAAACAAATGAAATTTATAATACTAATAAATAAACGGTACTCATCACAGCTATATATTTCAAGAAAACAATTGACATTTATAGTCATTAACAATTTTAAAGTTAGGGAGGCAGTCAGTAGCCCAGCGGTATAGCTCAGCAATCTTCAATAAAGGGACCCAGGTTCGACTCTGGACGGTGTCCGTGGTGCAACAGTGGTTGAAATTTGATTGGGTGCACCGTGGTGCCCCCCCCCCCCCCGTGACACACGGATAGTCTTGGGGTTTAGTCTTGCCAGGATGGGGTCTAATAGTGGCTGAGTGGCTGAGCCCAGAAGGGTTTCCTCAATATAGAAAAAACAATTTCAAGGACAGTTGAACAAGCTATAGTATGATAAAATAACTTATGATATTTAGCAGAAGGTTATATTATATTCGAATAACCCCATTTATCAATATGAATAAGTGGTCCTAGAAATAAGATTTCCTAACTCTAATTTTATCCAATAAAAATGACTCTTAATTATGTTAATCATGTAATATGGCTTGGTTTTATGTTCAATATCGGAGTGGATTGACAATCAAAAGCAATTATGTTGTACAGATTTGAGCATGATAAAACATCAATTGTGTTGCACCTATTTGGTCTAGAGCTTTGTTGATTTACAAATCCACAACGATGGCGATGAAGATGGATGATTGTATAATGACTTTGTGGGTGATTTGTGTTACCAGATAACATCATTTTGTATGATATATGGAAGGACTTGAGGAGCACTAAACCGATACTTAGCATCCTAATTCTAGACTTCATAAAATTAAAATCCAGACCATGTACAAGTACTGACAATGTAACAGAGTCAGTACCATACATGTGGATACTACTAAATGATTGAGTTGTGAAGATCAAGTGCTAGAAAGCAATAAGGGGAAGTGGGACTCACTGCCACTTTGCAAATCATAGAGGGAAACTTCATGCAGTGATCAAACAAGTATTAATTTGGGCTTTACATTGGCATTATAGAAGCAATTAGAGTGCTCATGATTGTGGTCGAAGCTAAGAAAAAGAACAAGAGATACATGCATCTCGACCTAACTAAATTTCTAACTATCTTCATTGATCTTTTCAATCTTGACAACAGGATGGATCACGTCGAACTAATAGCAAAATGTATCATCACAATGACATGCATATCCCTTTTCCTTCTTTCTTTTAATCTTGATTTTAAATTCTGCTGCTTACCAGGTATCAAAGTTATCTTTTAATGTTGGCATGATGCGTTATTGTGAATGTTTGTTCCAAAGATTTTAGTTTTTATAGTCTAAACGATATTAATTAATTAAATGGTATCAATTTCCTTTCAGGGAAAGAAACTTAGGAAGTTGTAGTAGCTCACGAGTCTCTACAGATTTCACATTCAGCCACAATAGACGAGGACATTGCATAAATGAAAACTAGGAAACCAGTCATATAAAAAATGGAAATATATTTAGATTGAGGAACGACAAGTAGGCATCATCATCTTGGATAGAAACAGATAATAGAAGGGATGTATAGCATTTTTCTTTATGAAATTCACTAACCATTGACCGTCCTGACAAGTCGTTGGTGGGGATGTAACCGCATTGAACCTCATCTATAACACATGCTACTTTTTTGCACATTTCAGTAAATGATCAGAGAAGACCTCACCATGAGTGGCATTTTACTGGAAACAATTTTCTGTTGGAAGTTAGGCAGATCCTGAAATGCTGCTATGCATTTAGTAAGAAACATGTCTGTCTATCTCCTTACCCATTCCCGAAACCATCCATGCATATTGTTTCACAAGATTATATACATAGACAGCTATAATTATTGATAAAGAAAGTACACTGAAATAGACGGTGATTCCAATCTACCTCAATTCGTGGACATGAAGAAGTTTATCAAGGAGAACATCCTGGAATGGAAACTTAAGGCGCTGACTTGAGCCAACTGCATTCTGGTAGGAGCGTTGTGATTCCGAGTAAAAAAGGCTAGCAACGACCACCACACGCTCATGCCAAGTAAATGGTCACAAATAGACTGTCATGCAATGAGTGCTATGGCATCGACGTTGTGGCAGCCCAGATGACTTCAAGAAGAAACCCAACCCTCAAGTAATAATCAATTGAGACATCCTAGTATTGTCCACGCCAATGCCATGGAGGTGACCTCACTGGAAGGTTTGTCCACGCCAGTTTGACCGCAATGAGAGAGGATGCCTACTTAGGCAGTCGGAGGGGGGCCACCTTGTTAGGGATCGTGGGAGGCATTTGTGAGAGCCTGGATCTAGCCAACTTTCATGAAGGGCCAAACTTGAGATTTGATTTTAGTTTGTGCAGCGGGTGATAAAGCAGCAAGAGCGAAGCATTTTCTCGCAATTCGCCGCTCACATTTGGTAGGGCTAGGGCATGTTGCCCATTCTTGGGCTATCGAAAGTAGATAATCTCTTTTTAATAACTCATATTCCATTTCTGGAAGAGCTTTTATTGCCACTAATAAAGTTTCCAAATGCCTATAATGTAGAGGTTATGGTATAATAATAAGAGTCCATCATATGATGGCATTTTATTTACAAATGTCGATAACAGTGACGTTGTACTGGCCTTTTGAATAAATGCCACGATATTAAAAGCCACTAATGAGTATTTTTCCTGTAGTGATGTCACACATCCTAGAAATACTCTTGGTTGAGTAATCTTAATGACATAGTACCTATTAATGAGCTATCTGAAATGGAATACCTATTAATGATCTATCTGAAATGGAGGTACACCTTGGTGATATGGATAGTCCAATCATTCCTTTAAGATATTCTAATTTGGGGCTTCATATTCAGGAATGTTGTAAACGCCATATGTAATTCTAGACTAATTAGCCTCCTTCATTGTAGCTATGAATCTCTCAAAGGGTCCTTGGGTCTAGGCTTTCACATTATCTTAACAAAATCCATTACAGGTAGAAAAACACTTCATGACTTTCTACCAATAAATGAGATCAAATAGCATAACCCTAATCTAATTCAACCTCTTGGCATTCTCAAAATAGACTTCACAATGATTTTGATCACCTCAAATATCATTTTCTTAGGAAATCATTCATGGTCATAGTTTAAATGGTACATGGATTAAATGAAAAACATGTCTCTCATCAACATCTTTTTCCATCTCTTGAATGGAGCTCCACATGGGTTCTTCAAAAGCTCAAATGGTCTATGATAAGGTGACCTTATTTCCCTTCATGTTTTCATCCAAGAAACTAAATGTCTTAGTAGGTTTATTAAACATGTTATTTTAACACACCTTGTTGACCCAATAATTACAAACAAACTCTTAATTGACCCTTCTACACAATTTTCTGAAGACACCCTTCTTTTTATTTATCTTACTTGCCACAATACCATTAACATTAAAAGGATTTTGTGCATTTTTTAAACAAATTTGGACTCCAAATAATCTATGAAAAATCTTCCTCCTAGGTTTCCACATTCCATGTCAAAACTTTTTCAAGTTCGCCCACACCTTCAATGTAAGATTGACTCTATTCTTTCAAACTATTTAGACCTTACTTAGCTCCTCCGTCTCTCAAATCTACAATTTGTAAAGTTATCATTGAATCTTTATAATGGAAACTCTCAAACTTGGTTGTCTTACCCCTCTTGGTGGCGGGAAGGGTGGTCCTCATAGATGATAGTCTAACACATAGCTCCTCCTCTTTTATATTTTAATATACCTTCCTACCATAGTTACACTTATACTAGACACAATACACTGAGACATTCTTTGAAGAAGTTGTATTGTATTCAAAGTAGCATGAAATAACATATATTCACCCAAATCATAAGGTTGATGGGGTGTTCAGAACATACAAACATCGGTGTTATGCTATTATCTCAAAAACCTCCTTTTCCCTATATGATAAACCATATACACCATGATGCCAATAGTTCTCTACAACTAATACAAAAGGTTAGTGTTTTGGGCTTCCATCCCATCTCATAAATGCCTACATTTGAAAACATGTAATGAAATAAATTGTTAAGATTAGAAGTTGTTTTAGCATTCCTATAAACAACACCCACAACACATCCCTCTAGTTCAACCCATGGTTCAATGGCTACATCTTATCCTTTGATCTCAATATACTAAACCCATCTACCTCATATAACTCTCCCAAAAGCTAAACAATACCTACGGAGCAAAAGATCAACCATCTTTAAAAGGTATGGTTATGTTATTATCCCCGATAATACCCTATGAACCATTCTCGAATACATATTGGATCTGAAAAATAGACTTGTTACTCACATTGCTGTGGAGCTTGACTTTTCGATAAAAAAAAGACTACAATTTCTTATCCTTTTAGTCTCATGACACATTTTACTGAAAAATTAAAATACATGTGAGTTCAAATATTAGGCTCCTCATCTAACAGTTGTACTCCAATAAGTTTTTTCTTGGGCCCAAATACAAACAAGAAAATGCATGGGCCCTTCCCTTGTCTATTATGTTTCCATAACACCTAATCCACAGACCATACCTTCTTTCAATGAGATTTTGCCCTTCATATGTGGTGGTCATTGGGATCAGCATTCCCAACGACTTATTATATTCATTCTCCCTCTATATTAACACAAATTTTCTCATCAAGTGCAAAACATCCGTAAACATTAGTTTCTAGTAAAAATATTTGTGCATGCCTCTGACACATTTGTCTAGAGTGTGATGTAAGACCTTTTCATAATTTATGTGTTACTCTAGGTAGTATAATTGATATTATTAAAATAGAGATCTGATCATCTTATACATGGTTACAATTCCCTTTATTTTTCCATGTTCACTAGCATGATTACTCCATCCAAACACACCATCAATTCCTCTAGGACAAACCCTGATTGGCCCAACTCAAAGTCCAACCTTCAGAAAAAGACTTAGATAGTTGCCTCTCTTCGACTAGCCCAACCACCTTGTTCCCTGATCAAACACTACCAAAAAACATAGTATATGTGACAGTCATGTAAAAGGCTACACATTTTAGGTGATATGGTTGTACATCTCTTATAATCTACATAGACATGTGTGAAATAGATGACATACATTTAGCATTTTGAAAAGGTTACATACTTTAGGTAATATACATGTAAATCATCTATAATTTGTATAATCCTATGTAATATAGATGACATACATTTTATCATACATGAAAGGGTTACACCGAATATGTGACATACATTTGAATCACCTATGTTCTAATGGGGGTTTTCCATATAGGTTACATGTATATGAGTCACATGTGATCTATAAGGGGGTATATATTTAGGTGACATGCATGCATGTCACCAAAATTTTAGGTGACACATGTACTGGTCACCTAAACTTTAGGTGATAGACATGTCAGTCATTCAACATCTCTCAACCAATATTAAGCATCAACAATCTTCTCAATGTCACTTCGTGGGGATATATCAATACATTTATTGACAAATCATAAAGGAAGATATGTGAGGGAAATTGTTGTTGAGAGTCTTTCTAAGTAATCTGGAGCGTCAATCATAGAAGGATATCGGCATAATATCTTCCCCCCCAAACTCATATATGTCTCTTTTCTGAACGTTCTAAGGATAATGGGCATTTGTTTTGCGAGGCAAATTGCTCCTTGACAGCGGCTTCTGTAGACCACCCACCCCCAACAACAATTGCTATAAAAGAGTGTTAGTTATCGAAAGCACTCAAATGACCTTTCTCCCATTGTCTCCAAACTCATACGCATCTCTTTTATGAATAGTTAAGAGGACAATACATATATACATGACTCGAATCTAAGCATTTTCAAGGACTTGCTATGAGAGAACACTATCATGATATGGCCCCTAGCTCCACCCAGAAGCATTTTCACAGACTTTTTACCGATACACATTGTCATGATATGGACCATAGCTCCTCACTAATACATGTTGGGAGATTTCCATGAGAGGACATTCTCATGATATGGGTCCAGTCTCCTCACAAATGCATTTTTAAGAACTTGTTGTGAGAGGACACTACCAAGATATGGGCCACAAGTCCTCAAAGTTGCATTTCAAGGAACTTGTTGTGAGTGAACATTGTTATGGTATGGTTCATGGATCCTCCCAAATGCATTTTCATGGGGATATTTTAGTACGTTTATTTGACAACTTGTAAAGGAGAGTGTAAGAGAAAATGTAGTTGAGAGTCATTCTAAGTGATTCGTAAATGGATATTGGCATGAAAATAGTCACCAAACTCATACATGTCTCTTTGGTGATCATTCTAAGGCCAATGGTCATTTGTCTTATGAGGAAAATTTCTCCTTGGCAACATCTTACATAGTTCTTCCACTCCCAACAATGATTCCTGCAAATGGTAGGTCGCTGCCATAAGCACCCAATCAACCAGGCTTCAATTGTCCCCAAACTCATATATGTCCATTTATGAATAGTTAAGAGGAAAATACATATATACACATCTCAAGGACTTTTTTGTGAGAAGACAATGTCATGACATAGGCCCTTGCCCCTCCTCGAAGCATTTAATGGACTTGTCTGAGATGACATTGTCATGTTATGGGTCGTAGCTCCTCGCACATGCATTTTGGGGGAATTTCCCAAGAGGATTCGCATGATATGGGCAAGGATACTCACAAATGTAGTTCAAGGACTTGTTATGAGTGACCATTATCATGATATGGGCCCAAGATCCTCACAAGTGTATGTCAATAGACTTGTTGTGAGATGATATTGTCATGATATGGGCCCAAGATCCTCACAAATGCATTTCAAGGGACTTGTTGTGAGATGATATTGTCATGACATGGGCCATGGCTCCTCGTAAATGCATTCACTATCAATATATGGCCCATGACACCTATTTAATGCATTTTAAGGGACAAGTTGTGAAAGGACACTATAATGATACGGGTCATGGCACCCCCCAAATACATTTTTAGGGACGTTTTGTGAGATGACATTTGTCATGATATGGGCCCTGACACCACGCAAATGCATTTTCATGGACTTGTTGTAAGAGGACGTTCTCATGATATGAGACCTAACACCTCTCAAATGCATTTTTAAGGACTTACTATGATATGACATTGTTATCATATGTGCCATGGAACCTCCCAAATGTATATTTAAGGACTTGGCATGAAAGGAGATTGCCATGATATGGGCCCTAACTTCACCCAAATGCATTTTTAGGGGCTTATTATGAGAGGAAACTGTCAATATATGGGTCATGTCTCCTCCTTAATGCATTTGAAAGGACATGTTGTGAAAGGATACTATCATCATATGGGTCATGGCACCTCTCAAATGCATTTTTAGGGACTCGATGTGAGATAACATTTGTCATGATATGGAACCTGACACCTCCCAAATGCATTTTTATAGACTTGTTATGATAGGTGTTTTCATGATATGGGCCCTAACACCTCCCAAATTCATTTTCATAGACTTGTTGTGAGAGGACGTTGTCGTGATATGGGACCTAACACCTCCCAAATGAACTTTTAAGGACTTACTATGAGATGACATTATGATCATATGCTCCATGGTACCTCCCAAATGCACTTTTAAGGACTTACTGTGAGATGACATTGTGATCATATGCTCTATGGCACCTCCCAAATGTATTTTCAAGGACTTGGAGTGAGAGGATGTTGTCATATACGGGCCCAAACTTCACCGAAATGCATTTTTAGGGACTTATTATGAGAGGACGTTGTCAATATACAGGCCTTGGCTCCTCCTTAATGCATTTGAAGGGACATGTTGTGAAAGGACATTATCATGATCTGGGTCATGGCACCTCCCAATTGCATTTTTGGGGAGTTGATGTGAGATAACATTTGTCATGATATGGACCCTGACACCTCCCAAATGCATTTTTATGGACTTGTTGTGATAGGATGTTGTCATGATATGGGACCTAACACTACCTAAATGCATTTTTAAGGACTTATTGTGAGATGACATTGTCATCATATGTGCCATGGCACCTCCCAAATGTATTTTTAAGGACTTGGCATGAAAGGGGATTGTCGCCATATGGGCACAAACTTTACCCAAATGCATTTTTAGGGGCTTATTATGAGAGGAAATTGTCAATATATGGGTCATGTCTCCTCCTTGATGCATTTGAAAGGACATGTTGTGAAAGGACACTATCATCATATGGGTCGTGGCACCTCCCAAATGTATTTTTAGGGACTTGTTGTGAGATAACATTTGTCATGATATGGGACCTAACACCTCCCAATTGCATTTTTATGGACTTATTATGAGAGGACGTTGCCATTATATGTGCCCTTACACCTCCCAAATGCATTTTCATAGACTAGTTGTGAGAGTATGCTGTCGTGATATGGGACCTAACACCTCCCAAATGCATTTTTAAAGACTTACTGCGAGATGATATTGTGATATTATGATCCATGGCGCCTCCTAAATGTATTTTCAAGGACTTGGCGTGAGAGGATGTTGTCATATATGGGCCCAAACTTCACCGAAATGCATTTTTAGGAACTTATTATGAGAGGACGTTGTCAATATACGGGCCCTGGCTCTCTTTAATGCATTTGAAGGGACATGTTATTAAATGACATTATCATGATCTAGGTCATGGCACCTCCCAATTGCATTTTTGGGGAGTTGATGTGAGATAACATTTGTCGTGATATGCACCCTGACACCTCCCAAATACATTTTCATAGACTTGTTGTGAGAGGAAATTGTCATGATATGGGACCTAACACCTCCCCAATGCATTTTTAAGGACTTGATGTGAGATGACATTGTCATCATATGAGCCATGGCACATCCCAAATGTATTTTCAAGGACTTGGCATTAAAAGAGATTGCCATGATATGGGCCCAAACTTCACCCAAATGCATTTTTAGCGGCTTATTATGAGAGGCAAATGTCAATATATGGGCCATGTCTCCTCCTTAATGCACTTTAAAGGACATGTTGTGAAAGGACACTATACTCATATGGGTCGTGGCACCTTCCAAATGCATTTTTAGGGACTTGATGTGAGATAACATTTGTCATGATATGGGACCTGAAACCTCCCAAATGCATTTTGATGGACTTGTTATGAGAGGACGTTGTCATGATATGGGACCTGACACCTCCCAAATGCATTTTAATATACTTGTTGTGAGAGTATGTTGTCGTGATATGGGACCTAACACCTCCCAAATGCATTTTTAAGAACTTACTGTGAGATGACATTGTGATCGTATGCTCCATGGCACCTCCCAAATTGTATTTTCAAGGACTTGGCGTGAGAGGACATTGTCATGATATGGGCTCAAACTTCACCAAAATGCATTTTCAGGGACTTTTTATGAGAGGACACTGCCAATATATGGGCCATGTATCCTCCTTAATGCATTTGAAAGGACATGTTGTGAAAGAAAACTATCACGATATGGATCGTGGCACCTCCCAAATGCATTTTTAGGGACTTGATTTGAGATAACATTTGTCATGATATGGGCCCTGACACCTCTCAAATGCATTTTGATGGACTTGTTATGAGAGGACATTGTCATGATATGAGACTTGACACCACCCAAATGTATTTTTAAGGACTTACTATGAGATGACATTGTCATCATATGTGCGATGGCACCTCCCAAATGTATTTTCAAGGACTTGGCGTGAGAGGATATTGTCATGATATGAGCCCAAACTTCACCCAAATGAATTTATAAGGACTTATTATGAGAGGACACTGTCAATATATGGGCCCTAGAACCTCCTTAATGCATTTGAAGGGACATGTTGTGAAAGGACACTATCATGATATGGGGCATGGAACCTCCCAATTGCATTTTAGGGACTTGATGTTAGATAACATTTGTCATGATATGGGCCCTAACACCTCCCAAATACATTTTCATGGTCTTGTTGTGAGAGGACGTTGTCATGATATGGGATGTGACACCTCCAAAATACATTTTTAAGAACTTACTGTGAGATGAAATTATCATCATATGTTCCATGGCACCTCCCAAATATATTTTCAAGTACTTGGTGTGAGAGGACATTGTCATGATATGGGCCCAAATGCATTTTTAGGGGCTTATTATGAGAGGACATTGTCAATATATGGGCCATGTCTCATCCTTAATGCATTTGAAGAGACATGTTATGTAAGGACACTATCATGATATGGCTCCAATTGTCTAACTTGGTGTTTGGAGTTGCTTCATTATCTCTAAGGAAAGTAATATAGTTTTCTTACTCTTACCTTGCATGTACATGATCTTGCACATACATGATTGTTCCTAGTAGAAAGTTGCTTCCTTTACCTAGTGTTTGTGTTTGTATGTTGATTCTTGAGTAGTGCATTTTCCTGGATTAACCCTAACCGTTGTGCGCAAACCTCCCCTTGGAAATGGAAGTTTTTGCACTTGCATGTTTATAGAAAATGATGGGTTTTTCTCTCTCAAATGATAGATGACATATGACTGGTCGCCAAGTTCTTTCTCTTATGTGGTTTCCAATTTTTGAACCTTTAGTGGGCGATGGAGAATTGGGCTCTTAGTGGTCGCCACAAGTTGTGATTTCAATCGGTCTCAAAGTTTTATGTCTTCATCAACCGCCAAAGTGATCTAACCCTAGTGATCGCTATGTGAAATGGAATGCCTATTCTTCCATGTCACGTTGACATTAAAGTGTAGTTTTTTGGTGACATGAAATGAGAGCGCAACCAAATCCACCTCCTATTATTCCATGCCAAATTAGGGATCTTACATGCCTATTCTTCCATGCCAAATTAGGGGTCTTACATGGAAATCCCCTCCTTAGCAACCAAATCCACCATTATGTGATTTCTCTAACTTATCATGAGGCAAGACTCTCGTGAGGATGTTCTAATCCCATGATCGGAGCAATTTTAGTAACTTGTCATGTGATGACATTTCCTCATCTAACATGGAAGGCCTCTCCTCCCATGTAACACTGGCATTGTAGTCCTCTAAAATGTGATTGCTCTCGCGTATCGTGAGATGTCACTCTCATGACATGGACCTAAACTCATTATAGGCACTTCCTCCTCCATCATGGACTCCCTGGGTCACCTTGGCATACCAACCATCTCCTATGTGATTTCTCTCACTTATCATGAGAGACCATTCTCATGATGTGGTCCTGAACTCATCGCTTGTGCTATTTGGTGACTATTATAAGATTGCACTTCCTCATCTGACATTCAATGACCCTCCTCTATGAAAGGGGACTTACTCATGTGAGAGGAAATCCTTACACCTTGGTGTTCCATTCCTGTGTGAGAACATGTGATCTCTAACACCATTGTTAGAGGACACACTCATGATGTGGGCCTAAATTCATCTCAAATATAGTTTTTTGACTTTTTGTGAGAGGTAACTACATCATCTAACATTGTGGTAACTTTATTCTTGATGTAGTTTTTATTATTGTTCGTGAAAGGGAACTCTTATGACATAGGTCTATGTTTATCACTTTTGTAATTTTGATGTGTTTTCATGAGAGGGAACTTTCTCATCCAACAAGGAAGGTCCTCCTTCCTAGGTCACTTAGCATGCGAGTCCTCAATGACGTTATTTATCTCATGTCAGAAGAGTTTACTGTCATGATGTGGACCTAAACTCCCCCCTTCTATTATTTTAGTGACTTCTTTTGAGAGGGAACTTTCCCATTTGATATGGATGACCCTCCTCCCATGGATGCCTTGGCATATTAGTCGTCCACAATGTGATTTCTCTCATTTATTATAGGACAAAATTCTCATAATTCAATTCTAAGCTCATCCCCAGTGTGAAACTCTAAAATCTTGATGAACATGCATTTATCTATGATCAAAGACTCAAAATAAGGCACCAGGTTACATTTGGGATAAGCGATAGGCACCTCAAACTCTCAAACTTAGTATTACCAACCTAGGTGAGGAAAAATAGAATCTTCAAGGAGGAAAATGAGGTGCAAACAGTAGGTTTATTTATATAACTCATACATGACCACAAGGGGGGGGGGAATAAGGGTTAGAGGAATTATAAAATGCATATAGAAATGGATCATATGTGTTCATATTATTGCACCACAATGGGGTTGAAAAAGAAGAAGGAGAAGGATCTACACTCTGGTCCTCTATGATGAGATTTCTCTAACTTATCATAACATGACACTCATACAATGAATACCTAAACTCTTAAGGTAAATGAAGTAAGGATTGTGATCATTTTAATAGCTTAAAGCATGTTGACAACCCCAATCAATAATAATAAATACACCCACATTGAACTATTTTCTCATTCTTTATCTTCAATTATCTCAACATATAATTGTTATCATGACTCAACAACATCAAAACATACTTTAATTTCCAAAACAAAAAGATTTTCCAATTATCTATCATTCTTCTTACCTTTGCATCATCTATCCATTTACATCTAGGGACGATAAAAAAATTAAACATGTCCAATCCAATCCTACCCGACTCAACAAAAAGAGTCATATTTTTATGGGTATGTTTAGTTTTTGGGTTGTACCATGATTGGCTTGAGTCGGGTTTGGTCACGTCTTGTCTACTCTGTGTTGGGTCGATTCAGGTTGGGTCTCAAGTTTGTCATTTTTTTTGCTAATATTTGTATAGAGTATTTTTTGAGAATTTTGGGTACAAAAGGGTTTGCTCAGCTCTGGGTCCATTTTGCTTAGGTTTTTATAGGTACTGGTCTGTTCAGCATGTTTGGGCTCAGGTCTATTTCAAGTCTGGTCCCTACGGGTATGGGTTCAATATGAATTGTGTTTGTTTGGACCAGATCCAACAAAACTCAATCCATTATCAGGGCTACTTACATCATGTTCTTCTACCCAAATCAAGGTTAATTTGCATTTTAATGAAAATACATGTATAACTTGTCAATTTGTCCATCATATCATTCTCATAATCTCCCCTTCTCCTAATCTAAATCCAATGACTCAATAATAACATTGATGAAAAGGATTCCCCTCCCATTATCACACATAATTGGCCCGCCCATAGAATGTTATCCCTCTATGAAGGGGAAAACACCCGCCTCAAATTCACAAGGAACGGAATAAATATTAACCCTTGCTCATAGATAATCTACTGAAAAGGGTTAGGTACTATCATATATACATATATATGTTTAGTTTTTTCCAATGCGATAAAGTTACACAGTGTCCATTTATCTTTGATAAAGAGGTATTTCTATGGGTTTGCCTTGGTATCGTGTCAAATTCACTAATAGTCGTACCCCAAAACATGGTCATCCTCTATCCCAAACTACAATCAACCCCCCGTAGTCATGCTCTACAATCACACGATCGGCCTCTCGTCATCTGTCACACGGTTGGCCTCTCCTCGCATGTCGCCCAGGAGTTCTCTCCTTACCAGTTTCTCAGGAGTTCTCTCCTTGCCAGTGCCCTTGAAGTTCTCTCCCAAATCACAGAGCAACCCTTCTGGAATAGAATCCAGTGCCCGATGAAATGCTACATAGGGCTGGTATTTGTTGTTCAAGACCGCAACACCACTGTTGGTGGTACGTCCCCTAGTAAGCTATCACAATTTTATTGTTCTTTTCCTTCACCATACCTGTATTCCTTCATTCTCTCTTTCTCTAAATACTTTAATACCCTAGTTTCTTTGTTACCTTGTGGTGGTGCCAGATGAAGATCACATGCTCGATGAAATGCCTTTTGGTGTTGGATATGCCCTTGAGTCACAAAGATGATGAGTGGCCCTTGTGACACGAGGTAAGCAACAAGTATGTCACATTGACTGAAATGCTTCACGTTCACTGGAGTCTCCCAAATAAGTGGACATCCCACTTGTGCATGTTTCTTTGCTAAAACAACTCCCATTAAAACCCATGCCCCAAGATCTACTGGTGCATGAAGAAAACTCCTTTGGCCCCCTTCTATGCTCGACATTGTTGCTTATTATAAAAACAATGGCTACCACTGTCATTAGAACTACTAAGTTTAATGCCTCAGATTGTAGCCAGTGAGTCCAACACCCCTATCTTTAACTGAGGCATTCGACGCTCTATTATTTAACCAATGAATATGTGCCCTAGCTTGGAATCGGTGTCCTATCTACAATGCATCCCATAATTGGGCATTGTTTCTTTGCTAATTCTTACTGGTGTAGATCATCCACGTTACTAACATTGCCAGATCAGACCAATACAATCAAAAGATGGCATCTTGACTCTAGCAGGGTGATCGTCCCTCTATGGATGCACTTTGTGGATGATGCTTGCTCATCCTTTCCTATTATTATGTTAAGTATGTTTTGTAGCACTTGACCCTTTTATTGACCTATCTTGGGCATAGATGCTATTTGTTAATTTTTTTCTTACTGATATGGACATCGAACAGTGTGAGATATAATAATATCGACATCTCCATATTCATCTTCTTTTGTCTATAAGTAGTTGTTGCTTATATTCCATTATGTTGCTTTAAATAAAGGGGATCTCTACTATCATGTGTCAAGTTTTGTGTGACTTCTAATGATGGGTACCTATGCTCCCTACAGATACGATTGGTAGTAGTTAGGTGACTCAAAGATGTGACTCTCCTTCTCTGGTGGTGGTAATGGAGGATATCCAAGGGGATGACTCCACTTAAGATGACACTTGCACTCTATTACAAATAATTCTTCTTGTGTGGCTTGAATTGCATCACAATCAAAATATTTCAATTCCATCTTCTTACTTGCAAATGTGATGTGTATACAAACCGTGTTCCATACAACCATGCCCTCAGGCTTCTCCAAGCAGTTGAGATTTTGGAGAAGGTAAAACCATAGTTTCGTATTTTTATTTTTTTGCTTCCACTTATCTAGTTTTTCCATCTTCTTACTCGCAAATTTGATGTTTACAACCATGATCCACACAACCATGCTCTCATGCTTCTCCAAGCAGTTGAGATTTTAGAGACGGTAAAGTTAAAGTTTCCTATTTGTAAATTTTTTGCTTCAACTTATCTAATTTCTTTTGGTTCTATTTTGGTGTGCAAATGGTCACAAATTAAGACATAGAATCATGACCACTGTGGCATGAACATCTTCATATCATAGGTAATATAAAGAATTGAGAAGGCAATCTTTTTAGTTATTGCATATTTACTGCAATGTGGTTTGTTATCCACATGTTATGTACAAATGTTTTAATCAGGCTATTTGGGGAATGGACGCCATCTACTAAGCAAGTCTGGGACAGAAAATACAACTATTTTGTTGTTTCCTTCCTTCAAAAAATTGATCTTGTTGATAACGTAGTCTCTACATGATCTTGGGAATGATAGTGTCCCTCTAGATATAGATTACATAAATGACTTTATTGGGAATGGAGGTTCAAGACCAGTATTTGAGGTACGACATGTGGTCATGCTCTTGTATTTTCAGTATGTTATCATTATAAATAGAACATGTAGGTTTCTTAATTTTTTATCTATGTATATCTTAACTTTCGGTCTATGTATATACTTTTGACATGGCCTCATAAATGTTGTCTCCAAGCTGTATGTCTTCTTTGAGTTCAATTGATTGTTACCCGTCTACTATATGATTCTTAGATTTACTAGGTAGTCAAAAAATTATATAGTTTTCCATGCAGTTTGTATCTCCCACCTTTAATGATGAGAAGATCAAGTCGTGGCTATATGATACTTAAGGTCCAAGAGTTGATTATGATGATGGTGCACAAAAATGTCATATAGTACCAACGGAACAATGTAAAATTATGTAATTTTGAAAAGCCAATTGCCATTTAAGTGCATTTGATTGTTTGGTCATTAAATCTTGTATATTCTAGTTATAGGGATTTCAAGGGATTTAATTCATACCACATTGTTTTTGCTATCAGTTGTAGAATCTAGACCTATATATGAAATTGGGTATTGGTCATATTGAATGGACTATAGTAGGGTACTATCGTGTAGGGAGTATTGACTTTGGACAAATACTAGTGAAGATGGCTTTGGTGGACAACCTCTAGAATATTGTGAGAAGGATGTCTCATGCAAATTGGAAAATAGATTTACTTCTAAAACATCTTAGGTATTGACACTTGTGTCTAGTTATTTAGTTGTTCTTTCTTAAAGAGGAGTAATAAGAGGGGGTGAATCCCTAGTGGGGTGATAAATTGTTGATGGTATTTCCCAGGGATCAAAGCTAGGTCACTTCATTGGTGTCCTTTGGTCTGATCCACTGGGCTAGTTCTGCCCGACTTAGTTAGTTATTTAGTTTGGTAATGTAGTTTGTGTTATAATTTAGCCTTGCTTTCTAGTTTTGTTACAATTGAATCAGAGAACTCCATCACCAACCCCATACTAGCATGACTGAAATGCTAATAAAGGATAACCTTAAGGAAACCAACAAGTCTTAGGAAGAATTTAGCTAACAACATAAAGAGAATGTCATAAAAAGAAAACACTAAATTAAACATGGTAGTTACATCCATATCTAGTGGTCCCAGTGTTTCAGTGAGAGGGAAATCCGCAAGAGAGTCCCCAGTTTCAAGAAAAAAAGGTTGAAAAGAGTGAGAAGCTCCCTGACACAACATCCACATGCTCAATTGTCACTGTGAACAAGTTGCTAGAAGAGGAAATACAACTATTATTAGTCTAGTGAATTAACGTTAAAATACCAACGCATGCAACTACTGAGACACCCAAACCTCATGATTTATCCACAACTTCTACTACATCTTTATTTATCCAACCACTCACAGACTCCTAGAAAGTCAAATTAGGTGAACAAATATTTGTATATGGCTCACTACTGTGGGTAATTTATTATTTCTATTTGTGATATTTTGGTTCTTTTCTCATTCATTTGTGTGGTTTTTCAAAAATGCAGTCAAGGAATGCTACCTAAAGAGTCCACAATGATCCCAAAATTTGGCAATCTTGGTACTTTTTTCTTAACTATTTTTTGGCTTGAATTGTTATAGTGTGACTGTTAATCTTCACTTGTTACTTTTAAAGTTGGTGGACAAACCCAATCAAAAGGTGTTTGGCATGTTGTGGCTGAAAAGCACCACAATCAAAGGTCACCACTTTGTGAAACCCCTTCTCGTCCTAGTATAGTGTGCTCTAAATAATACCTAGTTATGTTGGTTATTTACAATGTAATTCTAATTTTAAAACTTCATCTTGCAGTTCACAAGGGTGAGGATTTTTCTCCTAAAGGCATTCCTCAGAGAAAAGTTGCTAGTATACCCCCCACTCCTACTATGTTGGGATCAAAAGTCCTTCTCCAGTCATCATGTCATCTAGCATTATTCTACCTCCTTCAGCCTAGACCATTCTATCTCATGATATATCAGCTTGTAATGTTTCAAGAGACAAATTGATCTTGGTCAACCATTTCCCCAATGCAGACCTACTGTTCTTCAAAAGTTAGACAGCAAACAGGGCCTTCTTTAGCTGTAGAGGATGTTGCAAAAGTAGCTACTTGTGATTTAGCTCTGCAAGCTACACTCATGGTTGATGAGACAACCACACAAAGCAAAGCAAACTCAGTTCCTTGAGGCCTTCATCGCTGTTGCAATATTTGTTGTCTTTCACAAAGCAAACATGTCTGCTATTTGTGTTGCACATGGAGGCGTAAGAAGAGTGGAAGTTACTTCTGCTGCTGCTAAGCAGGCTGAGATTTTGGATGCCAAAGTAAAAGTAGTTGAATTTGTAGCAGGAGCTCTAGTGGTCTGTTTGATCCCTTGTGTGTTCCCCTGAGTGGTAGGCCTCGGGATTTTACTGGAAATATTGGCCATAACATGTTACTGTTGATCCACTAGTGAACAAATATATCTTAGAAAATGCACAACCCTTGAATGAAATTGTAGAAAATTTGGATCTAAATACTAAGCAGATCGATCTGCTTCCATCAAGTACTAGAGAACTATGTTTGCAAGTTGTTCAAGGGGCAAGGGCCATGTCCTCCCCTCTGTAAATCAATATTACAATTTAATAGAAATGCAGATTTGATATGTCCATTTTACTGGTTTCTAATGACAAGTCAATTATGCCTTCGTGTTGGAAATGACTTGCAATTTTCTTTAAAAAGGTGTATGTATTAGATGTTATCTGTAATGTTAAATTGTATGGTGTCAATTGTTGGGCATTACATATATGCACATGTTGTGCATGAGTATCACCTATTGTCATCACTTTTATGAAATGGGTGACATCGGTTAATGTGATTTTTTAAACATGGGTGATGTTCTCTGCTGTCACCTATTATTATGTTTTAAAATCTGAAAATTACTAATAGATGACATTCATTCCACATAGGTTACACAGCACAAAGCCCACACTTAATAGGTGACATTCATTTGATTGATGATAGGTATCTACTTCACCTTTTTGCTTAAACTTAACATGTTTGAATGTCACCTATACCTCAATTTTTAATAGTGAAATAACTAAATATAATACTAAATCTAAATTCCTCTCCTTTAATTCCATTTTGTTTGTTTGTTGTCCTTCAGGGGCTGTATCCAATGGAGTCCTCCTCTTCAAAACATTAACGTCCTATAGGGGTCTATCTAAGGGAGCACTCCCTTCACTTGGCAAACATCTTATTCCACCGATTATATTCACTTAATATAAAAACTCCGCTAATGGAGTGTTCCGCTTGGGTTTCTAGTTGTTGCCTTACCGGAAACTTTCCGTCCTTGTGATGTCTTCTTGGTCAAGGTGTTACAGAAAACCTATTTTATTGATCTTTCTTGAGAAAGATCACATGAATTTGGTAATGTTGAGATTAGGCGAACCATCCCGATGCCCTAGTGGGCGGATTGGTGATGGAAGTACAGAAAAGCCCAACTCCCGTCTTATAATTGCAAAAGCGAGACCTTGAACCGGAAGAGGGATCCTTCCAGAGGGTGGAAGACACAATGCATGCACGATGCAGTTGGTCGACCCCTAAAGCTAATAATCATCAGCCACTCACCTTCCGCTTGGAGTTTCCTTGCCCCGCTGTTGCCATCACTCTTGACTGACCTTTTCAGCTCCATCATTTCACAAGCTTCCGAGCGTAGATATACATCTCAATCATCCCCGTTTCCTTTCTGCAAATAGATTACAACGCTGCAGTTGCTGAAGAGGTGCATCACCCTCGCTCCCACGGAACCTTCTTCTCGGGTCACCATTATTGACGTCGTCATTCGTCGTGTGAATTTGACAAATCGAGCCTGCTGATTAATGATGAATTCAAACCAGTCTGGAAATATGACAAATCAAGGTCGGGGTCAAGAGATCGATTAATTCATCACAAAACCAGACCAGACCCATCATTCTATTTGTTTTCAACAATGTGAACAACGGATACAGTTATCCGACAATATAAAGATTGTTCCAGCCTAGTGGCCATCGATGGATCTTTATATTTAAACAGATTTCGGTACAAATGTATTCATGGCCATTTTTGGTTGGAGACATAGGATATGACAAATTGAATTGCACGTGCTGTGTGCCAAGTTGTGATGTAGATGCTGTAACATTAGTGGGAGCGCAACCCTTGATGTGGTTAGTTTGGGTACCCGTTTCACACAACCGCGCAAGGTGTGTAAGAAAGAAGTGTATCCTCTTGGAAAGCTGCCGGGTTTTTCCCGGAGCACACGCAGGCAAGGACGCAAGCGCAAGATATCGACCAACCAACAACCACCTTATCAGGCAGGTATCTGTTGGCTAGAGAACAACAGATACACCCAAGGCTCAGTCTGATTATCGCAAGATTTATGTGGATCCTTCTTTTTGACAAATTTGTCACTGTATCATTTTCCTGTGTCACCTGCCTCAATATATAATTACCTTTCTTGATCTTGAAAGACGACGTCGTCAAGTCACTGATTAGCCAACCGATGTCTGGGGTTCTCCTTGCCCGCACTCATTTCTGTTGTGCACAATCCCATAGTTTACGGATAGAACCAGAGGCATCTTTGTATCGATCGACAGAAACAGCAAAGAAAACCTTAGTGGTTGGCAGGCCTGGGAAAAAAGGTTCCAAGCGGCCGTAGGTTTGGCTCTCTTGTCGGCGCTACTTTTAATAGCCACGCAACATGTTCTGTCTCTACTTTAGGATTGAAGTGTAAGATGGAATTTGAACAGCAGGCAGAAGGCCTCAATGGATGATATAGTGGAAGCACGGATGATGCATTGACGGTAGGGATGGCATGACATTTGAGTTGACCGGGCTGTCTTTTGGGTCAGCACTTTCTACACCAACCTTGGGAAAACTTACAAAAGATGGATGTTACGTCTAAATGCTAATATGCCCAAGTTTATCAGGCATGACACATTGCCTATTCCTAACAAGACATAGTCAACTGAATTACGCATAAATCATCTTCATAACAAGTCATAACTTTCACATAAACATGGAAATAAAGGTAAGCTTTATGTGAATTAGTTTAAAGTAATCATATTGAGGGATGTTTAATTACTTGATAGACCATTTCTAGGTTAAAGTTGATATCTTGAACGAGATGCATATGAGATGATGACTTTTGGGTTGAACTTAACACATGTGGTTCTAAATCCCAAACCTAGACCTACAATGACCATGTGTTTTTCATATTTAATCAAACTTGGGTTAGGAAAAAATAGCACAATATGTCTAAGATAAGAGGAGTTGGGTATCATTAAGAACAATATATCCTTTGGAATAACAATAATGATGAAGATGCCATTGTATCGTTATGGGCATCCTCATGGCATCAAACAACATATCCTTTGGAATAACAATAATGATGAAGAAGTGTGTATATAGTCTAATCAGTGTTTCATATCAGTAGCCATTAACAATTTAATACATGTTATATAACTCACCTTGAATAGACTAGAGATTTAAATTGAGAAATATATAATGAGCATACAAAAACATAATACAACATACACATAGATGCCACTTCCATGAGAAATATCCTTCAAAATAACACGTTAAAAATGTTTTTCATTCTACAAGTTCTTGGATTGATGGGCACATCTTCTACTTCTATCCCTTATTTCTTTTGTTGTGTTCTCATTCCTTCATTAGAATGCAAAGTATCCCAAACATCTACCTTCATTGTAAGTGTTATGCTACTCACATGCCACTTGTGATCATACACCAAATCTCAAAGTATGACCCTTCTTTGTCTAAGTTCCTTCACTAGAGTCTTACTTTCCATGACCCACCCCCTCATCCATTCCCCCCAAGGATTATCATGACCTAGATCACCAAGTGTATCATAATACCATACTATCTATTTATCTAAGTCTAACTTATAAAATATTTTAATTAATTGAAATTATATTATATACATCAATTTTTATATATGTTATCAATGAAATTGGGTATACATGTTTCCTATTCTAACCATTATTCTACCTCCATACATACATGCATGATGACATGTGGAAATTTTTGACAGGTGTCTTCTTTTTCTTCTTCTTAGAATCCCATGGATTCATGATTTCACCTCAAAGCATCTACCTTAACTCCTGAACGTATTCAACCTTCAATGTAATTAATAAATAAACTATAATATTAGAAAGATAGAAATCTTGGTCTTTATTGTTTAGAATCAACGAAATACTACTAATACGTGTTAATAACCCTAAATTAGTAAGTAAGATACGAAAACAAGTTCAATTTGGTTCTATCATAATCATATCAATTTAATGAAGAAACACAAATAGGAACATATATAATGACTACAATACTTATACATATTAAAAAAACTATTAGATTAGTCAAATGAATGATTGTGAATGGAGAAGTGAGCAAGGAATACTAATTAGAAAATAAACACTAGCACTATGTGGTTTGTCACCACCCATATAGGTAGCGTGTCATACTTATCACATTTAAAATTTTAGTCATCCCAATTTGATAAACAAACTAATTAGGTAAAGCCATTGACATTGGTAAAAAAGGGATCACAGATGATATAGAATATAATCCTAGATTTCATGTGGTAATTGCTATATATACTCTCAATAAGTCACAACTCATTTAGGTACATTAATGATGTTTTTGGTCAAATAACACACAACACACACAATGTAAGATCCCATGTTTTTAAATAAAATAAGTTTAGGTTCTTAATTGCAAATTTTCAACTACAAATTTCAAAACATAAACATTGATGAAAGCTACTTCAAATATTGAATGATTTATATGAAATATGATATAAAGAGATAGAAAAAAATATATATATATACCCCCTTTTCTTTTTGTTGTGATAAAATGAATTATATATACATAAAATGATATATGCATTATTCTCTCTTTTTCTCTTTCCTCTAGAGATAACTTTCCCATGAGAAATAAAAGATAATAGGAATTCCTTGAATAGGTAGAGACTCTAATTTCTAAATTTAACTCAAGTAATTCAATGAACAAATGATTCTTCATCTTTATCTCACCTTGTAATACAATACGTTAAGATAATGACCTATTTAAATTGTTAACAAAAGTTTATGCAAATATAAAGCTAACTTGATAAAACTATTAGAGACCCCTTAGTCTAAATATGATCTGAACTTGAAGTCATTAGGACTTCATTTGACCCTTGAAATGAATTAGTAAAGTTGGCATATAGTTTTGATTAATGAATAATTAAATATTTGATTCATACATTGACTAAGACTAAGTTTTGGCTTTTAGATGTCATGCTGACATTTTCCATTTTTCTCACCAGAAGTCTGATGTCATGCATTTTTGTTTGGATGTGAACTCACTCTGGGCCTTTGGATGCCTATTGTAGGGCTCAGGAGTTGTCTCCTACCTTGAGTATGAGACCATGAATAGGAAAACCAATGCATGGTTTACCCTATCTCTTAGATCACCCTCCAGAGAGTCCCTCCTACTGAAATCCATTTACCTTTGCAATCCTCATCACCACCTCAACCTAACAATTGCTGGTTTGAGGGGACTTCCTTCTGTATTGAGAAAACGTCCAATAGGTTGGGACTCTCCCTGCCGCCCATCTTTACAGAACACACTTCTGACTCTTACACTTGTATATAGGGATGCCTAATGTACAGCTAGACCCCATGCTTGCCTCCTCCACTCTCAATTTGACAAATAGTCTCATGAATTAGTAATGTTGATCTGGTTGTCATCTTTGGCGAACACCTTGCTAGCCCCTGTCTCCTCTCCCCTTTAGTGCAAACTAAAGTGACAATTAGCTTCCATGTTTTCCCTTCTTTATTTTTCCATCACTTGTTCACCTCGGTTTGCCTTGATTCATCATACCCTATATCTACTTTTGATGTACTCATCATCATTTCATCTCCATGGTGATCTCGTGGTCATCCAAATATGGAGATGGATCAGACAAAATTGTCTTGCCTACATGAATGTTTTTCGAGCACTATTTGGTGCTTATTGACTTTGGAGTCATGGTCTCGACTCTCTGACTTCCTTCCCCTATTTTTGTTGCTATGGTGACCAATTCTAGGGCCACAGAAGTCCTCACACTAATGACTATAGCTTTGTCATTGTCAATTTCCCACAAATTGGAAGAGCTCATCGATGGCCCATGTGTCTTGCGAGCATTCTCTAATCTCGACCTTGGTTGGAGATCTGGGCGCCTAAGGATTCTCCTCGCACCAGTGCAACAAATGAGAGGAAGCCCGAGGGAATTATTGCCTCTCTTCCCATGCTGGAGAAATCAAGAAATTTAATGCGGATGGGCATTCTCGTAGATTTCACGCCGTGTTTTTTTACTAAAGCCCCATGTATTAATGCTGATTGAATGATGTTATTACCATGTTGGTTTGATTTAGTGTAAGTCACAAGTTCGTTTCCTCAATATTTTTGTGTTTTATTTAGATCGAATTAATTTTCTAATAAATAAATGTCAAACAAATAGTTTCTTGATTTTTGATTGGTATAAATTCTAAAACTCATAAATAATTATCTACTAATCCAAAAATATGCAAAAATATTTATTGGAAAGGTATTATAATAATGAATCCAGACTTACAATTTTTAAACCATGTTTTGCCTCCTATATCAGTGTTTTATATGGAACCATAAAACCCTATTATCAAGTAACATGTTTATTCATAAACTAACCTAGTAATATTCAATCCAAGTTTTTGTTATTGAATAAATCTAATCAAGTACCCTCTCCCTAATGTATTCAAACCCTAATCAACCCTTATTTGATCTAGGAACTATACAAAGTATTGATTTGTAGCATTTAATGCTTAAATATAGGTGCTTACAACCTAATCAAGATAAGGAGAGGGTGACCTAGAACTTTCTAGGTAAATGGGTCATCTTATTGTGCACAATAAATTCATGGTTGTTAGGATGTTATGTATAAAGTAGAAATTATGATTTCAAGTTCAATATTATAAATTGTGTTCATTGTATCATCTACTTGATGATTGATATATCAAATTTCTTATGGTTACCATGATCACTATGATTAGAGATTATGAGTAATGATTAATTAATTTAAATTTCAAGATTCAAGAGGGAGAAATCTCATCATGATAAAGATTTAAGATCAAGATCATATCAGTGTTCATGAAAATGTCAATGTTAATATAATTGGAAATGAATTAGTTTATATATGCTTCTCAAATAATGGACCTAAAGAGGCTATCAAGGGCTTTCCTAGAATCAAGGGCTTCCCTAGAAATTATGTTTTTTTAAGTGGGTGTCATAGAGAGATGCATATATTTACTGATCAACTCTTCATGATATTAAACAACTGAAGAATGTACAAAATTAATTCAAGTCAAGTATTATTCATGTCAAGTATATATGTATTTTCTCTTTTATAAAACCCTTTAATTATATTTTTTCTTTATTTTCCATGGTTGGGGACATGATATCCCTAGGTTTTGGAGCAAATAAAGACTAAAGAAGAGCAAGCCAAATATTAGAAGACAATCAAGTACAACATTGTGGGGTGCCATCTATCTTAGATGATCCTAATATTTAGAATGCTTCCTTTTATGTTTAAGTTGTTCTATTCTTAGATGTTAGATCTTAGTTCTGGTGAGGAAGTCATGTGTAGTTTCCATATTCAATGAACAATTTATAACTTTTCTATGACAAGGTATGTTGAATTATTTATTTATTTGCAATGAGTATCATGATATGACATCCCTTTTCAAAATTAGATGCTTCTGCTCAGTCATTGTATATATGCAAAAGTGGGGTCTTACATTAATGATATCAGAGCAAATAAGTAAATGGTAGTCAGAAAACAATGCAATTTGTATGTTGTAACCCTAGGTATATGTGACCGTTTTTGTAGATGGTCCCTAAGATTCTGACATGGGAAAGGATAGGGTTGATGGTGTTATCTCATATAGTGAGGGAATTCAACCAGGAAGGAACCCTAAGGATACAATATAGGACTTAGTCCAACCACTCACCAATGCCCTAGGACAAGGACAACGTCAACCCATACACAAAAGCTGACTTTAGAGGACTTATGAAGATAAGGCCTGAATCCTTTGTTGGAGAAGGAGAACGTGATGTTGTTACCAAGGGAGAGGAATGGATTAGAAGTGTAAGGAATTTTTTTGGTGATCATGACTTCCCTCAACAATCTAGGGTTCAGTTTGCAACTCACATGCTAAAGGGAGTTACTCATACATGGTGGGAGATTTTTCTCAACTCAAGAGCAGATGATGCACATGTACTAACATGGGAATGATTTGTTGAAGCCTTCAACAAGAACTATTTTCCATAAGATATTGCAGAGAAGGAGTTGGAGTTTTCCAACCTAGCTCTGGTTGGTGAAATGAGTGTGACCCAATATACCATAAAGTTCAAAATCATCTATAAATATGGTTATGAATATGATGAGCAATGTACAACAAAAAAGTTCATTTGGAGAGTCAAGCCCAACCTAAGATTTCCCTATCAGGAAGAGGCCACATAACCCTTTGGGGAGCCCTAGATGCAACCATAGAGTTAGAAGATCACCCTAAATGGTCCTACAGGAATGAAACATGTTAGAAGAACAACCAATATCAACATCAACCTCCGAACAATCATAAGAGGAAGGAACCTGAGTCCTACTCCATAAGTTGGGAAGGCCCTTTTTCCAACATGCAAGAACAATCATGCAGACCCATACAGGTAGGGCACAAAAGTGTGATACTATTGTAGACAGACTGGACACCTCAGGTTGAGCTGCCCAAAGCTGTTGAAGGAGGATCTAATTTTGAATCAGAATTCACCACAGAATCTGAATAGAAACTAGGACCATACACCTAGGAGACAAGTTAGAATTTTTTCCATGGACTTGGACAAAGAAGATGATGATCAAGGTAACAACTGATTCATGTATTATAATCCCTAAGTGTTTAATTATGCCATTAACAATACATGTGAAATTTAGTTAAGGGCTAAATGAATCCTTAATGTGTGTAGTGGTCTAAGGAAATTTTGAGGATGCTATTTATTTAAGGTGGGTAGAACAGTAACATCCCATGTTTTAAACAAAATAGGTTTAGGGTCTTAATTGCAAAATTTTCAACTACAAATATCAAAACCTTAAACATTGTTGCAAGTTACCACAAATATTGA
Source organism: Alisma plantago-aquatica (assembly GCA_963693085.1). NCBI lineage: Eukaryota > Viridiplantae > Streptophyta > Magnoliopsida > Alismatales > Alismataceae > Alisma > Alisma plantago-aquatica. The sequence continues at coordinate 937,654,698 of OY856409.1, forward strand.
ATACTTTATATGAAATATGATATAAAGAGAGACAAAGAAAAATATATTCCACTCTTTTTTTACTTATGAATAAATGAATTCTATATACATAATATGATATATAGAATTATTCTTTCTCTTCTTCTCTTTCCTCAAAAGATAACTTCTCCAAGAGACACTTATCGAAGAGACATAAAACATAATAATAAGTCATCGAATAGGAGACACTCTTAATCTCAAACTTTAGCTCAAGTACTTCATTGAACAAAGGATAAATTATCGTTATCTCACCTTTTAATACAATTACATTAAGATAATTTCCTATATAAATTATTGAATAAAAGTTTATGAAAACTTGAATTGAATTGGAACAAAAGATTCTAGACCTCTTAATCTATGTAATGTCGGAATTTGAAGTCATTAGGACTTTGTTTGCCCCTCTAAATAAATGATGAGATCTTAGGATATAGTTTTAGTTAATGAATAAATGAATATTTGATTCACACATTAATTAAACCTAAGCTCCATCTTTTGGATGTCACACATACATTTTTCAACTTTTCTCTTATATACTTTGTCATCAAAGTGTTTTCATTTGGATGTGGATTCACTCTGGGAAATTGAATTCCCATCACAGGGCTCGGAAGTTTTCTCCTACCTTGGGTAGGAGACCGGAAATAGAAAACCTAGCCCCATTTTTCCATGTCTCTTCAATCTCCCTCCACAAAATCCTACTACTGAAATCTCTTCACCTTTGCAATACTCATCGACACGTGAACCTAACCATCTTCGGTTTTAGGGGACTTGTTGCACTATTTAGGAAACATCCAATAGGGTTGGGACTCTCCTCGTCAGTCAGACTTCACTGAACACCCTCCTCACTCTTACAACTATAAATAGGGATTCATAATGTACCATTGACCACATGCTTGCTTCCTCCACTCTCAATTTGACTGATAGTCTCTTGAGTTAGCACCACCAGATTGGTTGCCATCTCCAAAGAATATCTTCCTAGCCCCAATCTCCTCTATCCCTTCATTGCAAATTGAAGCGATGGTAAGCTTCCATGTTTTCCCTTCATTATTTTTCCATAGTTTCTTCACCCTTGTTTGCCTTGAATCACTTTACCCTATATTTACTTTTTATGTACTCTTTGGCATTTCATCTGACTATGGAAATGCATCAGATGAGATCTTCAGGCCTACATATGAACATTTTTTTATCACTGGTTGGTGCTTTTTGACTTTGTATTTATGGTCAAATCTTTGAATTTCTTACCCTATTTGTGTTTCCTGATATCCTATTCTAGGGCCACAGAGGTCCTTTCACATCCACAATTGGCATTGTCAATGTCCCGCAAACTGAAAGAGGTCATTAATGGCCCATGTGTCTTGCAAGCACTTGCTAATATCGACCTTGGTCAAAGATCTAGGTTCTTGAGAATGCTCCACACACTGGTCCAACAAAGGAGAGAGGGCAATGATTACCTCACATCCTACAATGGAGAAATTAAGTAATATAACATTGTGGGCATTCTTTTAAATTTCACGATGTGCTTTGTTTTCTTAAGCCTCGTGTATTCATGCTGGCTGGAAGATGTTATTTCGATCCCCTACTGATTTGATTTAATGTAACACATGGCTTTCTTTCTTTAGACTTTTTGTATTTTATTAAAATTAAGTTAATTTTCATTTAAAGAAATTTTACACATATTGTTTCTTGATTTCTTCTTGGTCCACATTTTAAAATCTATAACTAATTATCTACTAATTAGACAAATATGAAAAAATACTCATTGGAAAGGTATTTTAACTATGAATCAAAATTTATAGTTTTAAATAATGTTTTCCCTCTTATATTCTTGATGAAGCCTTTCCCCTGAGTTGAGGTCAGTCAAAAAGCTACTGCCTCGTCAGTGTTTTTGTATGGAACTCTATAATACTAATATCAAGTAACATGTTGATTAATTAAACCTCAATTAGTAATATTCAAACCAATTTTCCTAATTGAATATTGATACATATTATTTCTCAACAATATGTAATCAAACTCTAATCAACCCAAATTTGATCAAGAATCAATACAAAGTATTCACTTGTGATGTTTAATGTTTAGATACCATGCTTAGAGCTTAATGAAGATAAGGAGAGAGTGACATATAACCTTTTCTCTTGGTAAATGGGTCATGTTGTTGTACTCAATTACTCATAAGTGTTTGGATGCTATGTACAAAACAAAAATTATGACTTCAAGTTCAATGTTCTAGATCATGTTCACTATATTAATTGCTTGATGATTTCTATATCTTATGTCTATGGTTACCATGATCACTAAGATTAGAAATTATAATAAATGATTAAGGAATTTAAAGTTTAAGTTTCAAGAGGGAGAAATCCCATATATTAAAGATTCAAGCTCAAGATTACGTTCATGTTCATGGAAATGTTAATGTTGATACAATTAGAATTGGAGCAGTTTCTATATGCTTCTCGAACCATAGACCTCAAGAAGTCATCAAGGGCTTTCCTAGAATTAAGGGCTTTCCTAGAAATCCTATGCCCTTACATGGGCATAATAAGAGATGCATATATTTATTTTTCAATTCTTCATTTTATGAAATGAGTAAAAAATGTATAAGGTTTATTCTTGCCAAGTATTCTTCATGCCAAGCATGTGTGTATTTGATCTTTAATAAAGTGATATTACCATCTATTATGTTGTTGATTTCCTTTACATGGTTGTGGACATGATTTTTGTTTGTTTTGGTTCAAATGAGGACTAAAAAAGAGAAATCCAAAGATTAAAAGACCTTCAAGTGCAACCTGGTGGGGTTCCATCTACCTTAGACGGAACTAATATTTAGAATGCTTCATTTTATGTTTAAGTTATTCTATGTTTAGTTATTATATCTTAGTTTCGATGGCGAAGTCAAATGTAGTTTTCTTATTCAATGAGTAATGCATAAATCTTTTCATGACAAGGTATGATTAATTATTTATTTATTTACAATGAGTATCATGATCTGACACCCCCCTTCAAAGTTAAATGCTTTCACTCAGTCATTTTATATATGCATAAGTGGGGTGTTACACACACACATATATACATATAGTGATCATAAATATGTAATCATGTAAATCAATTTGTTAAGAAATGTAGGAATTAGGCCAATTTTAGAGTATTTAAGTATATCAAGGTAAGGACTTATTTGAAAGTACTATATTGGAAACTTTGCTAAATTCATTGTATTATTCCATCAACAATTTTGTCTTTTACCATTTCTCTAACTACGATTGAGGAAGTCCACCTTCAAATGTCCCTCATTCTCACAAACATACTCACGTCTGTAGTGCACAAGGTCTTTCATGTGTTCTATCATAGTTGGGGCAAGATATCATATCATGAGTGTATTTTGGATATTTAACTTCCTCAAGTACTTTTAGTTAGAGGATGAATGGTTATAAAAGTAGTTGTCACTATGGTTTATTCTTTTGGGGACCTCATTCATGGATCATCAAGGGTGGTCCTCCAGTTCCAAGGTTTCATTCAATCCAATCCAGAGGGTCAAGTTGCCTCTCCCCAACAATGCAAATAATGGGTCCAGATTCACTCAAATGAATTTCTTTGACTGACGCATATGTGTCAAACCATATACATACTTCTATAGAACCCTCAACCTCATTGTATAATACATGGGTAACATGTAGAGAACCTATATGTGGCATATGATTTCTTCCTTCACCTCAAAAATGGTAGAATTTAGATTTTATAGTTCTTCGATGGTATTAGGGATAATTAAAAGTTGGTCCTCTAGGCTATCCTGAATGAATCATGTTTTCCTACCATATACAAATGCCATACTTTAAAACATGTGTCACAAAACGAACTATGGAGTACTATGTGTAGACAAGGTCATGAAAGTAGTGTTTTGTGTTCATAACCTAGTTTTCAACCCTACTCAATTTATGTCTCTTCTTCACCAAAAAATAACTTGGGCTTGATCTTTTGGAAATGTACTACTTATAGGTTATATTTATCCTAGTATTATATTTTCTAACTCGGAAAAAAGAAATTAGTGTTGAAGTCAAAATTAGGAACAAAGAAATATGTTTTATGTGAATGATGGAGTCAGAAAAGAGAACTAAAGGGTCAACCTTGAGCTAACCCTAGAAGACTTTTAGAAGATCAAACCTAAGTATTTTTCTAGAGAAGAAAGACATATTTTGAGTAAGGTCAAATACTAATTCAAACGGTCCTTCCAATTTAACATACATACAACTATGATGCATATAGAAAAGGTAAGCTACATCATAATTTGAATATATTATTCTTGGCCAAAATATTTTTCTTTGATTATTTATTTTTAGCATCCCAAATTTAAAAACATTCAATGCAATGATCCCCATTTCTGAGCATCCTCTATTTAAGAGATACCAAGAAGATCAAAATCAATATCAAAAAATTTCAAGATGTATATTTAAAAAATAACAAATAATAATCGACAATTTCCATTAATTAAACAAGGATTGGATACAAATGTGTAAACAATACACCTTTAAGAAGTAGCATGAGTTTTCCATTGAAAACTAATATATAAATGAGAAGAAATATTAAGGTATCTAACTAAGTAATCCTCCTTGTGACTTAGTTGATTTCTCTTTGACGCATCAATATGGTTTCCCATATCTTCAATCTTTTGTATATGTCTGCTACCTAAAACATCAGCAAAAAAAGCATAGATTAATATATTGATATACTTTGTACATGTGTGCATCCAAAAGTGTGCATGTATTATAATAATATATTTTTCAACAATTAGTTAATTTCACATTTAAACTCATATTTTAACTACACTTCTAACCCATTTTATCGTAAAACCTTAGGTGCAATCACCTTTCCCTATCCATAAATACATTAGGTGAAATACCCCTTGGTAGGTATAAATCTAGATTCTATAAAATGCTACACATATTGAAATTATATTGAACAAGAACTAAGTAAACATCTAAGAATATATTCATAGCATCAATCATCGGTAAATCCATGACAAACTTTAGAATTCAAATATGCGGGCACTCATAAATAACCATGTACCTTTATTCATGAAGATTACATGTAGTCAAACTTCAAGTAATTCAGTCATTTATAATCCAATCATCAATCAAAATTATCTAAGACATGCATACTACCCATGTGTCACTGTTGTATTCACTAACATTTACATTAGGTCTAGTCTATGGCTTAGGTCCATGGTGATATTAGGGTTAGGTATTGAAACCACAATTCACACATATATGGTCTAATGACTTTAGTAACCCGAATATACATCATCATCATACTCTTGAGATCTCATTATTATTAATCAATATTGATTTATTTACCAACATACATGTATTCAATGAATTTGACATGTTATCCATCAAATCAAGGGTTTATGGCCAACAAATCTTAATTTTATTATATTATGAGTCTTAACGGTTAGAAACCCTAATTAGGCATTATGTTTAACTCTAACTTGTTGATTAGTCATATAATATTGTTATCATAATAATAAATAGATTTCCATTAATTGAGAAAGATATGTTCATTATTCCATAAAAACTATGGTTTGTATATAATCACAATATGACATAATATATACATTATGAACTAAGATCATAAATAGGAAATGATTATATTTTATTTTCATTCAACACATTTAATTAGAAAAATGACTTATAATATTCATATATTGCGACCTACCAATAATTTTCAGCAATTATTGCAAACTAAACCCTAATTGATCAATTCTCTACTAACACGTCATCAATTAGAAACCCTTTTCTATTATGATTTGATCCTAGGTTAGGATTATGTGAGACAACTCTCTGACCCTTGCCCTTTGAACATGCGCCTAAGAGAACTTTGGTGAAATTTTCCCGGATCAACTTCCACCTTGCAAGGGGGTCTGATCCAGCCATTGAGGAGAGCCAACTGGGTGGTTGACTCCTCATTATTTAGCATTGGGAGTTTGAGTATTGTTTCATGTACCTCTATGGGGTCCAATTGGCCCTAGAATGGTTCTAGTTTTATCCAATGATGATCCAAGAAGGGAGGAAAAAGATCCGCTTCTTATTGGATACAAACATGGATACAAGCATAAACATATGGATAAGATCATTACCTAGCACCATGGGAAGGATGAAAGAAACCTCAATACACTCTCCTGTATCTTGTGTGTCATCTAGGGAGTACATGAACTCCAAGATGGGATCAGGGGTCTAACTAAACATTGGGTAGTCCTCACCTTCACAAATAGGGGAAGATGACTGGAAGTTGTGATGATTTCAAGCACTCAGAGTTTTAGCTTTTTGTGCCTATCTTGTAGAAACTCTACTTGCCTTATATAGGTGTTTCCGTGAAGGTTTTTTGTGTATGAATTTCATTTTGGATGTTGTAGAAATAACTTCATATTATGCACCATCATTTTCTAGAAAAGGTCATCCTGGTAGGGAAATGCAGCGACAAATAGGTAGAGGAAACAAAACTTTACTGCCATATTCCCCATTAAACCAGCAGATTGTGTCAATAACTATATAATGGAAAAGATTGTTTTGAGGATATACCTGATCCTACAAAAAAATTGAGCGACATATCCTCGTTGTTGTAGTCGTTCAATTGTCTTCTAGTTGTATTGGGACTCGTCTACAAATCCACCACAGACAACATACCTGAATGGAGCCTACAAAAACTCCTGGTCTCTACCACGGACTGCCGACTTATGTTATCCGTCTAGCAAAGGGAAAAGCCACCTCGCCTCTATGGAAGTCCACACAGACCACCTAGAGCTCTTGTTTTCCTACTAGAATGGGAAGGAAGGAGTTTTCCCTCCCGTTGGTGTACTAGTCACCAACCTGCTCTCCCACAATTGTTCTCCCTAGCTAGCCCTCCCTTTATCATGTAGGACTTTCTTGGGTTCTCTCGGTTACCACAACCATAGAAGACAAAATTCTTAGAGGAAATTGATGTGTCAGAAAAGCCCCCAGTACCCCTCTATTTATAGGAGGGATTAGGGTCTGGGTTCTCAGTCTATGTGGGAGTGGAAGGGATCGGAATTTCCATAAATTAATTGCCATGCGACAGGTAAACCGATCAGTTCACTAGTGAACTGGTCGGCTAGCATAGTGATTCAATCGTTTCACTTAGTGAGATGATCATTTCACATGTTTCCCAATAACAATATGAATTGATAATTCATTTCAAATTAATGTCCAACATTAATTTCTTGTACCAATGAAATTGAACAAGTGAAATGATCAATTGTTCCCATAATTCAGGAAAATCACCAGAAGCTTCAGTTGGCATGACTGAACCGATTGGTTCACTAGGTGAACCAGTCATCTCACCAACCCTGAGCAGTGAATTTCCATAACTAGTTTATGATAACACAATTAAAGAGTGGTGCCTTGTCACACATCGGTGTAATCCAAGTGAATGGAAAAATGGAGAAAAACTTCAACCTATAATTTGTGTATGGTATTATAGTTTTTGTATAGTTCCTTTGACACTGATATCCAGATTGAACTCTAGGCATGGAGCAGTCATCCCCTTCAACATTCAGTCTTATTTCTTAAACCAGAGCAGACTGTCTGAGATATGTGTAAGATCAATATTACATATTGACTCACATGTGCATGGCCATGCCTTAGTCTTTCTAATCAAGAGTCCTAGGATATCATACTCCTATAGGAGGGATAAATCCCATCTACATCATTCACAGTTAGTCCCCATGTGTTATAGTCACCCAATCATCATAGTTATGGCAACCCTTATTCAGGATTACATTTGATGATGATGTCAAAGCATACTGAATGGCATGTGATGAGTGTAGTGACTTCACCTCTAAGAACCACAATCACCACCAACACTATGAGAGCTAACTATAACTACCATTGCAATGGTTTCCTTGTGTTACTCTCATGGTTGGTCTGTCTCATACTCTTTTCTCTAACAAGTATCTATGTGCTTGGTTTGATATACCATATCATGACTAATGGGATTCTTCCATCAACCAACACACACTCTAGTCTTATGTGTTATTGGTATCTATCACCTTCCACAATAACATCTGACTAGGGACATAATGAGAATGTATACTCTTAACAATTGTATGATCTCATTGTTCAAGTCATGTACTTGAAGACATACGTCATTGAGTAATGTTAGTCTCTAGACATTTATTATGTTACTTCATTAATTCATAACTGAATTAGTAGAATAAATTGGAAGCTTGCATTTTATTATTAATCAAATCATTTACAAATTATGCCATTAAAATCATCATATGATTGGGTCTCTAGGCATACCAACAGACTTCTACTTGAAGTTAGAGCCAATCACCCACATATCTTATTCCAAGTGATCTAACATGCCCATCATGCTTCTGCTGTGAAAGTGCCTTTGTCAAAGGGTCAACAATATTGTTCTCAGTTTCTACTCTATATATCTTCACATCTCCTTGTTGCACGATCTCTCATATGAGATGGAACTACCTTTTTATATGCTTTGAGCACAGATGTGATCTAGGTTCCTTAGCTTGTGCAATAGCTCTCTTATTGCCACAATATAGCTCAATTGCATCACTAATGCTTGGAACAACCCCAAATTTAGAGATGAACTTCTTGATCCATGTGTCCTCTTTATGACATTTGATGTAGAAATATACTCAACTTATATTGTGGAATCAATAGTTGTCTCTTGATTGGAACTCTTCCTTCTTACAACTATGTTGTTTAGGCAAAACATGAATCCTCATTGCAATATGTAATCATCTTTTTTTGTTTGGAAGCTTGCATCAGTGTAACCCTTTACCACCAACTCTTCCTCTCCTCCATAGATGAGGAACTGATCCTTAATTCTTCTCAAGTTCTTAATGATGTTCTTCATGGTTGTCCAGTGAGAATCTCTTGGATCTGACTGATATCTGGTCATTATACTCAAGGCACATGAGACGTCAGGACGGATACCCAACATTTCATATAGGATTGATCCAATTATTTATGCATATGGAATCAAAATCATGTGTTCCCTTTCTTCACAAGAACTGGGACTTTGAGATTTAGAGATGATAACTACATGATGCATGGTCATGTTTCCTCTCTTTTATCTATCCATCAGAATCTTCAACACTTTATCAGTGTACGTGCTTTGACTTAGTCCATGAAGCCTTCTAGATCATTATCCCCGAGATGTAGGATGCTTCTCCCAAGTCTTTCATAGAAAACATATTTCCCATCCATGTCTTTACCTTTTGTAAAGTAGGGATGTCATTTCCCATCAACAGTATGGCATCTACATACAATATGAGGGATGTCACCATGCCCCCACTAGCCTTCTTATACACACAAGGTTCATCTTCATTTTGACTAAAGCCAAACTCTTTGATTGTCTCATCAAAATAAATATTCCAGCTCTGAGATGCTTGCTTCAATCCATAGATTGACCTTTGTAGCTTACAAACTTTATTTGCAGTCTTTGGATTTATAAAACCCTAACGATGTGTCATATAAATATCTTGTTGAAAATTCTTGATAAGGAATGCAGTTTTAACATCCATCTTCCAAATCGCATAGTCATGATAAGCTATAATAGCAAGCATGATCCTGATGGACTTAACCATGGCCACTGGACAAAAGGTTTCATCATAGTCAACACCTTAAACTTGTCTATAATCCTTTGCAACCGATCTTCCCTTATAGGTTTGTACTTTACCATCCATGTCGGTCTTATTCTTGAAGACCCACTAGAACCCTATGAGTTTTACCCCTTCAGGTGGATCCACCAAAGGTCCATACCTTGTTGGTATCCATCTCAGATCTCATGGCCTCAAGCCATTTCTCAGACTCTGGTCCCTTAATATATTCCACATAGGTTGTTGGCTCATCATCTATGACCAACTCACTGCCTTCCTGAGTCATTAGATATCCAAATCTCTTAGGTTCAAGGCATGCCCTATTAGATCTATGAGGTAATTGTACTTGTTGAATTTGGGATTCCACAACACTTTGTGATTCTCTTTGTTCCTATTGTACATCTATAGGTTCGATGCTTTCTTGTTAGTCTCGAACCTCTTTGAGTTTCACTTTCCTCCAGCCAATACCTTTGGAAATAAAATCCATCTCTAGGAATGCAAAATCTTTGGCAACAAACACTTTGTTTTTAGATAGGGAATACAAGTAATATCCTCTTATCTCTTTAGGATATCCAACAAATTAATATTTATTGAATTTCGCACCAAGATTTTAGGAAACATTTTTCTCAAGTAAGCTTCACATCCCCAAATCTTCATAAAGGACACTTTGGGACACTTCCCTATACATATATCATATGGTGTCTTTTTAACCGATTTCGTTGGTACTCAGTTTAGTGTAAACATTGCAGTTTCAAGAAAATAACCCCAGAAGGTAGTCAGAATCTCAGCTAAACTCATCATTGATCGTACCATACCCAACAATGTGTGATTCCTTCTTTCTAATACACCATTATGTTAAGGTGTTCCAGGTGCAGTCCTGTAACATCCTAAGATTTGAGGCCTCAGATAAAATAACCTTAAAAGGAATGATTGGACTACCCATATCACCAAGGTCCCCTCCTTTTCAAGGGGCTCATCACTAAAGAACTATGTAGTTAAGCTTGTTCATCCCAGAGTAGCACTAGGACGGGTGACCAATCGGGAAGTTGATCATGGCTTGCACATGACTGAGGACAAAAGCACACGGTTAAGGCTAGTTGTGGTCTGTGGGTCCAGTCATCATTATTAAAACTCTACTAGAGCCTTGGGTAGTGGACCCATGCATTACAAATGGTATCAGATCTACGATGGGCATGTGGCATGCCAGTCTTGAGCCGTGTGGCCCAGGCATGTTGGAAAGGGTTGTCCATGGTGATGTAGCTACCCTTGTGCTGGTATTCCATGATCGGGAGCTAGGTGTCCATGGGCCATTTTGGGTCTGCACTAAAATGGGGAAATATTATGAGGTAAAATAATTGATCCTTGATGAAGACGCCAAGGTTTAAGTGGGGGATATTGTAAAGTCCCAGGATTTGAGGCCTCAGATATAATGATCTTAGAAGGAATCATTGTACTATCCATATCACCAAGGTGCACCTTCTTTTTAGGGATCCCATCACTAAAGAACTTGGTGATTAACTGTGTTCAGCCCAGAGTCGTACTAGGATGGATGACGAATCATGAAGTTGATCCGTACTTGCACATGAGTGAGGACAAAAGCACATAGTTAAGGATAGTGGTGGTCGGTGGGGCTAATCTTTATTCCTAAAAGTCTACTAGATCCTTGGGCAATGAGACCAGGCATTACAAGTCTCCCATGGGCTCTAAGAAGGTTCTCAAACTCTTGGCTTAAGTATTCTCCTCCTCAATCAGAGCAAAGTGTCTTAATACTTTTTCTAAGTTGGTTCCATATTTCATTTGTGAACTCCTCAAACCTGTCAAGAGTTTTTGACTTATGTTTAATCAAGTAAACATAGCTGCCTACTAAAGTCATCTGTGAAGGTAATGAAGTATTTGCACCCACCTCTAGAGTTTGTTCTAAAAGGCCCACATTCATCAGTACATATGAGTCCTAATAGATCACTAGACCTCTCATTGTACCAATGAAAGTGGTCTTATTCATCTTTCCTAACAAACATGATTCACATGTCTCTATGGATTCGAAATCAAAAGAATCTAGATAACCATCTTTATGGAGTCTAGATATGTAATTCTCATTTATGTTCCCTTGATGATATTGCCAAAGGTATGCTTTGTTGGATTTGTTGAGTTTTATTCTTTTAGTATTTAATTTACAAAAATATGTCTTTAGATCCAGCAAATAAAGACCATAAGACATTGGGGAACTTCCATAAAAGATCCCATATTTAGAAATAGAACATCGAACATTCTTAATATGAAATTCATATGCATCCCTGTCCATAAAACATATAGAAATGATGTTTCTATTTGTGGTAGGTACATAATGGTAGTTCACTAAATCTATCACAAGCCATGTGGGTAGAGATAAACTATAGGTTCCTACTATAGTGGAAGAAACTATTACTCCATTTGCAACTTACAGTTTGACGTCACCCTTTCCCAAAGGTCTACTTCTTTTCAGATCCGGTATATTTGAGCATATGTGAGATCCACATCTGATATCTAGTACCCAAGATTAATAAGTAGATAGGTTTATGTCAATAATGTATATACCTGAAGTGAAGATTTCTATCCCCATCTTTTTCTTCCTGAATGCCTTCATGTACAAAGGATGAGTTTCTCTTGTACTTTTCTTTCTCCTCATCTTGGGTGTTTAAGATCTGGATTTGGGCTTGGCCTCAGAACTCTTCATGGCCTTGATTTCATCCTTCAACTCAACTCCACTGATCACCATCACGGATTTTTCCTTCTTCATTCTTGCTTCAGCATGAATGAACATACCAAGAAAATATGACATCGGTCTGGCCATATTATTTATATGATAACATGCAATAAAGTATCCATATGATTCTAGCAATGATTTCATAATCATATCCATGGCCAACACTTGGCTCAAAGAGAATCCCAGTTCTTCAAGATGATACACATGTCCAATCATATTGAGCACATGATCTTCTACTAAGTTTCCTTCCGTCAGATTACACTCAAAGAGAACCTTTATGACATTGTTCCATTGTTGCTTCGTGAGATCATGGTTCACTTTCTTAAGATGTGTTACCATCTCATGAATCCCCATACCATCACATTTCTCATGCAACTCATAGTTCATGTAGTTTTTCATAATGTACTTTATTTCCAAGTCATCTTTGGCTTGCTTCCAATAAGAATCCACCTTAGCCCTAAGCACATTAGGAGTAGGTATTTTTGGCACTGGTTTATCAAGGACATAGAGCTTACACTCTTCATTAAAAGCCCTTCTCAAATTCTAAAACCAGTCATGGAAATTTTTCCTGCCAAGTTTGTCCTTCCTAAGGATTGATCACAATATTAATTTGTTCGTTATTTGATTCTACAAGAAAAAAATTGCATTTTGTCAAAAACCCTTTTATATTTGATTTGATTTTCAAAAATTGATGACATTAATAAGGTCTTTAATTAATTTTTTCCCACACTATATTATTCAAATTGATGGCCCTCACATATCAATTTATAATATTGCAACGTACAACCTTCTCATTAGCTAATATCCAAAATAATTCAACTATAACCCAGCCAATGCTAGTGTCCATAGTCAATTATTAAGGTAGGCAACTTTTTCCAATTACATCATATGCAACTCTTCGATTATGATATGCACAACTCCTTTCCATGATCATCTACATTCTTCTAGTTCTTAATCTCATTAAGGACACACAATTAAGCCTGACCCAAAATACAACACAATAGATATGCACCCTTCTTGGACAGAACCTACATATATACCATCACACTTCTACGAGATGGATGGCGTACCATGCTTGGGCATAACCTACGCTTAGTGAATCAAGCTTTTCATGTGTGCTGCTTTTGAAATCATCTAAGACTTTAATTGAGAGAGTTTGTATTTATAAATACGTATCTTTTATCCAGTCACCACATATATAGTACGTGGCATATACATGCTATATCCCACAACAAAAATATTGAATAAATAAAAAGTGATAGTTATGGAAATCCTAATGTAATTCTTTGGAGCCACAAGGAATTACCACAACCTAGGGTCTACATCACATGTAAAAACATGTTGTTCATGAAGATTCATACTTGCCAATCTAGGTTGATCGGTTCAACCCTTAAAATGATCGGCTCGCCTCCTAGACAGTCAGTTGGTCATCTTCCTGGACATCTAGACTCTGGTCCACCATCTTTTGGGTCCTTCAGTTGATCGGTTGGGCCTCCAATCAATCAGTCCTCCCTGGTCATCCATCTTCTGGGCTAGTCTTCTTCTAAGCAATAAGAATTTAAATTATCCTACTATTACATGATTTTAGAGAAATCTCGAGTTACATTGGAGGGGAGAAAAGGTAAGAGAGAATACTAATTTTACAATTGGAAGATAAGGTAGAGGCTTGGTATGCAAACCAAGATGAAGGAATAACCAACCACACACAACCATACATAGATAATCAACTCTCGTTTGATTCAAGATTGAGATTACAAAGTCTGTACTTGGTTAGTCGATAGATCTGAATTATTTTATCTAGACTCAGTCTTAGTTCTGTTTGGTTACTCATCTTGTTGCAACTACTCATTAGATTGGACTGGCCTTGTATTTTGTGTTTTTTTAGTTTGGCAAATAAAACAAAATTACACAAAAGACAGAGTCAAATCCAGACTGGGATATGAAATCTTACTGCTAGCGGGACTGACTTGATCTATATTATAGGTTTACAGAACCCAAAACAGACCCCGTCAGTCCGATTTCTGCCAAACAAAACAAGACTAGAACCGAATTGAGTTAGTCAGAATTGGCACCTACATGGCACAAAAAGACAACACCTAATCCGGACTGGGTCACAGATCAAACAACTTCCTAGGGTTATTGGCCATAACCACACTACACATCCACCATCAAAACTCACCTTTAGGGCGATGTGTGTAAATTGCATATATATATATATATATATATATATATATATATATATATATATACATACATATATATATATTATTCTATGATTATGCATGGTATTTGATTGGACAAAATTTATTCGCATCACATGCAATGAATAAATGATAAAATAAAAATTCTGATCATATTGAGTATCCCAAAATATAGTAGATTGATGTTGGCTCTGATACCACTGTAGGGAAATATGGAAAAAGAATAGGTTGCGGGAACAAAAATATATTTCCATATTTTCCATTAAATCAACAAATCACGTCAATAACTATATAATGGAAAAGATGGTTTCAAGGATATATCTAATCCTCGAGCAAGTCTAGCGACATATCTTCATCATTGTATTCATGTAGCTCTCTTTTAGTTGTACTGGGACTCGTCTGCAACTCCACCATGGACAACAGACTTGAACGGTGCCTGCAATAGCTCCTAGACTCTACCACAGACTGAGGGTTGACGTTGTTCTTCTGGAGACTAGAAAAGGCCACGTCACCTCTATGGAAGTCCACACAGACCTCCTAAAACTCCTGTCATCCTATTAAAATGGATGAGAAGGAGTTTTCCCTCCCATTAGTGTACTAGTCACCAACTTGCTCCCACAAAATTGTTCTCTCATGCTATCCCTCCCTTTATCGGGTAAGACTTGCTTAGGTTCTCTCTGTTACCACAACTAGAGAAGACAAATAATTTCCAGAGGCAACTGATGTGTCTAATAAGCCCCCAATACCCCTCTATTTATAGGAGGGGTTAGGGTATGGGTTCCCAGTCTGTGTGGGAGTGGAAGGAACTAGAATTTCCATGAATTAATTGCTTTGCAATAGGTGAACCAATCGGCTAGCACAGTGAGCCAATTGTTCACTCAGTGACCCAAATATTTCTCATGTTTCCCAATCATGATTTGAATTCACAACTCATTTCCATTTAATTCCCAACATTAATTCCTTGAACCAATCAAATTGAACAAGTGAAACGATAAACTATTCTCATGATTTGGGAAAATCACCAGAAGGTTTAGTTGGCATGACTGAGCCTATCAGTTCACCAGGTGAACCGATCATCTCACCAACCCTGAGCCAATTGGTTTTTCTAGTGAGCCAATCGGTTAGTGTCATGACTCATGCATAATTCAACCAATTCTATTTCCAATTAACCTGATACCCTAACCCATCAGTCTAAAACTTAGAATTTGATGGTTCTGAGTCCTGTTAGTTAATTGATTGTTTAATTGAATACCTAAAGATCTTTAGTAATAAACTTAAACATCATTCATGAATAAACTCCTCTTGTATGTGAATTTCTATGTGTGTGACCCTATAGGTCCCATATCACATTGGTAGTAAATGTCCATAACTGGTTTATTGATGTCACAAGAACGAGTGGTGCCTAGTCACACACCAGTGCTACCCAAGTGAATGAAAGTTGGAGAATAACTTCAACCTACAATATATGTATGGTGTTATAGTTTTGTATAGTTCCTTTTCCAAAAATATCCAAATTGAACTTGAAGCATGGAGCAATCATCCTCTTCAACATTCAATCTTATTTCTTGAACCAGAGTAGACTGTCTGAGATATGTGTAAGCTCAATATCACATATTGACTCACATGTGCATGGTCATGAATTTCTCAATCTCACTAATCAAGAGGCCTAGTATATCATACTCCTATAGGAGGGACATATCCCATCTACATCACTCACAGTCAGTCCCCATGTGTCACAGTCACCCAATCATCACCATTATGGAAACCCTTATTCGAGATTACATTTGATGATATCAAAGCATACCAAACGACATGTGATGAGTGTAGTGACTTCAGGCGTAAGAACAACAATCACCACCAACACTATGAGAGCTAACTACGACTACCATTGCAATGGTTTCCATGTGTTACTCTCATGGTGGGTGTATGTGATACTCTATTTTCTAACTAGTATATATGTTCTTGGTTTGATATACCATATCATGACTACTGAGATTTTGTCATCAACTAACACAGACTCTAGTCTTATGTGTTATTTCTATCTATCAACTTTCCACAATGACATTCAAATAGGGACATATAGAGAATGTATAATCTTAACATTCGAAGGATCTCATTGTTCAAGCCACATACTTGAAGACATATGTCATTGAGTAAAGTTATTCTCTAGACATTTATTATGTTACTTCATAATCACATAACTGAACTAACAGAATAAATTGGAAGCTTGTCCTTTATTTTTAATAAAATGATTTACAAATTATGCCATTACAATCATCATATGATTGGCTCTCTGGGAATACATACCAACAATCCTTTGAATTGGATTGGTTTTTTTGGGATGAATGGAAGGTATGTGGGGATATTGGTATGATTATTATGATTGGGGAGTGCACAAAGGGGAGTTTGTTAATGATAGGACTTTTTAAGAGATCATGGGCTATGGGATGACTCCCTTGACCTCAATTCTACCCACAATCCTAGGATTTGGATCCAGGTTCAAGTTAATTGATAAATTCCCTTATAAATATATTTATTTCTTTCAAATAAAACACTCTTTTTACTATGGCTTATATAGTCCATGTCAATAATCATTTAATCCCAATTATCGGGATTATATACCTTTCACCATTAACAATCATCAAGATGATGATAATGTTATATCTCATCCCATAGTTATATGAAACTTGCTTTCCTATTAATAGGTAGATAATTCAATGATTAAAAACTTAGGCTATAGGGAACCTTCTAGATTTTATTTGACAATATCATAATTTCTTTATTTTCCAACTAAAAATATCATTGGTATTTATTATGGGCATATAATACTCATTAATCAATTTGTATATCAAGGACATATTTGTACACCCAAAATTTCTTAATTTGGACTTTAGCTTGGATCTTGGGCCCATGCATTGACCAAATCCTTACAAGGGACCCACATACTTAATCATATTCTGAGTTACAATTTAAATGGTTGAGATACCATTGTTTCACAATTGTACTCATATTGGAACATTATCTCAATGTTTCTTCATATACTTCAATTGAAAACCTAAAGTATGTTCTAGGACTTACATTCATCATCCCAATTCACTCAAAGTCATACCATTTCTCTGATCATTCTAATATTACTCTGATTATCTTAAGGTGAAGATCAATACATTATTATAGAATTCATCAACATGGAATTTAAATTTACAAAATTTTAGGATTTTACATTCACCCCACCTTAAAAGGAAATTTGTCTTCAAAATTCAAACACAATTATGTTGAGGTGGATGATAACTCATATATCCCCATACATTAGGGCTACCAACCTTCCTTGGGTAGGTTTTATCTTGGTTATCATTATTGAGGTGAAAATTATTGATGTTATGAGGTTGGAACCTAAATGTAATAAAAGGGTATTTCTACGTTCTCATTAATTGTATTACATTTTTACTTTGATTGTTTCATTTTCAGTTGGTGATTACATTTCCACCCTAGTTTCAAACCTATTATTCATCCATTTTTGTGTTAGGCTGTGGTGACACCTCTATACCCTATACATTTTGTTAATGTCAACTTGAGGTGTTCATTCTCATATGTCAACTATAAGGATTACATGTGACTAGCCTATATCTCACACTCATAATAAGATGAAATAAACATTTGGTTGTAGCCCACATGCAAAATGCATCCCATTCTAAGGTGGAGATGGTGTATCCACTTAGTAACTTGTAATTCCACTTTTAGGTTGACCCACCCTCAAAATGACTCTAAATCTCAAATATATTTGAACTCCACATATTTATTATATTTCATGAACTCAAGGGAAAGTGCATTTCTTGTAATTTTTAAGTTACACACTATTCCCTCTAAAGATTCTATTTCAAAACACTACATAAGTTCTTGTATTCTTGATATATACATGTCATATATTATTATCCTTAGCCATTCTTTAATGGTCTCTAGGTGTATATTTACCTTTGGAGTGATCTCCTCTTAGCCTCGAGGGTCTTATGTACTTTTAGAGAGCCCTTCCCATTGCCCCTTAGGCCTTATGTACTTACGGAGGTGGACATTGTCCCGACCACATGGGCTTTAAGTACTCATGGGTGTCATTCCCCTAAAATTACATGATTTACACAGTTTGGGCTCGATCACCTCCTGACCCCTTCTGTCTTATGTACCTTTAATCATCCTTACATGACTGTAGACTTGACTTAGGGTCTACCTGCCGAGGGCTGATTGAGATTTTAACGATGTATATTGTTTGTATTATTAATTGCATATTTTTTAGGACTACTGTCTCAAATGTCAGTATATTTCTATATTTCATGTCTCGTCCATAATGAGGAGGGTCCATAACTAAAATGCATGTCACATGAATTATTCAACGTATTAATTTTCATTGCACATTTTGCTTGATAGTTTACCAACTAAAGTTTTCTTTCTTATGTTTCTATGCATTTAAAGCATTAATCCTAACACGCCCTACTTATTCAGACTTGATGGAAATATGGTTTAGATACCCTAGGTGCACCAATATTACATTTCTTCAATGTACTTCAATTTCCATTACAATTTCACCATGGGATTTCTCTCACCAAGGTTTTACATATTATTTACATTTTCCAATTATTAAGAACATATTATCATGACAAGGTAGGGGTAAGTGCTTCATATCTTATGTCCATACCATGCCATCATAATATTTAAATTTAGGTCTTTTAAGGAAAAATAGGATTACCCATGATTTTCCACACCTAAGACAAGGTTATTTAACTCGTCCTTCTAGGGGAGGTCCTAACCTAGGGTACCTTCATGGATTTTAGGAGGAGGTTAGACTTTTAGACACAACCTGACCCCATGGTTTTAGGGTTATGCTTTCCACATAGGTCCCTTTCCCTTTCTCAAGTGGACCCACCCTGTGTAAAAACCACCCTTAAAAGTGAGTTGAAGGTATTTATTATTCATTACATGACTACTAATTTTCTATGTTTCATATACCTACAACAAAACCCTTTGTGGATATCCTGCATGCATGCATGATTGTGGCAACACTACGTACTTGCATGCATGGGACACTACTGGTACCTTGTTTGCAGTATCCAAACTAGATTACTCAACCCTTTGGTATTTTATCTTTGTTTTCTCTAACTAGGATTTGTTTTGGTAGGGTTATTAATTTCCTTCACCAAGGAGGGTTGTTGAATGGACTTGTGGATTATCCACCTCATTTTAGGGTTTTATTTCTCCTTTTACCCACTTGGGTTTTCATGCTTGACCGGGTTACCCCACTCATTCCTCTAAGTATGACTAGGTTTTACCACTCATACTTAGGCCATTTTAGGGTTTAGTCTCACTAGAGGGACATAAATTGCATGTCATATTTTTACATCTATTTCTCTAATTAACATTATAGGTATTTATTTGACAGAGATTCCCTAATCCTACTTCTTCTTGAAACACTAATTGACATGAGAAGGGAGTGCATTGTAGGGTTTACAAAGGAAGAAGATGAGAAGTGAATGAAACTAGAGATGAAAAAACTTGGGAAAATATTATCTTAGATAAACTATAGGTTTTGTCCAGGTCAATATCACATTAGCTAAGAGAGTCCCATTATACCAACTTAATGGTTTGGAGAAAATTTTGCCAACTCCCAATGTCGTGATCCTTTTTAGACACCATTATCCTTGGAGCATAACCTAATAATTTTCCTTGTCATTCTATGAATTATTTGTAATTAATAAGTATTAAATATTATTTGATAAATCTAGGATATGATACCAAATGTAATGAAACCCAACTCTGAAAATCCCCCTATAATAAGAGACCTTGAAGATAATGATCCATACCTAAAACTAGGATCCAAATTAAAAAAATAAAAATAATGATCATCAATTTCCACTAATTGAACTTGAATTGGATAAAAACATTTAAACGATAAACCTTTAAGAAGTTACATGAATTTTTTAAAGAAATTGAGATATACATAATAAGAAGCACTAAGGCATCCAACTAACTAATTCTCCTTATGAATTAGTATATTTCTTTTTTAAATGTTTATTTGGTTTTCCATATCTTTTATTTTTTTACATGTCCAATACCTAAAATTCCGACAAACAAAATTGTAGAAAAGTATGTTTCTATACTATGTACATGGGTATGCTCATGTATGATAACAACATATATTTCTCAATAATCAATTTTTTCCACATATAAACTTATATATTCAATACATATTCTAACCCATGTTTGTTGTATCTCCTTGGGTGCAATCACCTTTCCCTATCCATCATTGTACTTAGGTGAACTACCGCTTAGTGGGTCTAACATGGGTTCATAATACCATAGTTCCATTATATGATATGTATATTGGAATTATATTGAATAGGCATTAATGAAACATCTATGTAGATATTCACAACATCAATGATTGGTAAATCCTCGAAAAACATCAAAATTTGATATATGGGGGTACTCATAAATAACCATGTACCTTTATTCATGGAAATCACATGTAGTCATACTTCTAGTACTTCAAGAATATATATTCCAATCGTCAATTAACCTTATCTGAAATATGCATACTACCAATGTGTCATCATTGTATTCATTATGATTTGCATTAGGTCTAGTCTGGGGTTTAGGTTCACAGTTGATCTTAGGGTTAGGTCTTGAAACCCAAGTTGTATACGAGTCTTATGAACCCTAATATACATCATAATAATCATAATCTTAGGATGGAATCATCATTCATCCATATAAGTTTATTCACTAAAATACATGTATTCAATGAATTGGGCATGTTATCTTTCAGTTCTAGGGTTTAGGGCCAAAAAACCTTAGTTTTATCATATTGCAATTGTTAAGAGTTAGATACCTTAATTAGGCATTACGTGTTACCCAAAATCATAGAATAATACAATAATGGCATTATCATCATATAAAATCATTTTTTATCAATTGAAAAAGATATCAATATCATTCCATGAAAACTATGGTTTTCAAATATTCATCATTACCAAAATATGTTCTAAATAGTAACTTTTGAACTAGGAATCAACTAGGAAATGATTATATATATTTTTCTTTCTATTCATCCTTATAAAAAAAATGACATATAATTTTATTATATTATGACCTACTTTAATTTTCCCTAATTATTGCAACTTAAACCTTAATGGACCAATTGTTTCTTGATATGTCAGCATTTAGAATCCCTTTTATATTATGACTTGGGTAGGGTCATGATTTTGTGAAAGGATGGGCCCTTTCCCTTCGGATGTAGCTCCAGGAGCACTTTGCTAAAATTCTCCTTGATTGTCTTCCTCCTCGTGAAGGGGTCCAATCCTGTCGTGGAGGAGAATCAACTGGGTGGTTGAGTCCTTTCTCGTTGGCATCAATAGTCCAAGTAAGGGTGCTATTTATGCTAGACGAGCTCTGGGTTAGGACAATTATGGTTCCAAAAGGGAGGATGAAGCTCCTCTTCTTGCTAGATGAAAACACAAATACAAGCATGAAAACATGGCTAAGATCACAACCTACACCATGGGAAGGATACAATGATCATCATGGCACTCTCTCACATCTAGCTTGCCATCCAGGGAGTTCAGGTACTCCTAACCAAGATCAGGGGTCAAAGTAGGCATTGGTTAGTGCTCATCTTTACTGATAGAGATGATGAGAGAAAGTCAGGATGATTTCAAGTACTAGGAGTTCCATCTTTCTGTATCAATCTCATGGAAACATTCCTTTACTTATATAGGTATTGGGGTGAAGGTTTCTTGTTTGTGAGTTTCCTTCCAACTGCTAGGGTTTTAACATCATTATTCGTCATCATCTTCAGGATAATTTTGTCCTTTGAAGTGGCTTAATTTTGTTGGGATGCAGGTCAGATATGTGTGGATTTTGGTATGATTATCATGACAGACGAGGGAGATATTGATACTGTAGAAGGGGGAGTGGTTGTAGATCCCAGGACTTCTTGAGAGAGCCTGAGTTAGAAGGGTGACTCCCTTGCCCACATTTCTACCCGCAAGCCCGAGATGTGGGTCCGAGTTCAAGGAAAACAAGAAATTCCCCTCCAAAGATTATTATTTCTTTTTAGAAAGAAAAAAACCCATTTTCTAATATAAATTCTATAGGTGCATGAAAATTCTCATTTAAATCACAAAATTTTTAGATTATTTTCCTTTCATTTTAACCATCAGCGGGAAGAAAATAAAGCCTTGACTCATTTACTAATCATCCCAAACATGCTTTTCAAGGAATAAGTATATTATTAGCTATTTTAATACTTAAACCACAAGGCACCTTAGTACCTTTTGGATTTTCGTCCACAGTCTCATTAATGCTTTATCTTCCAACTAAAAATATCATTAGAATTTACTGTAGACAAGACATTTTGATTTATCAATTTGCATATCAAGGACCTTTTTTTAAAAACTAATGGTGTTTTAAGTGGGATCTAGTTTGGGTCCCATGATGGATTGACACAGGCCTTACAAAGGATCCAAAGAGTAAGTCGTATTCTTAATTATGAATTTAAGGCTTGCGATACCATAGTTTCACAATTTGAGTGTCATATAGGTATACTAGATCAATATTATTTTATTTACTTAAATTGAAAGCTCAATATTATTTTATTTTTTCATCCCAATTCACTCAATGTATTGCTCTAACCATTCCAATATTACTCTATATGTCTTGAAGGGAATATTAATACATTATTATTGAAATCAAAATCATAGAATATAAATTTACAAAATTTGAGGATCTTACATTTATCATACTAAATCTCAAGTGGGTAATGCTACAATTAGATCTAAAAGCATCATTTAAATAATATCCATTAAATATCTATTCCGAATGTAGTGATAAATAACTATAGTTTAAGTTTCTTAGTCGAGTTAGTTGTCAAAGTTAAACCCTATATGAAAGTTGGAAATTAAATAGAAAATCCATAATCCTAATTTTATTGAGCATGTCATGTCAAACCTAATAAGTTTAAACTATCACATTACCAGTTCACAAAAATATTTATTTATCTTCTTTTTAAAAAATCACAATATGTTTTCTTAATCTAGAGAATCAAATTTTTTATTCAGCTGAACCAACAATTTACATATATGTAACTCTACAAACAATGCAAAATCCCTAATCATTTTGACACCTCAAGACACTTCAACACCACTACACCTCCACACTTCCACACCTCCAAACCACTTCAAATGTATACCAGTGAACCTAAGAAATCACAAAAAGAAACTGTGAAGCTACACAATCATAAAATTCTTAGAAGAATTCCCCATACAACAATAAACAATTTGCAATGAACACACAAACAACCAAATCCACTTCACTAATGCGCACATTTTACATAGACTTTTCACTAACTTTTGCATATACTTCCAATCCAAATTTTATCTCATTTTGCCTCCAATCATACTTGATTTCCTCCCTTTTTAGTTGTTTTATTCTTTTCACATTTGTGACCACGGGTACATGATCATGACAAGAACATGCGGCCAATCCAACCAAAGTCAACCTTAGTTGGATTTCCCAAGAGATTGTACACTTCACAGAGATTTTCTTAAAGATTATGAAGGAAACACGACATGTGATAATTAACACATGGCATGTAAGATTACAGATGATCTCATTTCCCTTTGAAGAGTAGCAACACGGCGTGTCCTTTCGACTAAACGACATGCCACAACAATCAAAATATACACTCAGAAGTTCTATAAAGTTACACAACCTGTGTTTATTCAGACACACATTGTGTCCAACCTGATCAACTTTGACTCAGGACTTCACCATCTCTTAGCTACACAACATGTCTCTCAGACAATACGATGTATACTCCTCAAGAAAAGCAGTTTATGCATTAGTTACACATGGAGACACGCAGTGCAGTTCTCAAATATGATGTATCCTATCTGATTTCTGTAGTTTTGCAAAATAACCATCCCTCATTTCAAATACAAAAACTCACTTATAGGACAGTTATCTCTCTTCATTTTGAAACACTCTTCGACTAGAGAACAATCTAGAGAAAAGGGAGGGTGATTTTGGAGAGGAAGAAGGGATTACATGGGAGAGAACCTCCATTCTTCTCCATCATTCTTTAAGGTTTACGACAGGAGCTTCCCCACATCATTCAAACCTTTTGGGAGAGAAGTTTGTGGGAGAAGAAGAACCAACTTGGGTGGAATTTCATCTCCAAGCGGATGTTCTACTTTGTTCTTCTTCAGTCCTTGGATTTCCCTTGTTCTTTTCTTCTCTAGCCATGTTTAACTTCAAATTCCGTAGTATGTGCTTGTGTTTCATCACCATAAATGAGTAGACTTCCTTTCTTGGGTGTGGGATAGTAGCTCCCATTCCATCACTCGTGTGAACTCAATTTTTTTGACTAATGCAAGTTAATTTGCTTCTCCAAGATTTACTATGGTGTTTAATTGCGTGTATGCACTACTGGCCATCTTGCTTACATGTTTTATACTTCTTTAAGTGATATGGGAAGATGTGTAGAGATGTAGGGAATATATATTGGCAATGTATCCTTGACCACAGGAGTGGCTGGGATTGTATTGAGGATCTAAGGTTGCAGTTTGAATCTTGACATAAGTACGGGAGTACCATGTGAGATTAAAACTATGTCATATCACCTAAAGGTGTGTGATGTCAACAACTTCATTACATGTTAATTTCCATGCTTGTTTGTGATTACTGATTTGGAAATGAAATCTTATAACGGAGATCTGTTAAATCTGATCTAAATATCTTTTTAAGCGATTTGAGTTTCCTATTTCTTTAATTTTGCAAAATATATTAACTTAAGAGCAACCAATCTTAGTAAATCAATCTGGATGGTTAAAAATTAAAATGCTTGTGACTAGTTGTACCCTACTCCTTGGATGATCTCGAACATACTAAATGCATCTGTATACTTGCGGGGAAGAGTTCAAGTTATAAATTTTAATACTTATGCACACGGGAAACAAACTTCTGGTGCCATTGCGAAGAGCATCAATATTATTCTATTAGAGTAATATGTGTTAGTTAGTAAGCGAGACTAGATCACTCACCCCTTGTTTCATCATTCGATCGTCATTTTTACCATCCATCATATCTTCTATTGTTTGTTAAGTGTTCTCACCTACTTTTGAATTTTTAGGTCTGTATGCGGTGCTCGAAACATGGTCTTCAACCATATGTATTCTTAGACCCAGAGATCGAACGTACCTTGAGTAGCTATAAATGAGAAAGGAGGAGTGAAGACTCTTCAAGATTGGAGACACACAACCCCCATCACTTTCATCTTCATTGCCATCTTCATCGGACCGCCAAGAGCCAATCATGGAAGATGACCGTTCTCTCAAGGAATTCATCATTCCTACAGCCATAAACATAAATGGTACTATCAATAACCCACAGATCAAATCAAATAACTTCCATCCTGACAATAATGTAGATGATTTAAGGAAACCCATTTTGGAGGGATTCCCATGGAGGTCCCTAATTTTCATGTAGCTGAATTCTTGCAATATCTGAACACCCAAGATTAATGTCATTATCGTGATGATATACGCCTAGTTCCATTTTCTTTTAGGGATAGAGAAAAAGTGTGGTTCTTTACTTTGCCAAGGAACTTTATAAAAAGTTGTGAAGAACTATTGAAGGCTTTTCTTGCTAAATACTTTCCACCAAACAATATGACTTGTTGAGAAGAAAACTCACCAACTTCTCTCAAAGAGATTGAGAGACTATGTATGAAACATGGGACATGTTCACGGACCTCGAACATCTTTGTCCCCATACGGTATCAACATCTATCTGCTTCTTCAAACATTCTATAATGGGTTTTACTATAATACCAGGATGTCTATAGATGTTGCAGCCAATGGAGCTTTAATGAAAAAACCCTATAGGGAGGCCTATGCTATAATTGAAGACATGACAATCAACCATTACCAATGGAGTTATGAGAGGAGTAATCAACCTTCCTCAACCTCTATTTCTTCTAGAAAGCAAGCAAGTGTCTATGTTGTTGATGTCATTGATCTAAATCTGCCAAGTCAGATTCCTTGAATCAAAAGTTTCAGAGGTTTAATACTCAACTAGATTGACCAATACACTTAATTTGTGATGCAAATGAAACCATGGGGAAAGTAGATTCTTTAATTTATCCTTCTTTTATCCCAAATGAAGAACTATGGATCAATGTAATGTAGTAGGAAGTTTTGGAAACAAACATTCCTACAATCCCATTACCTATAATTTAGGTTGGTGTGATCATCCAAATTTCTTCTACTGCAACATCAATCCTCAAAATACTCAACAATATCAAAGTTAAAAACCATTGCACTTGGGGAGCAAGCCACAAATGACAAACAATCCACTAGGCTTCAAAAACAATGTAAACATGAATTTCAACCAACGATAACAACGAAAATCCAACTTAGAATCTCTTCTTGAAGATTTTGTCTCAGATCAAATGAAACAAAATGAGGAATTCCGCCAACATGGTCAGCTTATGAAAGATGCCATTCAACAATTGTCCTCCAAAGTGGATGACAAGACTAATCATACAAAGATGTTGGAAAACCAGATTGCACAAAAAACTCTTGCAAATCAAAGAACACCTTCAGGATCCTTGCCTAGATGACCAGAGATGAATCCTAAAGAGACATCCAAGTTTGTGACATTGAGGAGTGGAGTGGTGACTAAAGGATCCTCACCACCTTAAAAGAGGAAGTCCAATGAGGTTGTTGACAAAATTGAAGAAGAGACAACTGAAAATCAAAGGAAGAAGACTACTAGAAATTCACAACAAGGTGATAATTTTTGCAAGCCTAATACTCCTTTTCCTCACAGGTTTTCCAACACAAAATATGATGCCAAATTCAACAAGTTTATAAATGTTTGGGATAAACTCTATGTAAATCATCCATTAGTTAAAGTTATAGATGAAATGCATTCTTATGCCAAGTTCCTAAAGGACATTCTCATAAAAAGAAGGAGGTCTGACCAAGGTGAAACTGTGATGCTATCTAAAAGAATAAGTTCTGTCATTTAGAACTATTTTCCAAAGAAACTTGATGATCTAGGTGCATTCACTCTCCCTTAAAAAAATGGTGATTCAAATTTTGAAAAAGGCTTAGTGGATCTTGCTGCTATTATTTGTTTGATTTCATTTTACCTATGGAATAGGCTAGATTTTGGAGATTTGAAACCTTCCTCAATGTAAATACAGTTGGTTGATCTATCAATTAAATATCCTAGAGGGATTGTTGAAGACATCCCAGTGCAGACAGGGAAGTTCTACATTCCTTGTGACTTTGTAGTCCTAGACATGCATGAAGATTTGACCTTTTTGGGAAACCATTTCTTGGGATTGCAGATTGTATTGTAGATGAGAATGTTCTTGAACAAGTTTTTTATGATCTTGAAGGTGAAGAAGACAAAGAAGACTCGATGGTTGTTCTTAATGAAGACAATTCTGAAGCTACATCAAATTCATCATCTAATGAAGCACCTATAGAGCAAGAATGTGACACCCACCACACTAGAAAAGAAGGTATAACTCAATCCCCTCCCACCTAGGTTATGGTATGCTTTCTTGGAACCTAATTCCACTTATCCTATCATAATATATTCTAAACTAACTCAAGAACAAGAGGATAAATTGTTGAAAGAACTTAGACTTTACAAAGATGTGATAGGTTATTCCATTGGTGATCTAAAAGGAATTAATCCTTCCATTTGTATGTACCACATAGTTTTGGAAGAGGATGCTAAGCCATGCATAGAACCAACAATAAGGTTAAATCAAAACATGATGGAAGTTGTTTAGAAAGAGATCTTCAAGTTAAAATATTCTAAAATAATTTATCTTGTCTTTGATAGCCCTTGGGTAAGTGTCATACATGTTGTACCAAAAAAGGGAGGAACCACTGTAATGAAAGGGGACAATAATGAACTAATTCAAACAAGGGTGGTAACTGGGTGGCGAATGTGAATTGATTATAGAAAACTAAATAAAGCCACAAGAAAAGGACCATTTCCCTCCACTTTTCATCGAATTAATGTTGGAGAGACTAGCTAATCATTCTGTATTTTGTTATTTAGAAATGTATTCTTTATTATTCCATATTCCTATTTATCCTTTAGATCAATAAAAAAACCTTCACATGCACCTATGGGATATATGCCTTTTGGGCTATGTAATGCACCACCACTTTCTAAAGATTCATGAGGGCTATATTCTTTTATTTCATAGAAAAGAGTGGAAATTTATGATCACTAGTACATAACCGACCTTTAGTGTCAGTTATTTAAGGCCTTTAGTGTCGGTTTCTAAGCGACACCTATGTGGGCGACGCTAAAAGTCCAGCCGTTACGTGTCGGTTCAAAAACCGACGCCAAAACCCTTCGCGCGCCAATGAAAACGCGCCAGCAGGGCACTATAGGCGTCAGTTATTACCTAAGAAACCGACGCCATATACCTTCGCGCCATAGTAGGGCGCCAACTTGGGCACTACAGGCGTCGGTTATTATCTAATAACTGATGCCATATAAGTCCCAACACGGCCGTGCTAGACAGCACGGCCGTGGTGTCTGGTCCGCTGCCACGTCCGTGCTGTCCAGCACGGCCGTGGTGTCTGGTCCGCTGCCACGGCCGTGGTGTCAAGGAAATAGACGTCAGTTTCTATTACAAACTGACACTGTAACTATTTGGCGTCGGTTTTATACAAATAACTGACGCCTGTTTTTTTTCTGTCAATCTACAGACCTGCTGTATGGCTGGTCGCAGGATGAGAAACCTGTACTTCAGTTATGAACTGCAGGTTTTACGACATCCATTGATATCAGCCAACAACAGGCCACAAACCTGCAAAATTAACAAGAAAGATATTCACACATTTAGCAATGCAACCTGCAGTTCCATTTGATTTTCACACATTTAGAAATATTCATGTAGCTAGCAATCTATAGTTCCATTCATTTTCACATTCACATATAGAAACATTCATATAACAACCAACAGTTTCATTCATTTTCACTCAGACACATGTAGAAACATCCAGACATATAGAAACATTCACACATATATTATAATTCAGAAATTCATTTACAAAATATCATTCCTTAGTCATTATTCGCTATCAACATCCCAATTATATCTTAAATCCCCCACTACTTGTATGGCTGTTGCCCATTCTTCTCTTACTTCATTTAATTCTCCCGTCATATAGGGAGCATGTACATCTGGTAAGGCATTTCCTGTAGTGTGGTCAGTTGTAAACACCTGTAAAGAGAATGATGTATATATATAATTAATGAGCTATAAATAAGATTGATATATTTCATATTATCTAATGAGACTATATAATACCTCAGCAATACAATCGATGTCCATTGCGGCATATTTGATAATCATGTGCATAAATCGCATCATGTAGTATCCACATGCCCATCAGTTGTCTTGTGTGGCACACTATAAATTCAAACATACAAAATATTAAAAAATACAACTAATTAAGCATTGTTCACATAAATAATATATACATATATTGCAGTCGGGAACTTACTTTCACGTTTTTCCAAATTATTGGCTGGTTCTTTTTCGTGGGGACCTTTCCTCCAGCCTTTTTGAACTCATCAAAACCCCTACATGTTAATGTAACACAGTACATTGCATAATTAAATAGTAATGTAATACCCCTACATGTTAATGTAACACAGTCTTTGGCGAATGCATGCATACCCCTTTGGACCCATTGTGTGGTCATGCACATTCAGTGCACGCCTTGATCTTTGTGCCTCACTGAGGGACTAGTTAGTATGCACATTAATGATTTGGTTAGTAACAGTAAATGTTAATCTTGAATAGGTGAATACAACATATATTAATGAGATGGGACTGACGCCTAATACCTTTAATTCATCCGTTTGTCTTGAAGCAACAAACGCGTCCCATTCTTCTTTGTCCAGGAAGTTCCACTGTTCAGTGGCTGTCTTCTTCCTCTTGTTAGCTTCTTTTATGTATTCTCAGGTGAGATTTGTCCTATAGTTCCTTAGGACTCTCCCACAGTGTTGCATCACACATTTACGATGCAACTTTTCATCCAATTCAAATATACTCTGCAAATTAGAATTGCTATTAACTAGTATCCAAAAAATTAGTAATCTACAAAATATAATTGCAAATTAATAATAACTCACGCATAAATCCTTCCATATTACGTCTTTCTTCTCCTTAGAAACTTTATGCCAAGAATCTATCTTACAACCGCAATGGCTACGAGTAACATACCCAAGATATGAAACAAATGAATTACGATTCACACCAGATGCATTTCTTGTATTATCAAAATCCACAACAAGTTTGGGTCCATTGCCCTTTTGTGCTATTAACTTCTTCATCATAGTGATGCCCCTTCTCCTGTCAACTTTTTGGTGTTGCTGATCAAGTGCCTCAAGTGCTTCAGATGGTACATGTGCATCATCAACCTAAAATTTGACAAAATAAACACATTTACAAGATATAACTATAAATGGACATATAGATATAAATATATGATATATTTTTAAAACTTACATTGTGAGGCGGCGCATTGATGTCCTCACCCTCACGGTAATCATCAGCACGGTCATCAGGAGAATGCTCAGCCATCTGAAAATTCACATTCACATTGTAAAGTTTACATCGTAAAGTAATTCAAATTGTAAAGCTCACATTGTAAAGTTCACATTCACATTGTAAAGTAATTCACATTGTAAAGTTCACATTATAAAGTAATTCACATTGTAAAATTCACATTGTAAAGTTCACATTCACATTGTAAAGTTCACATTATAAATTAATTCACATTGTAAAATTCACATTGTAAAGTTCACATTCACATTGTAAAGTTCACATTCAGAAAAATAAAACATATAAAAAAACATTTTATAAACATGCCTCTAATATTGTGATTCTTTATCAATTAACAATCCTTCATTGTGATCTCTGCGCACATACAAGTCATCATTAGCTGGTGTTGGCAACCCAACTAAGAATGGACTGGAGTCATCATACTTATCATAGTATTGTTCTTCATCTATAGGATCTTCAATGAACTGTCTTTTACCATGAAGAACAACCGACCATTTATCATTTGCAGGATCATCGATATAAAATACTTGTTTCGCATGTGATGCCAATATGAATGGTTCATCCTTCTCGCCAATCTTCTCAAAGTTCACTAAAGTGAAACCCAATCCATTCACTATAACTCCTTTGGTGCTATCAACCCAATTACATTTGAAGAGCGGAATTCTGAAATCTATGTAGTCAAACTCCCATATGTCTTCAATGACACCGTAATATGACATTTTATCTTCACGTGGACTCTTATCCTTTGCACTTGCAAAAAACATAGTCGATGCTTGAAGGGTGACCCCACTGTTTTGGACGACACTCTTATCATCTTGGCGCTTTGTGTAATATGTGAATCCATTAATGTCATACCCTTCATAAGACATAACAGTCAATTTTGGTTTAAAGGCGAGGCATTTGATAGTTTCAGTAATATCATCTGGTGTTTGAGATAGTTGATGTAAGACTTTATTTTCAAACCACTTAATAAACACTACTACAGAACCTACCTTTAGTGTCAGTTATTTAAAGCCTTTAGTGTCGGTTTCTAAGCGACACCTATGTGGGTGACACTAAAAGCTCACCCATTAGGCGTCAGTTCCAAAACCGACGCCCAAACTCTTCGCGCGCCACCGAAAACGTGCCATCATGGCACTATAGGCGTCGGTTATTAGATACGAAACCGACGCCCAAACCCTTCGCGCCACAGAAAGGGCGCCATCTTGGGCACTATCAGTGTCGGTTTTTTACAAATAACCGACGACATATATCTTCACGCCACAGGAGGGCGCCAACTTGGGCACTATAGGCATCGGTTATTAGCTAATAACCGATGCCATATAACTCCCAACACGGCCGTGCTGGACAGCACAGCCGTGGTGTTAAGGAAATAGACGTCGGTTTCTATTAAAAACCGACAGTGTAACCTATTTGGCGTCGGTTTTATACAAATAACCGATGCCTATTGTTTTTTTTTCTGTCAGCCTGCAGACCTGCTGTGGCTGGTCGCAGGATGAGAAACCTGTTCAGTTCAGTTATGAACTACAGGTTTTACGACATCCATTGATATCAGCCGACAACAGGCCACAATCCTTCAAAATTAACAACAAAAATATTCACACATGCATTTAGCAATGCAACCTACAGTTCCATTTTATTTTCACACATTTAGAAACATTCATGTAGCTAGGAATCTGTAGTTCCATTCATTCTCATTCACACATGTAGAAACATTAATATAGCAACCAACACTTTCATTCATTTTCACTCAGACACATGTAGAAACATCCAGACATGTAGAAACATTCACACATATATTATAATTCAGAAATTCATTTACAAAATATCATTGTTTAGTCATTATTCACTATCAGGATCCCAATTATATTTTAAAGCCCCCACTATTTGTATGGTTTTTGCCCATTCTTCTCTTACTTCATTTAATTCTCCCATCGTATAGGGAACATGTACATCTAAGTCCGTTCCTGTAGTGGGGTCAGCTTTAAACACCTGTAAAGAGAATGATGTATATATATAATTAATGAGCTATAAATAAGATTGATATATTTCATATTATCTAATGAGACTATATAATACATGAGCAATACAATCGATGTCCATACAACATGACAGACTAACACATATATAGTACATAACAACAACATCGTCGAATTTACATACAACACTAGCTTAGTACATATATAGTGGGACTTATAAGGTGACGATCCCACCTGGTAAAACAGGTTACCGACAACTACATGTTATGACTGGGAGGTCGTGATTCAGCAACCGTATGCATTAGCAGGAGGACAAATAGATCACCATATGTTTGTCCTCCAGCTAATGCATACGGTTGCTGAATCATGACCTCCCAGTCGTAACATGTAGTCGGTAACCTGTTTTAGCAGGTGGTATCGTCACCTTAGTCCCACTATATATGTATTAAGCTAGTGTTGTATGTAAATTCGGCGCTGCTGTTGTTATGCACTGTATATGTGTTAGTCTGTCATGTTGTTATATGAATCTGAAGCACTTGTGTGTGCTGCACTTTATGTATTGTATCTGTATCCTGCTTCTCTTCATTGGGGCTTCTTTTGCTGTTTAGCATTTGTATTAACTAGAAGATAATGAAACATTAAATCAGAAAATGATATTGATATTAAAAAAGTAAACATTTAGCTTCAATAAAAAAATATAAACATGCATGCCTCTAAAATTGTGATCTTTTATCAATTAACAATCCTTCATTGTGATCTTCGCGCACATATAAGTCATCATTAGCTTCTTCAATATTTTGTGGAGTTGGCAACCCAACTGAGAATGGACTGGAGTCATCATATTTATCATAGTACTCTTCTTCATCTATAGGATCTTCAATGAACTATCTTTTACCATGAAGAACAACCTACCATTTATCATTTGCAGGATCATCGATATAAAATACTTGTTTCGCCTATGATGCCAATATGAATGGTTCAGCCTTCTCGCCAATCTTTTCAAAGTTCACTAAAGTGAAACCCAATTCATCCACTATAACTCCTTTGGTGTTATCAACCCAATTACATTTGAAGAGTGGAATTCTGAAATCTATGTAGTCAAATTCCCATATCTCTTCAATGACACCGTAATATGACATTTTAGCTTCACGTGGACTCTTATCCTTTGCACTTGCAAAAAACATAGTCGATGCTTGAAGAGTGACCCCACTGTTTTGGACGACACTCTTATCATCTTGGTGCTTTGTGTAATATGTGAATCCATTAATGTCATACCCTTCATAAGACATAACAGTCAACTTTGGTTTAAAGGCGAGGCATTTGATAGTTTCAGTAATATCATCTGGTGTTTGAGATAGTTGATGTAAGACTTTATCTTCAAACCACTTAATAAAAGTCTTGTTATGCTCTCTAGCAAGCCACATTGTATTGGCTCGAGGATATTGTCTTTTGATGAAATTGGTATGTTCCTCGATATAAACGTTCACTTCGCCCATGTTGTGTAAAATATACAAATGACCTTGTTCCAACTGCTCACGGCTGATTACTTTCACACGTGATCCCAAAATTCCTTTGCCAAATAGCTCGTCAATATTCTTGTCATTATCAGGAGTGTCATTACCACTGAGAAAGTCATTGCAGAAATCCATAACCTCTCTCGCCACATAACCTTCAATAATACTCCCTTCAGGCCGATAACGGTTTCGAACATCACCTTTAAAAATGCTCATGTATCGTTCAAAGGGATACATCCAATGCAAGAAAACCGGTCCCAAGATTTTGACTTCCCTAGTCAAGTGGACAATAAGATGTACCATGATATCAAAGAACGAAGGAGGGAAATACATCTCAAGCTGACATAGGGTAACAACCACTTCTCTTTGCAAATTATTGAGAGTCTCAAGGTCAATAACTTTACTGCAGAGACTGTTGAAAAAGAAACAAAGTCTGGTGATTGCAAACCTTACATGCTTCGGAAATATAGATCGAATTGCCACGGGCAATATTTGTTGCATTAGAGTGTGACAATCATGAGATTTAAGACCTATCAACTTCAGATCTTTCATTGATACCAATCTACGGATGTTGGATGAGTAACCATGTGGCACCTTAACATTTACCAAGCATTCAAAAATAGCTTTCTTCTCCTTTCTAGACAACGTGTAACAAGCGGGAGGTAAGTATGTTCTTTTATTACCCATTTCACGTAATTCTGTTAATTCTGACCTTATTCCCATTTCACGTAGGTCCAGTCTGGATTTTATCCCATCTTTAGTCTTACCTGGTATATTTAACAGAGTACCAATGATGCTATCACAGACATTTTTCTCAACGTGCATTACATCGATACAATGTCTGACTGTCAAAGAACTCCAATAAGGAAGATCCCAAAATATTGACTTCTTCTTGAATGAAGAATTGTCACTCCGTGTAGTACATTGTGATCTCTTACCAAATTCATTGACAAAGTCTTTTACTCTTTCATAAACAACCTCCCCTGGTATAGGTTTAGGTGCACTGCGTTCCTCATTCAATCCATTGAATGCTTTGCGCTTCCTACGATACGGATGGAATTTTGGAAGAAACCTTCGATGACCGAGATATACATTCTTACCGCCATGTTTTAGTCTTGTTGAATCAGTGTTCTCTTCACATATAGGACATGCTTTAGCTCCTTTGACACTATACCCAGACAAATTCCCATATGCTGGAAAGTCATTAATAGTGCAAAACAACATAGCATGCAAACGAAATGTCTCTCTTCATGAAGCATCATAGGTCATCACACCTTCACCCCAGAGTTTCTTTAAGTCATCAATCAGAGGTTCAAGATAAACATCGATGTCATTTCCAGGTTGTTTAGGGCCCGATATCAACAACGACAGCATTACGTACTTATTTTTCATACACAGCTAGGGAGGAAGATTGTATATAACAAGCATGACTGGCCAAGTGCTATGTTGGCTGCTCAATGTCCCGTACAGATTCATCTCGTCTGTACAAAGCCCAAGTCTTAGATTCCTGACTTCTTCACCAAATTCAGGGTACAATAGATCAATCTTCTTCCACTGGGGGGAATCAGACGCATGTCGTAGGATCCCATCATTATTTTTCTTAACATCTGCATGCCACCTCAAATTCTTCACATCTATCGGATTGGCAAACAAGCATTGAAACTGTGATATTATAGGTAGATACCACATCGCCTTGGCAGGATAACCAGTTTTGGACTCCCCCGAAGTCATCAATTTATACCGTGACACACCACATTTTGGACAATCTTTCAAATCCGCATAGTCCTTTTGAAATAATACACAATCATTAGGGCATGCATGTATCTTCTTGGCATCCATTCCCATTGGGCACAACAATTTCTTTACCTGGTATGTTGAGATTGGCAGCTCATTTCCTTCAGGAAGCATTTCTTTCAACAAAGACAGCAATGACGTGAAGCTTTTGTCGCTCCATCTATTGTTAGCTTTCAACTTATACAATCTCAACACAGCGTTAAGCTTCGTAAACTTAGTACAACCTGTGTATAACGGCATCTCAGCATCATGCACAATGTTTCTAAAAATGGGAGGTGGATCGGTGTGCTCTACCCCACAACTATCTAGCATCGCATCAACGATGTCTACTGGAACTGGTTCATTCACATCTACGTCATCGTAGGCAATTTCTTCTTCCACACAAGCACTGCTATCGACATCTACTGGTTTCGGGTTTGAAATCTCTCCATGCCAGTGTCATTCTGTATAGCCTTGTATAATCCCGTTGCACATGACATGAGTTTTGATTTCGTCACCAGTGTTGACTTTCAAGTTGTTACCGCAATGCCTACATGGACAGTAGAACCTATCTCCAGGTTGTTTCCTATGTTCCTCGGCAAATCTAATGAACTGGTCAAGACCAGAAATAAACTCTGGGGTGCAGCGATTGCGAATTGACATCCACGATCTATCCATTCTATGATCAAAGAGAAAACAAGTATATATTAGGACAAGATTAGGGTCTAGGGTTAACAAATACATGTGATGTCATTATTATATATAATAAATGTGTACCACCTATCCATTCTTGAACACCTAATCTCACTAGTAAGTGTATAATGTGTATTGGGTTTTCAAGAAAATTTCGGCAGCATTTTCCCGCTGTTCTCCAAGTACATATGTACTTAGAGAACAAACGGGGAAATGCTGCCGAAATTTTCTTGAAAACCCAATACACATTATACACTTACATCCTAAGCAAGATTAGGTGTTCAAGAACAGTCCCAAACCGGGGACTATCCAAGATTTACTCCTAATGAGTAAATCTTGGACGGGTTTCTAGGCCAACAAATAATGTGTTGTCATTCTTATACCTAAAATCCTAGTTCTTCAAGTTAGGGTGATTATTGATGTCTTTAAAAGCATGATTGGAAATTTAGGGAAAAGTTCATCATTTACATTCCAAGCATGTCACATGTGTGCATTACAGTTCATCATTAAGCAAGATATAAGTAAGTATGACGTCATATTAAAACAGACTATACAATATGAGAAAATAGTAGTCTAATCATGGAAATGGGAACATTCATGGGAACACACACTTCAGTTATAAGCATTCATGTAGCAACTTCCAGTTCCATTCATTAATCTCTTTTTACATCCACGCACAGGGGTGTACCCCTAAACAGTAACTAAACATGCACATAATTAAAAAATATTAATACAGACAAGTCTAGATAGATAGACAACTAAATACTACACCAACATGGTCCCGCATGCATCAGTAACTTCTTTTTGATGATGAAGCTGTGTCACAAAGCTCCTCACTGTATTTAGACGAATCTGAACTGACAGGGGCCTCATATTCAGATTCCTCATAGATGATATCCGACATCGTGCGCTCATACCGTAGAAGATGATTGGGGGTCTCGCAGTTGCTGTTGGTTATCCAAACTTTGATGGAATTATGGCCAACTGGACGGAGAAAAAGCCTGTTCCAACGGACCACATGCAGCTCTCCAATCCAATCATGCCAACCAGATTTTGATACAAGATTTCCCGCCAAATCATACTCAACCTCGATAACATGTGAATAATTGCCAAAAATTAGGGTCACTTTACCAGGCATGTAGTGTCTTCCTTTTAGAAAATGCCAATGTTTGGGTATGACCAATTGGTTTAAGGAACGATCATCTAGGATGATGTCCAATTGTTCTTCAATAGGGAACGTTAACATTAACATAGAGGCCCAGTTCATAGTGACTGTTATGGGTGGACAGAGACTGCATAATATTAGTGTAAGTACATATAACGATGTTATATATTTTCAGAAAAAGTTGTATAACATCAGTTAACCTTTTATTGCTTGTCATAACCAACTTTATTGTGGTAGACATGATAGCTTGAAAAGAAGTCTACATATGTACTTAGAGAACAAATGAGGAAATGCTATCGAAATTTTCTCGAAAACCCAATACACATTATACACTTACATCCTAAGTGAGATTAGGTGTTCAAAAACAGTCCCAAACCGGGGACTATCCAAGATTTACTCCTAATGAGTAAATCTTGGACGGGTTTCTAGGTGCTTACTAAAATAGAACCATTATATGGAACTAATCCTACATTATACACATACTTTTCATGAGTAAGATAATGTGCACTTCATGGAATTATTAAGATTTGAATATATATAAGTTGCTTCCATTTAGGGAAAAGTTCATCATTTACATTCCAAGCATGTCACATGTGTGCATTATAGTTCATCATTAAGCAAAAGAAGGGTGATTAGGATTCTCACCAAGAATATAGCTAAACTATTAAACAATGATTATAGCTTAACTATTAAACAATAGACTTGCCACACATAAAACACCCTATACAACTATAAAACAAAAAAGTATTAAGTATATATGCATGATACAATAACTATTTTGCATCACATTACAATAGACTTATCATTGATACCTTACTAACTTATTGCTACATTTACATATCATCACTTGATCAAAAATTACACCAGTACATTTAACCAAAGTATGCATTCTAAAATCTATGTCATGATTAGTTACATGTAATTTACTTGGATATACAGCAGTACCCGATTACTATGTCTTACATACAAAGTATGCATATTAAATTAACTAAGGCTTATCATAGAACATGTATTGTATAGACAACAGAGGATTCAGCTTAGTACAAGCACAAAATCAGTACCTAAACCCTAAAATCACACCTTTTTAGCATTTATTCTAACAGGTTTATGTACATCAATATGTGTATGAGCCCTAATTAAAACTGATTCTCATAGGAAGTAAATAAATTAAAAAAAAATGCCCAGCAGTAGGGCGGGCACCTCGAGGGAAGAGGAGTAGAGGAAGAAGAAGAAGGCAGGGCGGGCACCTTGAGGGAAGAGGAGCAGCGGCCGGAGCAAGTCCTAGCAGCTGCCGGCGGCGAGGAGAGGAGCAGCGGAGAGGGAGGCGAGGCTAGGAGACCTAGCTGCTACCGGCGACGGCAGAGAGGGCGGCCGGCGGGCGGGCGGGTGGCGACTGCTTCTCGTGGCGACGGCGACGAGCGGCGAGCACGGAGGAAGGAGCGGCGGCGACGGAGCACGGCGGCGGAGCACGAACGGCAGGGAGCGACGGCAGGGAGCAAGAAATCGCCGGAGCTAAGGAAATTGGGAATGAAAAAGGGAAGGGGAAGAATCGGTCGGGCTGGTGAGCTATTAAGTTGACAATAAGTGTCGGTTATTAAAAACTGACAACTAAACACCCTTTAGTCGTCGGTTATTTAGCTATGAACCGAGCCTTTTGTAAAATTTTGGAGCCAATTTTTTCGCTGGAATTTTGGGTTTGGCGGTTGAGTTTAGGTGTCAGTTGTTTATTAATTAACCGACACTTAATAAAAGTGGTACCCATGTCTGGCCGACCTTCGTAGATTGGATGTCGGTTTATGTTATCAACCGACACTATGGCATTTAGGTGTCGGTTTTAGTATACAACTGACACCGGAAAAAGTGACTTTATAAGCCATTTCTGTAGTAGTGAAATGTCTTGTTATGCTCTCTAGCTAGCCACATTGTATTGGCTCGAGGAAATTGTCTCTTGATGAAATTGGTATGTTCCTCGATATAAACGTTCACTTCGTCCATGTTGTGTAAAATATACAAGTGACCTTGTTCCAACTGCTCACGGCTGATTACTTTCACACGTGATCCCAAAATTCCTTTGCCAAATTGCTCGTCAATATTCTTTTCATTATCAGGAGTATCATTACCACTGAGAAAGTCATTGCAAAAATCCATAACCTCTCTCACCACATAACCCTCGATAATACTCCCTTCAGGACGATAACGGTTTCGAACATCACTTTTAAAAACGCTCATGTATCATTCAAAGGGATACATCCAATCCAAGAAAATTGATCCCAACATTTTCACTTCCCTAGTCAAGTGGACAACAAGATGTACCATGATATCAAAGAACGACGGAGGAAAATACATCTCAAGCTGACATAGGATAACAACCACTTCTCTTTGCAATTTATCGAGAGTATCAGGGTCAATAACTTTGCTGCACAGACTGTTGAAAAAGAAACAAAGTCTGGTGATTGCAAACCTTACATGCTTCGGCAATATAGATCTAATTGCCACAGGCAATATTTGTTGGATTAGAGTGTGACAATCATGAGATTTAAGACCTATCAACTTCAGATCTTTCATTGATACCAATCTACGGATGTTGGATGAGTAACCTTGTGGCACCTTAACATCTACCAAACATTCACAAAAAGCTTTCTTCTCCTTTCTAGACAATGTGTAACAAGCGGGAGGTAAGTATGTTCTCCGATTTCCCATTTCATGAAATTCTGTTAATTCTGACCTTATTCGCATTTCACATAGGTCCAGTCTGGATTTTATCCCATCTTTAGTCTTACCTGGTATATTCAACAAAGTACCGATGACACTATTACAGACATTTTTCTCAATGTGCATGACATCGATATAATGCCTTACTGTCAAAGAACTCCAATAAGGAAGATCCCAAAATATTGACTTCTTCTTGAATAAAGATTTGTCACTCCGTGTGGCCATAGTACATTGTGATCTCTTACCAAATTCATTGACAAAGTCTTTTACTCTTTCATAAACAACCTCCCCTGGTATAGGTTTAGGTGCACTCCATTCCTCATTCAATCCATTGAATGCTTTGTGCTTCCTACGATACGGATGGAATTTTAGAAGAAACCTTCGATGACCGAGATATACAGTCTTACCGCCATGTTTTAGTCTTGTTGAATTAGTGTTCTCTTCACATATAGGACACGCTTTAGCTCCTTTGACACTATATCTAGACAAATTCCCATATGCTGGAAAGTCATTAATAGTGCAAAACAACATAGCCTACAAACGAAATGTCTCTCTTCGTGAAGCATCATAGGTCATCACACCTTCACCCTAGAGTTTC
Organism: Alisma plantago-aquatica; assembly: GCA_963693085.1. Lineage (NCBI taxonomy): Eukaryota > Viridiplantae > Streptophyta > Magnoliopsida > Alismatales > Alismataceae > Alisma > Alisma plantago-aquatica. The sequence goes on from OY856409.1 coordinate 937,696,382, forward strand.
TTTAAGTCATCAATCAAAGGTTCAAGATAAACATCGATGTCATTTCCAAGTTGTTTAGGGCCCGATATCAACAACGACAGCATTACGTACTTATTTTTCATACACAGCCAGGGAGGAAGATTGTATATAACAAGCATGACTGGCCAAGTGCTATGTTGGCTGCTCAATGTCCCGTATGGATTCATCCCGTCTGTACAAAGCCCAAGTCTTAGATTCCTGACTTCTTCACCAAATTCAGGGTACAATAGATCAATCTTCTTCCACTGTGGGGAATCAGACGCATGTCGTAGGATCCCATCATTATTTTTCTTAACATCTGCATGCCACCTCAAATTCTTCGCATCTATCGGATTGGCAAACAAGCGTTGAAACTGTGATATTATAGGTAGATACCACATCACCTTGGCAGGAGAACCAGTTTTGGACTCCCCCGAAGTCGTCAATTTATACCGCGACGCACCACATTTTGGACAATCTTTCAAATCCGCATAGTCCTTTTGAAATAATACACAATCATTCAGGTCTGCGTGTATCTTCTTGGCATCCATTCCCATTGGGCACAACAATTTCTTTACCTGGTATGTTGAGATTGGCAGCTCATTTTCTTCAGGAAGCATTTCTTTCAACAAAGACAACAATGACGTGAAGCTTTTGTCGCTCCATCTATTGTTAGCTTTCAGGTTATACAATCTCAACACAGCGCTAAGCTTTGTAAACTTAGTACAACCTGTGTATAACGGCATCTCAACATCATGCACAATGTTTCTAAAAATGGGAGGTGGATCGGTGTGCTCTACCCCACAACTATTCAGCATCACATCAACGATGTCTACTGGAACTGGTTCATTCACATCTACGTCATCGTAGGCAATTTCTTCTTCCACACAAGCACTGCTATCGACATCCACTGGTTTTGGGATTGAAATCTCTCCATGCCAGTTCCATTCTGTATAGCCTTGTATAATCCCGTTGCACATGACATGACTTTTGATTTCGTCACCAGTGTTGAGTTTCAAGTTGTTACCGCAATGCCTACATGGACAGTAGAACCTATCTCCAGGTTGTTTCCTATGTTCCTCGACAAATCGAATAAACTGGTCAAGACCAGAAATAAACTCTGGGGTGCAGCGATTGTGAATGGACATCCATGATCTATCCATTCTATGATCAAAGAGAAAACAAGTTTATATTAAAACAAGATTAGGGTCTAGGGTTAACAAATACATGTGATGTCATTATTATATATAATAAATGTGTACCACCTATCCCATTCTTGAACACCTAATCTCACTGGTAAGTGTATAATGTGTATTGGGTTTTCAAGAAAATTTCGGCAGCATTTCCCCGCTGTTCTCCAAGTACATATGTACTTAGAGAACAAACGGGGAAATGTTTCCGAAATTTTCTTGAAAACCCAATACACATTATACACTTACATCCTAAGCGAGATTAGGTGTTCAAGAACAGTCCCAAACCGGGGACTATCCAATATTTACTCCTAATGAGTAAATCTTGGACGGGTTTCTAGGCCAACAAATAATGTGTTGTCATTCTTATACCTAAAATCCTAGTTGTCATTCAAAGCATGTCACATGTGTGCATTACAATTCATCATTAAGCAAGAAGGGTGATTAGGATTCTCACCAAGAATGGGTTTTGATTTTCTATACAATTTTATAAAAAATGCACATGTATGCATATATATACTATACTTTTTGGAACCTTTATACATATCTGAACACCCTAAATAACCATACTAAACACCCAAATACTTTATAACACAACTATAAAACAATGATTATGCTAAACTATTAAACAATAGACTTGTCACACATAAAACACCCTATACAACTATAAAACAAAAAGGTATTAAGATATGCATGATACAATAACTATTTTGCATCACATTACAGTAGACTTATCATTGATACCTTACTAACTTATTGCTACATTTACATATCATCACTTGATCAAAAATTACAGCAGTACATTTAACCAAAGTGCATTCTAAAATCTATGTCATGATTAGTTACATGCAATTTACTTGGATATACAAAAGTACCCGATTACTATGTCTTACATACAAAGTATGCATATTAAATTAACTAAGGCTTATCATAGAACATGTATTGTATACAAGTTCAATATATTACAGTCAATAATTATTTTACTTTCAAAAATTACTTAATGTTACAGGCTTGCAGCTCTAATATAAAGAGTGATCAACTAAGGCATTGCCATAGATCAGTGTATATGAATTATTTATCAAGTTACCAATAAGTAAATAACTTTAAAAAAAAATAAAAAAATGCCCAGCAGCAGCCTGGGTAGCACGGCCGTGTGGTCGGCCAACACAGCCACGGCCGTGGTTGATGTTGGTAAAGAGAGGGAGAAGAAAGAAGAAGAGCAGGGCGGAGCAGAGGAAGAAGGAAGAAGGTCGTGGTTGCCTTGGCATCGCCCAAGCAGCCGCCGGAGCAGAGGAAGAAGGCAGGGTGGGCATACCTTGAGGGTAGAGGAGAGCAACGGCCGGAGCAAGGCGAGGAACGGCGGCAGAAGGGAGAGCAGCACGAGCGGCGGCGAGGGCACGGAGCAGCGGCGAGGGCACAGAGCAGGAGCACAGCCGCCGGTGAGCACAGAGGGCAGGAGCAAGAGCACGGCCTCCGGTGAGCATGGAGCAGCGGCGAGGGCAGGAGCAGGAGCAGCGGCGAGGGCAGGAGCAGGAGCACGGCGGGCGCGAGCACGGAGCAACGACTGGCGGGGGCGAGCAAGAAAATCGCCGGACCTAACTGAAATCGGGAATGAAATAGGGAAAGGGGAAGAGTCGCTCGCGCTGGTGAGCTATTTAGTTGACAATAAGCGTCGGTTATTCAAAATAACTGACAACTAAACCAAAAGTGTCAGTTCTTTTCCAACAACCGACGCCTATACTAGATTATAGTCGTCGGTTTTTAACTAAAAGACAACCGACAACTATTCCTATCCCGCGAATAACCTTTAGTCGTCGGTTATTCATTTATGAACCGACGCCATATGTCAAATTTTGGTGGTAATTTTTTCGTTGGAATTTTGGTTTTGGCGGTTGATTTTAGGTGTTGGTTTTTTATTAATTAACCGACACTTAATAAAAGCGGTACCCGTGTCTGGTCGACCTTCATAGATTGGATGTCGGTTAATGTTATCAACCGACACTGTAGAGTTTAGGTGTCGGTTTATGTATACAACCGACACCTTGAAAAGTGACTTTATAAGCCATTTCTGTAGTAGTGGATGATTTCAGTGTGTACGGTAGTTCCTTTTATGATTTCTTGTTAAATCTAACTAAAGTTTGAAGTGATGTAAATAGGTCAATCTTGTTATCAATTGGGAGAAATGTCATTTTACGGTACAATCAGGGGTTGCACTTGGTCATGTCATTTCAAACAAAGGAATTGAGGTTGAGAAAGAAAGGTAGAAGCCATTGAGAAGATGTCAACCCCAACTATAGTGAAAGAAGTTTGAAGCGTTTTGGGACATGCATGGTTCTATAGAAGATTCATTAAATATTTTCTAAATTTTGTAAAGCCTCTATACTCCTGGTTAGAAAAAGTTGTGTAATTCATATTCAATGAAGAATGTAAAAAAACCTTCCCAAGATTGAAAGATGCTCTCATCTCACCCCCTATTATTCAACTACCGAACTTGAATGCTCCATTTGAAATAATGTGTGATGCCAGTGATTATGCCATATGGTCTTATAAAAAAGTGAGACAACAAGATTCATGCCATTTATTATGCAAGAAAAACCTAAGATGATGCACAAATCAATTATGCCATAACAGAAAAGGAGATACTTGCCATAGTCTACACTTTTGATAAATTTCATCAATATCATGTGGGGTCCAAAGCCATTGTTTATACAGATCATGCTGCAATTAGATATCTCATGAACAAGAAGGATGCTAAACCCCATATGGTCCATTGGATATTGTTATTACATGAATTTGATTTAAAAATCAAAGACAAAAATGGAATAAAGAACCATGTAGTAGATCATCTTTCACGCCTCTCCACAAGTGCCAAAGGCAACATTCCTATTGATGATAATTTTCCTATTGAGAAGTTATATGTTGTGAACTCACTTGTGACACCATGGTTTTCCGATTTTGCAAATTATCTAGTCACTAGATACTTTCCTCCAGATATTACTTATCAAAAGAAAAAGAAGTTTCTTCATGATGTGAAATTTTACTATTGAGATGATCCACTATTATTCAAACAATGTGTAGACGGACTAACTAGGAGATGCATTCCCAATGAGGAGATCCAGAGTGTGATTTCCGAATGTCATTCCTCTCCCTTTGGGTGACATTTTGGAGGAGACATGACTACAACCAAAATTCTACAGGCATGTTTTTTATTGGCCAACTCTGTTTTAGGATGTGCATGCATTTTTTAAAGATTGTGATAGGTGTCAAAGATCGGGAGGAATTTTGAAGAAGGATGAGATACCACTAAACTCAATCCTAGATATTGAATTTTTTTATGTATGGGGAATAGACTATATGAGCCCATTTCCCTCTTCATGTAGCTACAAGTCTAGGCTAGTGATGTGAGACTACGTGTCAAAGTGGGTATAGGCAATTCCTACACAATCTCCAGATGCAAAATCAATGATGAAGTTATTCCAAAAGATTTTTTTTAGATTTGGTCTCCCAAGAGAAGTCATATCTGATTGGGGTTGTCATTTCAATGAGAGAAACTTCAACAACCTACTAATAAAATATGGTGTCAAGTATAAAATCTCTACATCAGACTGTCCACAAACTTTAGGGCTAGTTGAGATCTCAAATAGGCAATGAAAGACAATATATTAGAGAAGACAGTCTCCATCTCAAAGAATGATTGGGCATTGAAATTATAAGATGCATTGTGGGCTTATAGGACATCTTACAAGACATAGATTGGCATGACTACGTTCAAACTGGTATGTGTAAAATCTTGTCATCTACCTATAGCATAAAGTAGGAGAAAGAAGGTTGCAACAACTCCAAGAACTAGCAGAGATCAAATTAGATGCATATGAAAATGTCAGAATTTACAAGGAGAAAAAAAGAGATGGAATGATAAGATGATTCAAAACAAAGATTTCAAAGAAGGAGACCAGGTTTTGCTATTCAATTCCAAGCTCAAAATTTTTCCAGGGAAGTTGCATTCAAAATGTTCCAGACCTTTTTTAGTGTTGAAAGCTTATCCATACGGAACCATGGAGCTACAAGGGAAGTAATCCTCATTCAAAGTTAATGACAAACATTGTAAACTCTACACCGATGGAGAGAAGATTGATCAGGGAGCCTCCTGCTCTCTGTCAGATGCTTGATGTTACTGACATAAGTCTTACTCTAAACTCTAAATGGAGGACCTTATGGGAGTTGACCACACAATTATATTAGATTATGTTACATGCATTTCCTCAAGAAATTTCCCTTTTTCTAAATAAATTTTCCATAGATGAATGTTTAAATCTAGACCCTTATATAGTACATATTGTCATAATTGTAGGTGCCAGACAAATATCAAAGAACATAACTTATATTTGCATAAACTTAGTCAGACACGATGTGTCATACCTACCACACAGTGTATCACCACAGTCAAGATGACATTCAAGAAAAATGCGTAGAATACACAGCGTGTTTGTATTTACACACGATGTGTACCGTCCCAGAAATTTTTCAAGGAAGATGATAGAAACTCACACGATGTGTGTAAATTAGCACACAAAGTGTGTGAATTAGCACATGTTGTGTCCACGAAGTCATTTACATACTAATAATGTATTGAAATCTGACATGGTGTGTGTAAATTCACACACGATCTATCCTCATCAGCCTAAAGATATCAACAAATCCATTGGAAACTTACACGTTGTGTGTTAATTAACACATGATGTCTACCTAAAGAGATTCATCAACAAAGTTTTCTAAAATAGGGACATCACTTGTGGATTAAAATACACCGCATGTCTTCATCAGGCAAGATGAAAATATAAAAGACAACAGTTGGATATGTGCATTAGTGCATGTCGTGTACTTGATAAGACATGTTGTGTTCAGGAAGATGAACTAGAGTTTATAATCCCAAATTCAAAACCACATTTATCACTTCTACAAACCCTCACATCATGTTTTAGCAGAGAGCCACCACCTGCATCTGTGTGTTCTCCGGACAATGTTCTCATTTGTGTGCAATTTCTCCATCATCTTTGACTCCAACTATCACAGCCCATGCCATCTGTGAAGTCCAAATCTAATTTTTCATCGACAAAACCACATGCCACTACTGCTCATCCTTAGATCTACCTCTAAAATCTTCCATGTCATCAACTCATAGCAACATTGACATCATTGAGTCGTGTTCGACTGTGTGAAGAAATGACGCCTCCCGTTGAGTCATGTTCGACCGTGTGAAGAAATGATGCCTCCCAACCGTGTTTGTCCAAGTGACCAAGTTTAGATCCCATATGATCATCTTCCTTGCCACCATCACCACCTCAAGACCTCCCCGCTCCCTCACTATGGGTAATCATTAACTTGAGGATGTCGCCACGTTCAGCAAACACATTGTGACCGAAGCCAACATGGTGTGACACCTTAGTTCATCTTTGACCTATGAAAACGCCCAAGAAAAAGAACACACGTCCTGCATTTCATAAGACACGTTGAGGTCAGTCATTCATCAAAAACTTTTTTTCCCCCAGTAGACACACCATGTCCTACATTCTACATGCCATATTCTGGTCTTATGAAACTACATCAAGGCATCAATGGCCTCTATCAAGCAAGTGGCAAAGCACCACAGAGGGGAGAGTTCTTCTTCAACCCCAAAATACATCCCATCCACTCCATTTAGGGTCACAAACGAGGAGGATAATACCTATCAAATTGTGATCAACCATATTGCCTATAAGATATGTCTGTGAAGAGACGCTGGAGGCACTAGGCTTCATGGACGAAGTCCTAGGACTGTTTGACAAGCTAGGACTCAAGTATGCATGATGCACAGTAAGCCACACCTACCCTAGGCTTACTTATAAATTTTTGAATAACCTCAGGACTGAGGATGACGCTAGAAAGCCACATGATCCTTTTTCTATCATTACTTTTTGACTTACGGGTCATGGTTACAAGCTCACTTTTAAACAATTTTGTTATGCCTTTTGGTGCCATTATGGAGGAGAAATGTCATACCCTCTTCAATTTAAAAGTAATGAATTTTTGAGGGAGATCACTGAAGACAATATTCATGAGGCTTCAAAAGCTAGGGCAACATATCTACAACCCCATTTTCTATTATGTACACAAGATTCTTAGTACTTGTGTGTTTGTAAGAAAATAAACACAAGGTGTTTGTAGGAAGAAAGATGTATTTTTCATGTGGGGTATGATACACAACTCAAAAAAATGTTGGCTACAATATGCTCTACTATTTCTTTGAGAACAAACATAACAAATCATGAAACATTATGAGTGGATGATTGATAACCTACATCACCTGCAAGGTCAATGATGAACTTATAGAATTAGAAGATACTCCTAGGAGGAAGTTAATTAATCTCAAACTTCTTATCTTCTCTAGATTGATTGTTAGGAATCCTTCTAATGATGAAAAATTTAGGCAGTACTTTTCCGATCATGAAGAGTTCATTAACTCCCTGATTTGTCTACAATTACCCTAAAAAAAGACAACTAGAAATTCTTTTTTGATGGTGAGTCTGATTCTGGGGACCAACTCAAGACCTCCAATTCTCTACAACTTCATCTCTACCTCCCTCCACCAGAACACAAACAGAGTATAGCTGGGCTATACCTTATGTCCAACATCTCTATGGATATGTTCAACGTCATTTTGATCAACAGGACACCTGTTTTGACATGGTGAGTCAGTAGTACTCTAGCATGGACAACATGCCCCAGAGGAGGGATACATGGAATATCTCTCAAGGTCACTATACCATGCCTCCACTACCACCACCATAGCCTAAGCTACCTAATATAGACATTCCTAACGATAATCTTCAGAGCCAACACTTTATAGATGGATATGAGGGCACTTTCCCTTCACTCTGATTCACCATGTCAAGTACTCGGTTGCTACCAACTCGAGTTTGATTAATGTATTGAGGACACTACAAATTTCAAGATTGTGGGGAGCAACCAGCCAATAGTGTTGTTGTAATTTCTATTCATAGTTTCTTTTCATCATCTTATCCCATGTTTTTGTTCTAGTTTATGTTCTAGTTGTGGAAAATCTTGTATGCTCTAAAGGCTTTTTCATTGTGTTTGGATTGATGTTCCTTTAAGATGAACAATTTGTCCTATTTTAAATGGAGAAATACACATTGTGAAGAAAAATGTACAAGTCATGCACCAATTAAATGAAACCCTTGACCAATAACAAGCATTTAAAATTTGATTTATGCTTCGAACCTAAACTCTCACCTTTCACAGTCTAGATTGTCAAATACATGTTACAGTTCAATCTTTTTGGATTAATCAACACCACAACATTATTTGGCATTCTAGGTGCCTTTTCCAAGCTTTTAGTGCATTTTCAACAAACCTCTCAATGAATTTTTTTTAAATAAATGCATGAAATCCAGTTGATTCAGTAATCTAGTGAACTTTCCTATGTTTTGAGGAAAGAATATTAGGTCAAGGCCATGTAGTTCTTAAGAGGAACCCGACTCATTTGTGAAAATCTTGGTCGTTTTTCAAAACTCACACATATACCCTATGTAAAGATGGATATACCATCCAAATACACTACTAGCCTAGTGTAAGTCCAATTTGGCCACTACGGTTACGTGCTACATCTTAAAAGAGGATAAAATAAAATATTCCAACTGGCATTCCACCTGTGCATAAGTCTATTTTAGTTGTTGAATAACTGAAACTTGCATCCCATTACCTCATTCAATTAGGAAACAAGGAGATAGCTACTAGATTTTTCATGATAATTGGGATTTCAACTTTACGTCCTTAACAATTGAGAGCTTTAGGCTGCATATTCACTAGTTGTTTGCCTCAGTCATCTAAATTCTACTTGGTGTTGTTTTGTTGATTATTCCATCCACATTGTTACAACTCCTATCGAAATAAAATTTCAGTCATGGGTGTTTAAGTTGAATTCATGACTATATAGTGTAAATGAGCCATTAAGGTTGAATTGGTTTCATTCCTTTTGCCATTTTATTTGATGGGTGCACACTTGACACTTTCTTCATTTATATTTCTTTGCTCTTTTTGCTTGAGGACTACCAATAGTTCAAACTTAGGGGGATTTAATGTGCACATTTTATATAGATTTTTCACTCACTTTGGCACATAGTTACAATCCAAATTGTATCTCATTTTGTCTATAATTATACTTAGTTACCCCTTTTTAGTTATTTTACCCATTTCATGTTTTTGACCATATGTATATGATTACGATGACAAAATGGGGCCAATCCAACTAAAATCTGACATTAGTTAGATTCCCTAACAGATTGTATAATTCATATATATTTTCTTGAAGATTCTAAAGGAAACACGAAATATGTAAATTAACACACAATGTAAGATCACAAATGATCTTGTTTCTTTTTGAAGAGAAGTGACACAATGTGTCCTTTAGACTACACTTCGTGTCGCAAAGATTAAAAGATACACTCCGAAGTTCTGTAAAGTTACACGACATGTGTTTATTAAGACATGTTGTATCCAACCTGATCAACTTTGACTCAGGACATCACCAACTCTTAGCTATACCATATGTCTCTCAGACAACACGCTATGTACTACTCAAGCAAAGGAGTTTACACATCAGTTACACAAGGAGACACATCATGTAGTTCTCAAACCCGTCACGTCCAAGTAGATTTTTGTATTTTTACAAAACAATTGTCCTTCATTTCAAATACAAAAACTCACTTATCGCATGGTTATATCTCTTCATTTTGAAACACTCTTCGATCAGAAAAAGTCTAGAGCAAAGGGAGGATGATTTTAGAGAGGAAGAAGTAGTTACTCGGGAGAGAACCTCCATCCTTCTCTATTATTCAAGGATTGTAGAAGGAGCTTCCCGACCTCATTCAAACCTATAGGAAGAGATGTTTTCTGGAGAAGAAGTACCAACTTGGGTGGAAATTTGTCTCCAAGATGAATGTCTAATTGTTTCTTCTTCATTCCTTAGGTTTCCCTTGTTCTTTCCTTCTTTAGCAAAGTTTAACTTCAAATTCTGTAGCACGTGCTTGTGTTTCATCACCATAAACGAGTAGACTTCCTTTCTCAGATGTGGGAGAGTAGCTCCCATGTCATTACTCATGTGAACTCTAATTTCTTAACTAATACTAGTTAATTGTCTACTTGAAGATATTCTATGGTGTCAAATTGCTTCTATGCACTACTAGCCATCTTATATGTTTCATTCTTCTTTATATGATCTAGGAAGATGTATAGAGAAGTAAGGAATAGATATCTTGGCAATGTATCCTTGACCGGCAGTGGATGGGATTGCATTGAGGATCCAAGGTTGTATTACGAATCTTGACATAAGTACATGAGTATTATGTGGATATTAGAACTATATCATATCACCTGGACATGTGTGATGACAGAAACTTCCTTGCATGTTAGTTACTATGGTTTTTTTGAGTAATTATGTGGAAGTGAAATCCCATAACCAATATCATTTAAATCTGATCTAAATCTCTCTTTAAGCGATTAGAGTTTCATGTTTCTTTAATTTTGCAAAATATATAAAATTAAAATCAAACCAATCTTAGTAAATAGATCTAGATTGTTGATGACTAACATTCTTATGACTAGTAGTACCCTAGTCCTTGGATGATATTGAACATACTACATGCACCCATATACTTGTGGGGTAGTGCTCGAGTCATAAATTTTAAGACTTGTGCACACGGTAAACATTTACATGAATCACCCTCTATTCCTCTAGCTTGATCATTTTCTAAGAGAAGTGGGTGATATAATCAGTATTATGATCAAGGTGGATTTAAATGTGATAATGCAAAGAAGGGGAAGATTTGCTAGAATTATTGTGGAAAGAGAACTTGGAAAACTTCTCACCCTAAAAGTATCAATAAAGGAAGGAGGTATACAACCCATTATCAAAATATGTCATTTATTTGTATGAAATCTGGAAGAGTAAGCCATGTGAAGAAGTATTGTCATAGAAAACCAATAGCAAGAACCATGGAACATCAAAACCAAGTGGAACAACCAGCAACTCAGGGCAATAGGAAGAAAGTGTGAAGAACTTTTTAGAGGATATCCATGCTAGATCACTCTTGAGGAAACCACATAACAAACCTAAGTAGAAAAGTAGTGCAAAAAAATAGACACTAGGAATTAAAAGAATGTAAGGCAGAAATTTAAGAAATCTTAGATGTAGATGGGAAAAAATACTAAAAATTCAAGGAAAGGAATTGATTGGAGTGAGAGTGAAAGAAATATTAGAAAAAACAAGAATCAACATGGGAGATACCAAACTAAAAGTGCAAGAACAATAAATAGGAACCACACTGAGAATCAATCTAGGCATAATAGATTGAAGTAAGTGGGTAAAGAGAATAACAAGGAGGATGGGAACCACTTACTATTAGTTGTACTGGTGGATGATATGGCACAAGGAGATAATTTTCTTAGGAATCCATTAGAACAAAGCAACTTCCATTTCAGAGACAATGGATGTTTGACTCTAGGAAACAACAATGTGAGAGTTTATTTAAGGAGTTGGAAGATAATATTGACTGGAGATAGCACTCATTTTTATTCAAAAAATGAGGGAAACTAGCATGCATCCAGGATCATGAAGGGTAAGCATAGGTGGAGGAGACAAAAAATACAACCATGTCTTTATGATTGTTCATTCATGGAAATTCAAGGTATCTATCACACAGATAGGCAAATTGTTTTTAATGAACTTGTACGCAAGTGTAGAGTATCCATACTAGCATTGTATCAACCACACACCAGTAGAGATGACACAACTACAATCATAAAGGATCTTGACTTCTCGTATCCTCAACGGATGGAAGTGATAGGTTAATCAGGAGGAGTGTGGATAATGTGCAGAGGGAATTAGCATAGAGTACATATTATCCTTCATCACAAGCAGTTCATGCATTGTATAATTTATAATAGTTGCCTACTATTTGTTATCTATAGAAATGCATTACAATCTAGAAGATATTAATTATGGTATCAACTCACAGATTTGGGATGGAGGTGGAGGAACCTTGTCTTGTTTTTGGTGACTTTAACATATATCTCTATCCATAAGAAAAGATTGGAGGGAAGAAAATGATTGGAGGGAAGAGATTTAGAGTGCCAGTTGTATATTAATTTTTTGAAGTCCTGATAGAGTGTGGTTTATGAGAACTATAGATGAGTGGACAATGGATGACTTTTAAGTTGGGCCTACTCCAAATGAAGCTTGATAGAGCAGTCGATATTTAGTAATCAATATGGGCTTAGCCAAAAGAGTCACTACAAAGTAAAACTAGTAGAGAGAGCTCAATCTATTCATGCACCACAACTTATTTTGATGGGGGATAAAATGAGGAATAAAAAAATGGAGGGATTCATACATGGGCAGTGTAGAATGAAAAGAAGTAGTTTCAAAAGGTTTTAGCTTCACACTAGAGAGAAGGGCCACCTTTGGGAATTGCCAAAATAGTGCTTGAAAGTGGGATACTAGAGAAAAAAGGAAGTCATGAAGAGGAAGAATACTATTTATATCTCGATTACTTGTGGCTCAAAAAACTTCATGGGAAGTATAGCCTTAAGGTTGAAAACTTGGTAATTGATTTACAAAATAACTAGAAGGAAATTATGCGACATGAGGAGATTATTTGGCAACACAAATCTCTCTACGACAGACTTAAATTAGCTGATGGAAATACTAAGTACTTCCGTACATATGTTAACATGAGACGTTATCAAAATAGAATTGTTAGAATGAAGAATGGTGAGGGAGACTGGACAGAGAATGATGTTCTTCATAAAGAAAATATCAAAAACAATTTCAATGACTTATTTATGAATTTCAATCCAATATCAAGGATACAATCTAGAAGATTCTTTCTGGGTGTGCTTCATGTACTTGAACACACATAACAATTGGCTTGGCAAGGACATTTGATAAATAAAAAAAATATGATTGTCTCAAATCTATGACACCTCAGAAGGTCCCTTGACCAGATTGAGTAGACACAAAATCCTATAAACTAAGTGGAATGTAGTTAAAGGTTCTCATATTACATTCATTCAGAATCTTGTTGGTGAATAGGTCGAAAAAGTAGTCACTAATTTAGTGGTTGTTCATGTGGCGAACTGATCGAACAAAACATCATTCACTAGGCAGAAGCGATCATTAGCAGCGGATTACTGAAAATCACTAAAAATTAAAACCATTTACAAAGAGATCCATACACTGGAAAACTCTTTCAAAAAGAACCAAAGTAATTCAATTACATTCTGGTTCACAAGTACATATCTTGTATCATTCCTTCTCGAGGATTACAAGCATCAACTATCATGTTTAAAACTATACACAGGAAGAATAAAAACATTGAGGCATCAAGCCAAAATATCAGATCGATTCATTAAACTAACTACTGACTCCGAGGACCAGAGAGTACAAAGACGAAACATAAGACTCTATATACAAAATATGATAGCCAGTGCCTCCACCTGAGATATCACTGTTGTCCCTGTTGCTGCTGCTCTTCCCCTACTATAGGGTTTCTACCTATTCCTCCACGTCTACCTAAAAACATTGGATCCCACGGGGGCGAGACAATTGAAATTGTCCCATCGAGAGATATAACTTTCCATCAAAATATTATTATTGTAGTTTAATAAGATAAAACTAAATAGAGGAATCATAAATGTTTAACAGTAGATAATTCATTGTCTAAATAGATTAGAGAAATAATTATTTTCAAAGTATTTCAACTATGACTTGGTAAAGCAGCATATCACTTATCCATTAAGGAATATGAAAAACATGTATAACATTTATCCATCTAGGATAGGCTAAGCAAAGTAACATCAATCAATGATTCTCGTATTTCAACCTTAAGCAAATACACTACACGACTGATTACATTTTACAATCATACTTAAGCCCTGAGAAGATGAGGTATACCACTCATACTCCAACTGACCATGATTACGGAAAGCATCGGCACCACACAAGGTAAATGGAAGAGCCGGACTCCAAGATCTCATCCTTCTCGGTCAGTACGATATTATTCGGTAGAGACATCATGTGTCAAACTACAATTAGTTTGCTAGGATATATTGGCATCTTTGTTATAGAGTTATAGCCTGCAACATATACTCTCTTCAGGGTTATGGCCCATAGCCAATCTTTGGTATCATATCATGGAGTCATGGCCCGTATCCATACTCGTACTGGGGTATGGTCCATAACCAATCCCGTACATAGGATATAGCCCACAACCATTCCTATGGGCCATAAGGATATAATTGCCTAATTACCCCCACATATTCAAAAATATGCGCTCTGGGTTTAACTCATTTCACCATTCAACAAATTCTGATGCTGATGGATCTGTGGTCAGGGAAACTACATTATATGATATCACTTGATTAATTAAGTATATTACCATATTCTTTTAGCATCAACAAGTTTCCAAACATCAATTGTTATATTAGTTGCTAGAAAGAATGTGTAATACTTCCATCAAGTATTGTTCAAACCTTTAATAAAGCATTGGGATCTCAATCCCTCATCTCATCAGTGGTATTCTCATCCCTTAATAAACTCATCATTATGATTATAGAAAATGGGTATACAAACCCTCAGTTCAACATAGATCAATGGTTACCATTTATCAAGTAACTAATACCTTCAGGTCGTCTGACCAAGGTAAACATGATACTTGCTACACAAGCATCTCATATGGCTCACAAAGCCCATTTCATCTCTTGTTACCTCTCACTAAGCAACAAAGCATGTTATGGATCACAAGGCCCATTAATAATAATAAATGAAACATCATAGCTCATACCTGGCTATGCTCATCATCTCATGATACCTGCATGGTTAGTACACTTGATAACAGTTATATCAACTACATTTTAGCACCATGCTATACAAAGTAACACCACTTATACCCTTATTAGGGTTAGGGTTTCCCAATTCATATCAATCAAGGTTACTATAACGACCCCGCCTCCCGGTAACCCCCAATTAAGGGAGACCGAAAGTTCAGAGCTGTTAACCAATAAACCGGATCAAAGGTTTGACAAATAATCAATAACAATTAATAAACGTTACCAACTAAACTAAAAACTGGTATAAAATAAAACTTTGCTTACCTTTTAAAAACTGGGATTTCCAAACTTCTATCCATGAAGATACTAATCTAACTAATCCTCCCGTGCACGTTAATTGTCATTTAATTCTGCATATGCCACTTTACAATTTATTCTTTTCTTTTCTACCTAAAACGCCGACAAACAAATCGCCGGTCAGCTAGAAGTTGGTATGTGGGGAAAATAATAATCGTGCAACTATAATAACAAAGTAATCAGCCAATTATCATTTAACAGCCAAGATTACATTTTAAACCATACTACTCAATCCTTTCCTATCCCCTATCTTTGTGTTGTCCCTGCAGTGGACTGAGATACTACCTCTCTCTAGGTAGATCCTTATTAAACCCCACATGATCCTACCTAACAGGTAGATCAATATCTAGGGTTGAGTCGCATGGCACTACCCATAGGTAGTCCAATCTATGACTCCAAGTGACTTGATGGTCCTACCCCATTGGTAGCCATGTACTAAGTCATTCGATGACCTGATGGGCCTACCCCATTGGTAGCCATGTACTAGGTCAACCCATTAAGCTACAGAGGGGACTAGGATATGAGCTAGTAGGCACATCTCTTATGTGATAGTCATATTCACATTATAATTTGCATGAATTAAATTCATCCAACAATTAATTCAAGCCACGATATAAACATCGATAAAATCCTCGGAAAACTAATTCGGGATAATCATAAGCGTAACCACATACCTGTCAATTTTATGTGAGACAGAAATAATCCAATCAACCAATAGGTAGGCAAGCATTTAATAAGATCCTGAAACAATTATACAATTTCCTTTTATTACTCATGTCATTAAGATCTATTAAATCTAGCTTGCTTCTTAGGGTTACTAGTCCACTTTTCAGGTTTCCATTGCAATTAGGGTTTCCCTTCATCTTTTACTATTTTAAACCCTAATTTAACGTGATTGATCACAAACCCTAATTATTTCAACATCTAATCCTCAATTTCAGATTAAAGACATAATTAATCATGAAATAAGTCCATTAAGCCTCTTTTCATTAAAGCTAACATTTTTATCCTCTTTAACCCATGACAAAGTCATAATGATCGTTTATCATCAATTCGTAGTTCATTATGTTCTAATACACATATGAACGTTATTTGTCATTAATTCTACCGTCATTCATTCAAAAACCCTAATTTCTATATTAAGGTTATTTATCCACAAATTAGGAATTTTAATGCTCAAAATAGATTATAATCATGAAAACTCAGTTCTATATATGAAATCGAATAATTAAAGCCATTAGTAGTCCTAATTACCATCATTAGGGTTCCAAGGCCCATTAAAGCCTATTTATGCACATAAACTCTAAATTAAATGAATTACGTGCAAAGTTCATCTTTTTCAATCATAATGTAACTCTTCATGATTAACAGGTTAATATAAATTATAATCATCAATTAAACCCTACTAATCACATTAATCATATCAAAATAGGGTCTCTTAACCTTTAATTCATTAAAGTTGATAATTTACACTACTTTTCGAATTGCAATTAGAATCAGGCTCCAATTATATTTTTAATGGATTCCCCTCGTTTTTCTGAGCAAAATTAATGTATAATGTGCGTCTATCCGAGCTACGGTTATTGAGATACGAATTTAACAAAAATAACTTACTGTGGGCCAATGGGGGGCTGCCACGTAGCCTCTATTCATGCATCGTTGCAAGCAGCTTGGAAAACATTTCGAATTGACGATTTTGCCCTCGTGTAAGTGGTTGGTTTAGCAAAGCTCGGAAGGGTATTTTTGTCCAACGTGCCTCCCCTCCTTCTTCAACCTCTTGCAGCACGACTGCTACTTCCCTAGTCACCGAGCGCTGACCTTGGTGCGGCTCCAGCTCTTCATCCCTGACCCCGACAACCTCCAGGGTGCTTCCCCTACCTCCGATGTGCCTCCGCGAATGTGAGGATGCCACTGGGTCGTGGCCAAGTTGGCCAGGACTGACTGAGAAGACCTACAATCGCGGCCAGTGTTGTAGCCGCGCAGCTGCTCCTGCGCCTACGCTAGGGCAGGGCCATGGTCGTGAAACCTCCCCAGACTCATGGGATATCCACCCAACATCTTGACTACACGTGATCCCTTGCCGCTTAAGAGATAGAGCTATCCCTATATCGTAGGGATTTGAGCGAAAACTTCATGAAGAAGGGGATGGGGAAGAGAGAGAGATGCAGGATCTCTCCTGAACTCGAACCAAGGCTTATCCCTTTATATAGGGGTGAGTAGCAAAGCCTTAGGTTGGCTATCTACGAGTTACTAAGTCCTTCTCCCAATAGGAACCCTTTTTCTTTCAATGAGAAGAAATCTTCTCACTCCTACTTTCCTCCTTCATAAACTATACTCTTGAGATAAATAGGATTTCAAAAATCCTCTCACTTTCTTTCTTGGTACTTGCCTCTTGTCCCATTGTCACGATATTAGATTTTCTTTTAGTAGAAAATATTTCCTTTTTAAACAATACCACATAATTCATTAATTATGCATTACATTATCCTCTTATTTTGTAATTTTGGTATTTTCTCTTTGTTTCCTCTTTATTGGGACTCCTTGGATCCCAAGAAACTCTAATAATTCGAAATTCCTTTTTAAGGTATACTCATTATCCTTAAATGCATCAATATGCATTATTTCACATTATCTTGTTTATTTCTCATTAAAATATCTCTTTTTGAGGTTTTCTCTTTATTTCTCTTTTATTTTCCTCATTGGTATATATTTCAACATTAGGAATCCTTGGGATATGAAATTCCACCAAGGATTACTCAATTATACCTCTTTTCACTTATTTTCCACATTTCATCAATATTTTCAATTTCTTTCTTAATAAAGAAATACTTAATTGATCTTTTCTTTTCTTATTGCACTTTTTATGCAACTTTGGACTCCTTGGAACCCAAGGAACCCAAGAGGCACGAAATCCCTCTTTGGATTTGCCTTCTAGAGGTTTCCACATTTTTCTTTTCTCAAATATTCAATTATTCATTCACTAATTGAATTTTCTTGTTATTTGGGCCCAATATCCAATAAAGCCCACAACACAATCATCAAGGCTATTGTAAACGAAATACATTTATTCCAAACAAATTATATCATTTGTTGTTCAAATATCTTTAATATGAGAAATTACATTTCTCACCAAATGAACCCAAAATTGGGGTTGTAACATCCTTCCCCTCTTATAGGAATTTTGCCCTCAAAATTCCACCAAGCAAACAAACAATTCAGGATAAGCCTTTCATATGTCCATCATGGCTCCCATGTGGCCTTACCCTTTCCATGGTGCTTCCCAAGAACCTTCATCATCTCATATTCTTCCATCTGAGTTCTTTCTTACCTTGGTATATCGTACCCTCATAGGTGACTCAGGACATTTCAGCCTCTCAAAAAGCTGAATAGGTTCAGGGCTCAGCACATGGCTTGGGTACCTCACATAGTGCTCTAGATCTGACTCATGTAACACATTATACATCATGTTATCCTAAGGGGCAAGGCTAAACACAACCATCTCCACCAATCCATCTCAAATGGACCCATATATCGGGGACTCAGCTTTCTCAGTTGTAGCTTAGAGGGGTCGGATTTTCACATCACATATTCTCCCACAGTGAACTGCATGTCATTCAGCTTTGTATCAGCTTGTGACTCATGTCACCCTTGGGCTCTCTCTCAGCCATTGTACGATCAAGAGACTTCATTTGCACACACTGTGGTTCCTTTTCTGACCTTCACGAGGCCTCTTTCACCAACATCATCATAATGAAGTGGTGACTGACACAACCTCCTTATAGAACTTCTTGCATCCCAATAAAGGCTATGGTGGTTAACATCACATCTTAAGAACTATCTCTTTGTATCACCCTGCACAAGCACACTTTCTCTCATCAGACCCTCTAGTCTGGATCATTAGTTAGGGGTGATAGGCGGTATTGACACCGAGTTCTTCATGTACCTACTTCCACCTTATGGAAGTGAACCTTTAGGTTATTCTCAAAAACTTTGCACTCGCATCATGGTGTAATTGAACCATCTCTCTCTTATAAGTAGTTCAACCGGATCTGCCCTATGGAAGTATTCTTTCTTTCTCATGTCATCTCGGTAAAGCGATCTATCGTAACCCATATTGCATCTTGACCTTTCTTGGTCTAGGGGAGACTCACAACATCCATAGTGATGAACTCCCATCCCCTCTTGGGAACTCTTTATACTTTATATCCATGCACTGGGTTACTGGTGTTCATCCTTCACCTCCTGGCTTGCATGGCCACACGCTACATGTATCAGGCATCCAAAGTACTACCATCACTTACTATCTTTGTAGTTCCACGGTGTATGGTGATCTTAAAATCATGATCTCCTGTATGTCATGATTCCTCAATATCGATACCTTGGAAACCCTAAACCACTCTCATCAGGGTGTCATCACTTTCCTTTCCAAAGAAGTACATCTGAGGTTCTACAACCATCCTTTTATTGCATCAAGGCCTAGGCTGGCTAACCAAACCATCGCTAACTTGACCAATCATTATCGTTACATCTGTGTGTTAGCCAAAACACATCTTCTTTCCAAACTTATCTCTTTTTCTCAACTTAAGGTTAGCCTAACAACCTCAACTTCTTCTAGCTTCCGGCTAAACTAGGCACTTTATCTCAACCAGAGTATTCATTACCACTTCTTATCCTTAGGTGTTAGGTAACATACACCTCCATGTATTCCACTTATCATCTCATCTCAACTCTAGGTTTGTCTTCATCAAGAAACTCTGAGCTCATCCTCATGGTGATCAAACTCAACCTTGGTTAACTTGCAAATTCCACATAGCTCATGATATAACATCCTCACAAGAAGACTACACTACTCCTCTTAGTGTTTGTAAACCATCCATGTATCATTCACTCCACCAAGGTATGTTATCATCTTTGTCCTCATACCTCGTAGCAACATTCCAACTCACATCATCTTTTATCCTTGGTGTATGGCATGCGTACTGTCCCATCTCTACCTCCCATAACAAGAGGAAATAAGCATTTGGCGGCCGTCCAAACACAAAGTTCTTCCTATTCCAAGAGTAGAGATGATACATCCCACATTTCCAGTACACCTTCAAATCTAAGTTGAAACATGTAACTTATGTCTCTACTTCACAATCATCTTGATATCACAGATTACTTCCATGGTAAACTGATCTGAAACCTATTTGGGTCACCACACAATCCTTGGTCATCTCCTCTAGGTTTATAGGGTGTCGGCGCCTTTGGGGTCATCCCTCTTCCCTCATGCAACCAGAGAGTTCCCTACTCATCTACCCTTTGGGTCCCATGAGTTCATGAAGGTGATTAATCTCCAAACCCATGGTCCTCAGACAATGATAGTTGTTACCTCCCAACCCCATGGTCATGTGTAACTAGGGAATTAGGCAACTCCTACTTCCATCGGTCTTATCCCCACTTGACCCTAGGATAGACTTAGGATTCCATTACAGTACATGTCTAGCTTATAACCTTACCCAAGCCTTCATCATCTCTCTCAGCATCCATGACTGACTTTCATCCCTTCATAGGGGTCATGGCAACCTGCCTACCTTGGTCAGGCCCCATACATGTTACCTCCATGGTAACACATCCATATGCACTTCGAGATGGTTATCTATGGGTCTACAGGTTCATTCTCATGCCATGTACTTTTTACTTAGTTTCTCAAGATCTTATGAAACCTCTTTAGGTTACCTCAAAACCAACAAAACTGGTATACACCCTACGAAAGGGTCCCTCTCCCAGGATGGGAGGAAACTACAACTCTTGACAACAAGGTCACAACCATCCCTAGGGTTTACATTCACATGAGCATGCCTAACCCAGCAGCTACTAAGACACAAGCAGACCACCTATTAAACCATGCTAGGTCATACTTGTTCTCTCTCCTCCACATTAGATCAACTTAGTTGTGAGGGGTTCATCAAACATACCCTTAACTTAAGGGGTTTCTTTTACCTCTACACATGAGGAGTACCATGCTCAAAACTATAGAGACTCAAATCTCATCATGAGCATCAAATACACTGCTTCCCCTCTTAGGCCTAGGAACCCTAGGTTCACCTTTGGGTGTCCAACTGCATGTTCAAACTCTTAACCACGAATAAAGTATGTATAAGGCATGACATGCACTCTCTATCATCCTACTACTCGAGAAACACATCAGGGTCGAGTCTTCCTCAAGGACAACCAACCAAGTACAAGGCCTCACAACCTGTTACCAAACCTCTCCAGGTCTAAGGAACTCTTCTTCCCATCTCAAAAGGTAAACACCTATACTACAGGCACATAGGTACCAGAAGCATCATCCTCTCTCTAGGGTTTGGTTCCTCTAAAGATAACCAAGATATCATTAGCCTCCAGGGTCAAGCATAGGGCAACCACTATCATCCACTTAGGTCGCATCATCCTCGACTCCCCACTATTCCTCATATTTCAGGGTTTTAGGCTTCCAACCTTCTTGTCTGGGGTCCTGCTCTCTCTCTCTAGAGATAACCCTGCAACCATCCTCTCTATAACAGGTCCTTTCTTCATGAAGGATCAAGCTCATAAGCATGCCCCTACCTAAGTGAAGCCTATGCTCGAACTTATGTTTACTCAAGATTATCTATAACCCCTTATGCTTTTCTCATAAGCCATCCATCATGACTCCTTGCCCAGGGTTTCAACCTACTGTCAACACTACTGTCAACACTACTGAGACACTCTGGGTGCAAGCTATACCCTACTTTCCTAAGCCCATAGGGTTTCTAAAGGTTCTCCTCTAACCTCATCCATGAAGGAGCTATCCTTCGCTCAAACATGCATGACCCTTCCCAGGGTTGGGTTTCCAAAAGTACTCGGTCATCAACTTCTCATGGCTCATATGACATCCAAGGCATGTCTATCCAAACACCTAGTATACCACGACATCTAACTCTTCATGTCATCTCTCTCTAACCCTCACTTAGGGTTAGGGTTAACATCATCCTCAAAGGATGTGTTAGGTCTCTACTTTTAATGGAGGTCTCTACCTCCAAGACTGACTCTCTCTACTCATCCTACTGACAAAGAGGTCTATCCTCAGGTTTCTCCTGAGAGAAAAGACCTAAGCATGTATCTATTCTTTAGTTTGCACTTTATCTATTAAGCTTATGTCCATGACATCTTATTTACATGCTTTTTATTAATTTGGTGGAGGATTCCTTAGACTTTATTAACCTTACCCATACCTCAAGAGGGTGAGGAGAAGAGAGGAAATCCTAATCCTTACGGTCCTTAACCAAATTTGAGTTGAGAAGGGATGAACAAGATGAGAGAGTCCTAAAGGTATCTTATTTCGAGTCATATCCTAAGACATCGGCCAGATAGTCACACAATCTGGGAGTCCTCGTATTCCGACTAGCGGTGCGGCGGAAAATATTGCCAGCCCCCGGACGTGATCCTTTTCTAGACACCTCAATCTTTTGGACAATCCTATAATAACTCCCTCAGGTTCTATAGGATTTGTAAAATTTAATAATTATTAATGATTAGATGAAGAACATATGCTCTGATACCAATTGTAACGACCCCGCCTCCCGATAACCCCCAATTAAGGGAGACCAAAAGGTCAGAGCCGTTAACCAATAATCCGGATCAAAGGTTTGACAAATAATCAATAACAATTAATAAACTTTACCAACTAAACTGAAAACTGGTATAAAATAAAACTTTGCTTACATTTTAAAAACTGGGATTTCTAAACTTATATCCATGAAGATACTAATCTAACTAATCCTCCTGTACATGTTAATTCTCATTTAATTCTGCATATGCCACTTTACTGTTTGTTCTTTTCTTTTCTACCTCAAGAAGCTGGTATGTGGGGAAAACAATAATCGTGCAACTATAATAACAAAGTAATCATCCAATTGTCATTTAACAGCCAAGATTACATTTTAAACCATACTACTCAATCCTTTTCTATCCCCTATCTTTGTGTTGTCCCTGCAGTGGACTGAGATACTACCTCTCTCTAGGTAGATCCCTATTAAACCCCGCATGATCCTACCTAACAGGTAGATCAATATCTTGGGTTGAGTCACCTGGCACTACCCATAGGTAGTCCAATCTCTGACTCCAAGTGACTTGATGGTCCTACCCCATTGGTAGCCATGTACTAAGTCATTCGATGACCTGATGGGCCTACCCCATTGGTAGCCATGTACTAGGTCAACCCATTAAGCTACAGAGGGGACTAGGATCTGAGCTAGTAGGCACATCTCTTATGTGATAGTCATATTCACACTATAATTTGCATGAATTAAATTCATCCAACAATTAATTCAAGACACGATATAAACATCGATAAAATCCTCGGAAAACTAATGCAGGATAATCATAAGTGTAACCACATACCTGTCAATTTGATGTGAGACAGAAATAATCCAATCAACCAATAGGAAGGCAAGCATTCAATAAGATCCTGAAACAATTATACAATTTCCTTTTATTACTCATGTCATTAAGACCTATTCAATCTAGCTTGCTTCTTAGGGTTTCTAGTCCACTTTTAGGGTTTCCATTCATCTTTTACTATTTTAAACCCTAATTTAACGTGATTGATCACAAACCCTAATTATTTCAACATCTAATCCTCAGTTTCAGATTAAAAACATAATTAATCATTAAATAAGTCCATTAAGCCTCTTTTCATTAAAGCTAACATTTTTATCCTCTTTAACCCATGACAAAGTCATTATGCTCGTTTATCATCAATTCGTAGTTCATTATGTTCTAATACTCATATGAACGTTATTTATCATTAATTCTACCTTGATTCATTCAAAAAACCCTAATTTCTATATTAAGGTTATTTATCCACAAATTAGGAATTTTAATGCTCGAAATAGATTATAATCATGAAAACTCAGTTCTATACATGAAATCAAATAATTAAAGCCATTAGTAGTCCTAATTACCATCATTAGGGTTTCAAGGCCCATTAAAGCCTATTTATGCACATAAACTCTAAATTAAATGAATTACATGCAAAGATTATCTTTTTCAATCCTAATGTAACTCTTCATGATTAACAGGTTAATATAAATTCTAATCATCAATTAAACCCTACTAATCACATTAATCATATCAAAATAGGGTTTCTTAACCTTTAATCCATTAAAGTTGATAATTTACACTACTTTTTGAATTTTAATTAGAATCAGGCTCCAATTATATTTTTAATGGATTCCCCTCATTTGTCTGAGCAAAATTCATGTATAATGTGTGTCTATCCGAGCTACGGCTATTGAGATATGAATTTAAGAACAATAACTTATTGTGGGCCAATGGGGGGCTGCCACGTAGCCTCTATTCATGCATCGTTGCAAGCAGCTTAGAAAACATTTCGAATTGATGATTCTGTCCTCGCGTAAGTGGTTGGTTTAACACATCTTGGAAGGGTATTTTTGTCCAACACACCTCCCCTCCTTCTTCAACCTCTTGCAGCACGACTGCTGCCACCCTAGTTGCTGAGCGCTGACCTTGGTGCGGCTCCAGCTCTTCATCCTTGACCCCGACAACCTCTGGTGTGCTTCCCCTACCTCTGATGTGCCTCTGTGCACGTGAGGATGCCACTGGGTCGTGGCCAAGTTGGTCAGGACTGGATGAGAAGACCTGTAACTGTGGCCAGTGTTGTAGCCGTGCAGCTACTCCTATGCCTGTGCTAGGGCAGGGCCATGGTGGAGAAACCTCTCCCCAGACGCGTGGGATATCCACCCAACATCTTGACTACACGTGGTCCCTTGCCTCTTAAGAGATAGAGATATCCCTCTATCGTAGGGTTTTGAGCGTAAACTTCATGAAGAAGGGGATGGGGAAGAGAGAGAGATGTGGGATCTCTCCTGAACTCGAACCAAGGCTTATCCCTTTATATAGGGGTGAGTAGCAAAGCCTTAGGTCGGCTATCCACGAGTTACTAAGTCCTTCTCCCAATAGGAACCCTTTTTCCTTCATTGAGAAGAAATCTTCTCACTCCTACTTTCCTCCTTGATAAACTATACTCTTGGGATAAATAGGATTTCTAAAATCCTCTCACTTTCTCTCTTGGTACTTGCCTCTTGTCCCACTGTCACGATATTAGGTTTTCTTTTAGTAGAAAATATTTCCTTTTTAAACAATACCACATAATTCACTAATTATGCATTACATTATCCTCTTATTTTGT
The DNA here is from genome assembly GCA_963693085.1 of Alisma plantago-aquatica. Lineage (NCBI taxonomy): Eukaryota > Viridiplantae > Streptophyta > Magnoliopsida > Alismatales > Alismataceae > Alisma > Alisma plantago-aquatica. The sequence continues at coordinate 937,722,023 of OY856409.1, forward strand.
AATTTTGGTATTTTCTCTTTATTTCCTCTTTATTGGGACTCCTTGGATCCCAAGAAACTCTAATAATTCGAAATTCCTTTTTAAGGTATACTCATTATCCTTAAATGCATCAATATGCATTATTTCACATTATCTTGTTTATTTCCCATTAAAATATCTCTTTTTGAGGTTTTCTATTTATTTCTCTTTTATTTTCCTCATTGGTATTCCTTTCAACATTAGGAATCCTTGGGATACGAAATTCCACCAAGGATTACTCAATTATACCTCTTTTCACTTATTTTCCAAATTTCATCAATATTTTCAATTTCTTTCTTAATAAAGAAATACTTAATTGATCTTTTCTTTTCTTATTGCACTCTTTATGAAACTTTGGACTCCTTGGAACCCAAGGAACCCAAGAGGCACGAAATCCCTCTTTAGATTTGCCTTCTAGAGGTTTCCACATTTTTCTTTTCTCAAATATTTAATTATTCATTCACTAATTGAATTTTCTTGTTATTTGGGCCCAATAGCCATTAAAGCCCACAACACAATCATAAAGGCTATTGTAAATGAAATCCATTTATTCCAAACAAATTATATCATTTGTTGTTCAAATATCTTTAATATGAGAAATTACATTTCTCACCAAATGAACCCAAAATTGGGGTTGTAACAGTTACTCTTCCCCTTACACAAATTTGGGCTAGATTTTCAAATTAGGGTTTCATAATACATAGCATCACCCTGGATTAGGGTTTCATATCACATTACCCTGTATCAGGGTTTCACATTACATCCTTACCTAGAATTAAGGTTTCTTATAACATTTCCCCTAAAATTAGGGTTTCATGTAGCTTTACCCAAAATTAGGGTTTTCATGAAGCATTCCCTTAAATTAGGGTTTTCCATTAAAATACCCTAAATTAGGGTTTAGGGTTCATCAACATTCTCGATCAGGGTCTCATGATCTCATCATCATGGATCAAACCCTAATTCATACCCTACACCTCTTAAAGGTGTCAATGTTGCACATTGCATATTGATTATTCAAGTATGAGTTTCCCTCTCTCTCATCCTCTCTAGGATGTCGATTAATCCCTACTTCTTTTAGTTGGATCAACCTTTCACTAAGATACCTACACCTATGATTATTATGGTGTATTAAATTCATCATATTCATAGGCATCAAACGACAATCACACCAAGTGTACTCATTCACCTAAGTGCTTTAGAGGTACTTCCATTAAAATCAATCTTGAGTTACTTTTAATAGTACTCATTTAGTTCTGAGATCAATTGAATCCTTCAACAATTTTGACTAATAAACCTTCAAATGAATTGGATCCACACCTCCAAATGGTTTGAGAAGGTTTGGACCTTCAAACGATCTGAGACCGTTTAGACCTCCAAACGGTCTTGATCAACCTTTCAAACGGTCTTGACCAATTGTAAAATTGAATCAACCCATTCAGTCTTGAAACTGAATCATCATCAATTGATTATGAAACTGAATCAACCCATTCAGTCTTGAAACCAAATCAATCTATTCGATCTTGAAACCAAATCCATGCATTCGGTCTTGAAACCGAATCCATCCATTCGGTCTTGAAACCAAATCATCAACCATTGATTTGAAACTGAATGGACAACCCAACATTGAAACCGATTGAATATTGAAACCGATTGGACAATTCAAACGGTTTGAGATTGTTTGATCTCAAACGGTTTTGAGACCGTTTGATCTCAAATAGTTTTGATATGGTTTGATTCCAAATGGTTTCAAGACCGTTTGGACTCAAACGGTCTTGAGACCATTTGGTCCAAACCACCTAAAAACCGATTGGACCAATTAAGGTTTCCAACATCAAATCGATTTAGGATATGTACTCATTGAACCATCCATCAATTGAACTATTGAAAGTACATCAGATTGTATCCCTTGGATCTCTAACCATCCACCACAATCAACCATTGACCTCCAAACGGTCTTGAGACCGTTTGGGTCAATCAACCATGAAATCGATTCCCTCAACTAGGGTTTTAATCAATTTAATCGATTAGGGCTTGCAATTGGTGGATCATACATACATGGAACCTTTTAACATTCAATTAATTGGAACCATTGGATTATCATCCAACCAAATCAACATTTTACCTTCAAATGGTTTGAGTCCTCTTGACCTCAAACGGTCTTGAGACCGTTTGCCCTCAAACGGTCTTGAGACCGTTTTCCCTCAAATGGTCTTGAGACTGTTTGATCACCAAAAAGCAAAATCGTTTGCACATGTTCTATGTTGAGGTGTGTGTTTAAGATGACATCATCATATTCAATCTTGAAACCTTTGAAATCCTTTGTGATTTTTGTGGTGAATTCAACAACCAATCAAAAGAAAATCTGGAAGTAAAGGAGGAATCAACATATGATAAAGGAATGAAATCAATAACAATGTTTAAGGGTTCAAGTTATATAACCCACCTTCAAAATTGAATCCAAGCTTCATGTTCTCAATGGTGAATGAAGCTTCCTCAACTTCCAAAGGCTCGTCCTCAAGTCTTTGAGTGAAATGAATGGCTAAGGTTGAAGATTGAATGAAGAAAAGAAGAAATTAAGCATTGAATTTCGATTTTCACCATGAAATCAAGGTTGAAGATGACTATGGAGCTTACCTACAGGTTGGGACACGTCCTCCTGTTGCTCCTAAGCTCCCTTGTTCACGGCCAAAGCAAGGAAAGAAAGAAGGGTCGAAAAGAGTCTTTCATGTGGGTGACAAATGGGATATATGTAAAGGAATTTCATGAGAGAGAAAGTGATAATTATTTCCTTCAACTCCAAAAATTGGTGCCACATACTCCCCTCCATCCCTTGCATACGAAGCCATATCCCCCACCTTGTAATTCCTCTTCATTATCCATGAATTAAAAGAAAACAAATTAAGCACCTTAATCAATATAATAATAATATCCAAAAATGAGTGGATATTACTTTTTCTTTAACTAATGTGAGTAGGCTCTCCACTCACTTTAGATATTTCGTTGCCTTTGCAAGGAACAAGGACGTTCACACTTATGAAAATTCAACCATCACAGTTTTGGTTGAAGGGAAAATCAATTAATATATTTATTTTTGCATTAAATTGAATTAGGGTTTCAATTATGCTTAAATCTTGATTATTTTATTATCAAGATTCTCTCTCCTCCAAAGAGATTCAAATGAGACGCCCCTCTGATTTTCTTGTCTATAAATGATACCAAAAAACATTAGGGACTCTCTAGAAGTGGTATTTTGCATATTGAACCCTAGGTTTTGGGTAATTTACACATTACACCAAAACTAGGTTTTAATGCACGACCATTGCTTAACAAGCTCTTTCTTGGTACTCAGGCTCCCACAAGCCATACCTCTGCATCATTTTCATTCTTATGATGCTTCAACACTTAAGGAACATTTTACCATGTAACATTTGCAAGTTAGCCCCTCAACTTGGATAATTTGCACATTAGTCCAAAACAAGCAAAACATTGTTTTCAACATTATTCAGAAAGGACTAAAATTGAAACATAAGCTCCTCTTGAGCCTTAATTACTTTTCAAAAGATAAGAGAAAGCATATAATTATCTTTCTTAAACAAAACATCTATGGTTAAAGCATAACCCAGGTCAGGGATGTTACAGTTCATATCCCAAAAACATCCCGACCTAAAACATGTGGTCAATTAAGGCCAATCTCTCTAATTAACATTTTTGTAAGGTTTCTCTTCAAGATTATTCTTTCAAGACTAAAACCATACCTAAGCAAATAGGTGTCTCTATAATAGATTATCTTCATACCACACATTATGGATAATATAATACTTATACAAGAGATAATCCATTCAATGGAGACGTCAACATGCAAGAGGGACTCCCATTCTATCAAATTTGACCTTACTAAATCATATGACCGGATGAGTTGGGATTTCATCCACAATACCCTAAAGAAAAATTGCTACACCCTCTAACATTCTCTCTATTATTATGCAAGTGTTTACCATAGGAAAATCTAATATTTTGTGGGAAGGAGAACCCTTAGATGAGTTCAATCCGTCAGTGGGTGTCAAACAGGGTGACACTTTGTCATCATGCATATTTATGTTGTTCCTAGACATGTTTAATCAACTAATCACAAAAGAGGTGGAGGAGAAGAGATGGATGTCGATGACCTTTACCAAACAAAATCTTCTTTTCACTCATGTCTACTTTGTGTGTGATATTTTATTATTTGAAGTGCCCACTGTCACACAAGGGAGGGTGATGTTGGAATGTCTTAAAAGGTTTTAAGACAAATCTGGACAATGGTTATTTATGGGTAAGTCATGTATATTTTTCTCAAAAAGAACATTGAGCCCCACTCATAGAAATATATGCAAAAGAATGGGATCCAAGACACTAAGAACTTGGGGAAATATTTGGGAGTTTTGGAAGTTAATGGGAGGAATAAGAAGGAATTGTATATGGGAATGATCTATAATCTCCACAAGAAAGTAGATGTATGGATGCATCGAACATTATCTCTAGCCAAACAAAACACGTTAGACAAATATGTACTCAACTTGTCTACTACTTACATAATGTGGTTTGTTTTAATTATTGCATGTTTCTACTTGTGATAACATAGACAAGCTAATAAGAAATTTCATATAGAGCCAAAGAAGTCAAAAATCAAGAACCAACTTGTCGCATGGAACATGTACTACAACCTATGGATAAAGTAGGGCTAGGGAATTTTTCATCCAAGAATATAATGAAACCTTAACCACGATGCCTACAAGGAATTTATTGACAAAAATGAGGATAGATTGGGTTCAACTTATGGTAGAGAAATATCATAGTAATAAAGGGTACAAAAAATTAGGATTGAGCTTGTGGAGGGGTATCTAGAAATAGCTTGAAAAAATAAAAATGCACCCTAAACTAATAGTGGTGAGTGGCATGAATACATATATATGGAATGGCAACTAGGTTAGAGCTAAGTATAAACCAAATTTCATTCCAAACAAGATTAACAACTAGAACTTGATGATATGTTGGTTTCTGTTGCGGTCAAAATGGATTGGGATGAAACTTGCATAAATACTAGTTTACTGATAAAACAATGACCGACATACTGAGCATGTAACCCCAAGGAAGGATTATGGGGAGGATGGTCAGAGATGGATTCTACATAAGCATTGCAACTTTAATGCAAAATTGATGTACCTTTTGTTGATGGATGGTAAGAGCCAGTGTATGGAGGGCAACTGGAATATCATTTAAAAAACAATGGAATAGAAAATTAGATTCAATAGTTTATTACACTGATATGGAAAGAAGACGAGCAACAAGTTTCCTCACCAATCCTTTCTGAATAGAAAAACCAACCCTCCAATATACTAATCCATAGACTTTAGCATGCATTAATCCCACAGGGAATGAAGACTTTCTTAGGGTGTTTACAACATCATCAACTACTAACAAATCTGATTCAATATATAAGGAAAATGTTTGATAATGCAATGTTTGAATGATGTGGAGTTGATATGAATCTAGCTTACATGTTGTTAGAGATTGATCATTAAGTAAGGAAATATGGGAAAGCCTGCAACCGTCAAGTGTAGATTCTTTCTTTTCATATGCAAATTTGGGAGAGTGGATCCCTATGAATCTAAAGATTCAAAAAGAAAAGGATGATTAAGACATACTTTTTGAGATTACATGTTGGATCTTGTGGAAGGAACACAGTGAGAAAAAATTTCAGAATGAACCAACAATCTAGAGTAGAATGAAGACCCTCCTTAAAGATTTACATAAGGAGGTCACAAGTGCTTGGGATAGAAAGTAGGTCACAAGGAATAACATGGTTGAAGATGATACAAATGTGTTCATGATTCCATTGGGGGCTAACTAGTTCATCAAAATGGATACAATTGTAGATGTGAAGGTGGAAAAAGCACGCCATTGCTTCATAATTGGGGATCATAGAGGAGAATGGATCCTTAGAGGTACACAAACCAGCCCCCAGTAAGATCCCACTGGAAGATAAGGAGCAAGGTGTATGTCCAATCTTATTCTATGGTTGTGGACTATATACAAGGGAATAGTTAGATCTTGGTATTATATAAGGAGAGAGTGCAAGCTGTAAGAGGACTATTGAAGAGATACCCGTAAGTTCAACTTATTTTAGAAAGAAGAAGTTTGAATTCTATGGATCACATGCTATTAGAAAGTCAATTGAAGACATAAAAGGGGAAAAGTATCTTTGAATTTAACGATAAGGAGCTTTGAGTAGTATTAGAAGACTCTGAGAATAGAGGAATAAGTGGTGTAATACTAGTTAGTGAAGTGTATGTTGGAAAAATGTTTGTATCAACTAAGGGGAAAGGGTTCATGTCCTCCCTTATGTGATAAAAATTTGTTCATGTATATTAGAAAATAATCTTTTGTGAGAATAATTTGTTACAGTTGTTTTATCTTATTAATTCAATAAGACTATTAAAGTGTTATATGTGTTCAATAGAAACCACAAATATATTAATGTTTATAATCTCTTTAGAGGTTATAACCTCTTTGGAACAAAAAATAGGTATGTCACAAATGTTTTGTTGGGATAGTGAGTATATTTGTAAAGTCCCTAGAACATAATTGAAAGTTATACAATTGTCCTTCATAAAATGTGTTTGGGAGTCCATTAAGTCTTTTTTTCCAAGGCCAAATAGTCCTTGAAAATAGCATTTGTGAAGACTAGAGTTTCTCATTAAAGTATTTCTGAAGAGGATTTTTGAGTGGCTTTTTTTGAAGGATTTCCCAACAATGAATTTCTTTTGAACATTTTGGTGTACATTTGTGAAGGATGCATCCTTCAGAAACATATAGTCTTTTTGTAGTGTCATTTTGTAACTAAGGATTATACCACTTGTGGAATCCTTGCTACTAGTAACGTTGTTGTGTCTTAAGGTATGTATAGTACGAGTGTTGTGCTTTTACACTTGTCACATAGGAAGGGGGACAAATGCAATGTGTTGATTTTTGAAATCCAAAGCTCATTTTTTAATAATAAGGAAATGTGAGGATGTTGGATACTTCAAAAAAGATAAACGCAAAACATCATTGTAACTTATGAAAGCACTTATTGAGCAATGTTTTTTTGTAAGAAACCTACAACATTATAATTAAACATTAAAACATTGAGTCCATTCATAAATTTCTAAAAACGACATAATCAAAAGTCATATTATTGTTGTTCATTTATATGTTTCCGACGTGGGCCTTGCTATTAATAGATGTTTAGTATTTTTTGTATTATGTTTGTCTTTTTTTTTTGTTAATATGTGTTTTTATTTTGTATTTTTTATATGAGTTAACATAAAGTATATTTTATCATTAAAAACACAAGAAGACAAAGAAAATAAGAAAGAAAAAAGGACCCAAGCAAGACTGTATAGTAGCAAAAAAATTTTAGAAGGGTATGAGACAAGAGACACGTATAGAGGATGTGTCACATTTAAGAATAAATGAAAATAATTATCACCACCTTGGACTCAAGTGAGCATGTTCATAGAACTAGACCCCCTTTTTCTTTGAAATGACCATCTTGATTAGTCACCTCTTTCATAATTGGTTAAAGACATGCGAAAAAATGGGATAACTCTAGGTTTTCAAACACCCATTGGTTGTGCACATGACCAAAGAACCTTGGGTATTATGACACACAATCACCATGTCATGATTTTGCTCTTGCATTCAATCAGCCCTCCTACATCATGACTTCATACATTCAAGATAAGGAATGCAACAATGTGACGTCTTTGTTGTTAAAATCCTAGATAAAAAGACAACACTATGCATGGAGAAGGAGCGTGTCCCATTTCATAGGTCCAACATCTTTATCTAACAAGGAGCAGACAATAGGAAGCCAAATGAGAAGTGTAATACGAAGTGGATGGCATGTAAGACATGCCCTTAATGAAAAACCCAAAATATAAAACCAAATTTTGAACTCAGTAAGATCTCTAGAAACTATGATGCTAACATCCCCATCAAATCATTGTGGTTGTGGTCATGCTTATAAAAGGTGGAAATGGTTGGGGTGGATAACATTGGGGATCTTGAAGAAAAAAGGAAAAGAGAATAGAGTTGCCACAAGGAAAATGGAAAATAAATTGCAAACAAAATGCCTTTTCAGTATTGCAAATTTTGATGTTGTTCATTTGATATTTTTAATGGAAATGGGGCAATTATGTACATAGTATTGCAAAATGAAAAGAAAAAAAATGTAATAGAGAGAATAGATCTAACAATATAGTATCAAGGGCCATCAACCATGAGTGATCATATTATCATATCATTGTGGTTGGAAAACGGTAGAAGGGGAGAAGGTGCAAAATAGAAGAAAAAAAACAACCTACAAGGGAGAGACTTAATATAACAATATAGTGTTAAGGGTTACAACCTTGGAGTATCATATGATCACACCACTAGGGGGTTGGAAAAGGGGGTAACAAAGATATCTACATGATTTAAGGCTGAAAGTACCTTAGTTTGACGTCATGTGGTGGGGATTGACCTTTCCTCTCTTTCTCTATTGGATTTAGAGGTGGTGAAAAGATGATCTAGGTGTTATTATCTCAAAAGGGTAATCTAAGTGTTACTATATAATACTAGACTTTGTAAATTATCTTCCAAAAAAGATCTATGGGTAATTAGACTTTTGGATGGCTCTCCTAAGGAGTAAGTGTAACTTCTTGATGTTTAGCCTTTTCTAGACTTCCTTCTCTAGAAAGTCTTCAACATTTTCTCTCTTTCTAGCCTTCAACCTTTCCTCTCTATGTATCATCCAACCCTTGTAAATGGCATCTGGTAGGTCATATGTATAGTTTCAAGGGGGTTACCTAGATTTAGGGTTTACATGGATCCTCTCACAAGTCAAAAGGGGGTGGGGTCACACAACAACTTGGCACCCCACTCGTTTTATGCTTCCAAATGTGTTTGATTTAAGTTCCATTTTCCAGAAAAATAAAAAAGTTGTGGTGTGCACCTAGTGAATGCCCCTCTCTCGGGTCTTTGTATGCATTTGATTGTAACATTATGGACTATTTAAAGTGGAATAAAAGGGGTGCATTCCCAGTGAGCGTCTCGCCTCCTGATTTCACTATGTGTGTTTGACTATAATTATGTGGATAATTCAAAGAAGAAAAAAAGGGGGGCATGTGGTTATTGTGTGCCCCTCCTTCTCGAGTCTAAACTAGGATTCAATCATTTAGAGCATAGACCAACTTGTGGTGGGATCTATCCCATAAAGTGGGGTGCACGTCTGGTTGGTTCCCCACTTGGAATCAATCCCTGTGAGGGTTTTGATTAAGATGTTGTTGTATGTGAGACTGAATAGGATTGTAGATCACTTAGAGGTTCATTTTGGGGACACTGTAAGTGTTTCAATCTAGATATCTCATCGTGTATGATTAATGTGGGTAATTTCATACCCTAAAATTTGTTGGGATATGGAAACTCCAATTTTTTCGAAAAAAATAGTATGAGAATACCACCTGCAAGCAAACATGCCTTATTGCAATATAGTTATAGATTGAATGTCAAGAGATAATCTTTCAAGCCTTGCCATTTTTTTCCAGTAAAAATCAATATATAAGACCAATATTTTGACTGGACTAAACTAATCAATTAGAAAAAAAATACAGATTGAACTAAATTGAAATCTAAATAAATTCTGCAATACATTAGGGTGGAATTAGTTTTTTCCATCACTACTTGCATGATATAGTTCTCATAAGATATTAAATTGGAGACATGCAATTTCAAACCCTCTTGCCTCAATAAAATTGCAGAATGAATATCCATGTTGGCTAGTAGTCATATTACACATAGACCACATATCCATTTCCCTAGAAACCACCTATCTAAATTTCATCTAGTGGTTAAATATTTTTACAGTATTTTAACTACAAAATTTAAAGATCTCTTCGCTTACATTTATAATAGAGATGACCATAAGTGATAAATAAATGCAACGTGTAATAAATGATTAAATCTAAATCATTGGTTCATACATGCAATATATAATAAATGACTACATGAAATATGAGTAGTTGGGTTATCATCTACACCTCAAGGAATAGAAACTACTTGCTCCATGTGGGAGATCGATACAAATTATGGAGGAATAAGACACATTCATGGTCACAAATGAATGTGGATTGCAGAAAGGGGTGGTGTACTATGAGTTGTCTGCTTCTTTTATTCTTCTTCTTAAGTATTGATCTTGAGTTAAAAAGGGACAACAAAGAGATTTACAATAATGATGAAAGGTGGATGGGACTTTAGTCTTGATGATGGATCAATCAATCAATGACCTTGGTCTTGGTACAATATTTTACAACCAAGGATTCATCGAATTAATGTTTGATCTTGATCCATTTAGAGAAAAGGGTCAATGGGTATATACTAGTCATTTGACTTTATTGATGGCAACAATAATGGGATTTGCATGCTTAGAAAAATCCACAACATGGCCTCTCTTGTTCTCTTGGATGCATAGGTTACCAATCATCTTCAAATATGCAGTCATTGGGTATATATAACCCCCAACGACAACATATGGTTTTTGCTTATTGGGGCCCATGTGGTTAATTTAATGTGTGTGCCTTTCTTAAAATAATCAATTGATGATTGCCTCATCAATGGTATCAAGATACAAGGCTTCATTGGACTATTGAGGTGGAGAAGTTGATTGCTAGGCACTAGGTGTTGTTCATGCTTGATAACACTATTTGGACAAGGTAATCATCGAGATAGTCATGCAAGTAGATGTTGATTGATGGTTTTGCGATCATGGTTATTGAAACATGGATGATGGATGAGGTGTTGATGATCTCAGATCATACCAAAGCTATGGATTTGGGTGGTTGTCGAGTATTAGATAGCTTAGTGATTTCTCTTGAACTTAGAGCCTTTCCTTCAAGTGTAATTGGGGGAGTTGAAATTCCCAAGTTTTGACAAATGTTGGGGAATATCATGTGTTGGTATCTTCTATCGAGAAGTGGCATTGATGTTTATGTCAGGGGCAATCAAATGGTCATGTTACATGTCTATTGTGCGGTGAACAATCATTGCTATGGGAAACTATCAAGGTTGGGCCTCATTTTTTTCTTATCAAGGTGCCATGGCTTGAAAATCGATCAAGGAAACAACAATTGAGTTGTATTGGTCAACCTGATGCTATTGACCCCAGGGAGCAAGTTGCCTATAAACTCTCTCTTTTCAAGGTCTAGAATTTGATCAAGGTTGAGTACTTGAGTGATATTGGTGTGGAGATGCCAATTTAGGGTCTGGTTATAAATGTGGGTGGTCACTTGGAATTGATGAGCATATAAGGATTTGGCACTATCAAGCAACATAATGATGGAGAGAAAGTGTAGATCAATTATTTTGGCCATGGATCTTGATAGTTTATCACTTTTAAAGAAGGACTTTGATTATCTCCTTATGCAAAACTATTCGAAATCACTACTACAGAACAACCCTTTTGCGTCGGTTGTTTATGCCCTTTTAGCAATGGTTCTAAAGCGACACCTATGTGGGCGCCGCTAAAGGTAGAACTCTTCGGCATCGTTTTATCACAGATACCAAAAGGCTTTGCGCCACCGAAAACGAGCTAGTAGGGCACCGATAGGCATCGGTTATTTATAGTAAGCTGACGCCATAAGGCTTCGCGCTAAAAAAGGGTGCCATCTAGGACACTATCTACGTCGGTTTGCAACTAAAACACCGACGCCATATTCCCAGACACCACGGCCGTGCTTCCCTGCACGGCCGTGTTTAGTACTATAGGCATCGGTTTTATATGAATAACGACGCCATTTCCACCATGATCGTGCTTTCCTGCACGGTCGGGTTGTTTACCACATTAGGCGGGAGTTTTAATCCAATAACCGACATGGTAAGCCTTTGATGATGGGTTTCTATAAACAACTGACGCCTATGTTTTAATTTTTTTTCTTATCAGTTTGCAGGCCTGCTATGGCTGGTCAGTAGGATGAGAACTTGTAGTTCAGTTTTGAACTACAGGTTTACGACATCCATTGATATCAGCCAATAAACATGCCACAAACTTGCAAAATCAACAAATATACTTTTCACACAAGTAGATACATTCAAACATCAATTCAATTCTCACATTCACACATGTAGAAACATTCAAATACATGTAGAAACATTCAATCATGTATAAACATTTAGAAATATTCATTTACAAAATATCATTCAACATCGCTATCAGCATCCCAATTATATCTTACAGTCCCCAGTGTTTGTATGGCTCTTGCCCATTCTTCTCTTACTTCATTTAATACTTCCATCGTATATGGAGCATGTACATCTTTTAAGCATTTACCTATAGTGTGGTCAGTTTTAAACACCTGCAAAGAAAATGATGTATATATATAAGTAATAATAGAAAAATAAGATTGATATATTTCATACTAACTAATGAGACTATATATAATACCTCATGTATGGTATCGATGTCCAATGCGGCATATTGTATAATCATCCGCATAAATCGCATCACATAGTATGTGCATGCCCAGCCTTTGTCTTGTGTAGCGCACTATAAATTGAAATATACAAAATATTAAAAAATACAACTAAGCATAGTTCACATAAATAATATATACATTAGAGTCGGGAACTTACTTTTACGTTCTCCCAAATTATTGGCTGGTTCTTTTTCCTGGGGACCTTTCCTCCAGCCTTTTTGAATGCATCTAAACCCCTACATGTTAATGTAACACGGTAAATTGCATAATTAAATAGTAATGTAATAACAGATGTTAACGGATATAAAAATGAAATATTTCTCACCAGAATAATGGCAATCTCATTACGTGTCCAATTTTAGTATTCAATGTACTCCCCACAGGATCTAGATAATAAATAGTGAACGTCCCGGGGAGAATAACTAGTAACTCCCAATGCCTACCTCTAGAGGTAAAAAAGTTAAAAATTAATAACTCAAAATCCACAACAAAAATGTAATTTTCTTAAGTCTGAATTATAAGTAAAGTAAACTTACTTGACATTGAATGGAGCTATTATTATCGTCTTCTTTTGCTGAATGAAAAATGTAAAAGCATCTATACAGTATTGTTGAACACTATCAGGGTCTTTAGCTACCATACTAATCAATGATGGAATAAAAAATCCCACATGGTCAAATGCAAACTGTTTACATTGATTTTCGACTAAGTAGCTGCAAAACATGTATTACATATCCATTAATATATAAGAAATTAGATCACCAGATCTTACAAAAGGTATATGGATGTATAAACAAGATCTCACCTTATCCATGTCTCTATCATTGATGTATTCAGCCAATCATATATAAACAGCTCAATAATATCTTGTATAAATAAAGAGCTTTCGTATGATTGACCTGCATAATTCACTTCTAAAGAAACAGTTATAGGGTAATGTATATTATGTGCCCATAGCCAACATGCCATTCCCCTACAAGCAGGACCTAACATGTATTTTAGGTCAGTTGGAACCCAACTTGGTAATGCAGGAAGTGGAGGTGGAGGCCTAGATGCTCCGGGTGTCTTCTTTTTAACCTGTATATATAATTTCAGATCAATTAACCTCATATATACACATTAACAATCTAAAGTAATGTAAATTTATCTTACAATTTTAGTAGTGCAGACGACATCTACTTTGGGCCACAATATCACCCCACCTTCTGCCTCAGCAAGTGTATCAATATATGGGTGGGCATATGGCAATGTAGCTTCCCTCCAATCGGGGAATACACGTATCGGGCTCACACGAACATAGCCATGTGGCATTGGAGTCCCGTGAAACGTTGCTCCAGGAAGGGATGGGTAAGCATGCGCCTATGCAACAACATAGTCTTGCATTCTTAAGCGGCATGGCTTCAACGCCTACAAATTTACGTAAAGAAAGTTATACACATATACATATCATCTTGAAAACATATCATCTTGAAAAGACTAGCTACAATGGCATAAACAATACTTACAACAGACGTGTTAGGCGGTGGGTCTATAGGATTACTCTCAGCCTGTGCATCAAGAAAAGAGTGGGTCACCATAGGTTGATTGGAAGCCTGAGATACCTGCCACCGCAGCAATTCTTCCTTGACCTTCTTAGAAACTATATCCTCGACTCTTTTATTCTCCTATACATGGATAAAAGAAACATTAGCTTCTTATTATTGAATTCCCTTTTGTAGTAACATTCTAAAAAAAGAATAGGTTACCTCTTCTTGTGAAAGTCCTGCTCTGGGTTTGCGCTGGGATGGCCCAAAGAATGCTTTGATGCCCACATCAGCGCCTGCACCCCTAACACGTCCAGGATGCTCTAGGTTACCCAGAGCAACTATAAATTCATCCCTTTTGCCCTGAGGGATGAACGTTCCTTGTTTTATCTGCTTGTGCAGCTCCCGCTAATCACCATCAATAGAAATTGGTAAGTTAACACCACAAATAATCAATACTCAAACAATTGCTCTAAGAGTTGTATTTTACCATTTTCGCAGCCGCCTCAGCACTTACGGGCTTCTTTATTTCACCCTTCTTGTTTTGCCTCCCAGCTATCCAGACATCATGACGAGGCATGGGTGTGGCACATGTAGTAGAGGACTCCTGAGTAGCAGCAGACTCTGCCTGTAGTCTTTGGCGAACGCTTGCATAGCCCTTTGGACCCATAGTGTGGTCATGCACATTCAATGCATGCCTTGCTTTTTGCACCTCACTGAGGGCCTAGTTAGTATGCACATAAATGATTTGGTTAGTATCACTAAATGTTAATCTTGAATAGGTGAATACAATGTATATTAATTAAATTGGGAGTGACGCCTAATACCTTGAATTCTTCAGATTTTCTTAAAGCAACAAATGTGTCCCAATCTTCTTTGTCCAAGAAGTTCCACTGTTCAAGGGTTGACTTCTTCTTCTTATCACCGTCTTTTATGTATTCTCTATTGAGATTTGTCCTATAGTTCCATAGCATCTTTCCAGCGTGTTGCATCACACTTTTATGATGCAGCTTGTCATCCAATGCAAACAGATTCTGTAAAATAGAATTGCTATTAACTAGTATCCAAAAATAGAATTGCAAATAATAGAATTTGTAATCTAGAAAATAGAATTGCAAATAATAATAACTCACGCATAAATCCTTCCATATCATGTCTTTCTTTGCCTGAGGAACTTTATGCCAATTATCATACTTAACACCACAATGGCTTCGAGTGACAACCCCAAGATAGTTTACAAAATTATTGTGGTTCACTCCAATTGCATTTCCTCCATTATCAAACTCCACAGCCAATCTGGATCCACTGCCACATAGCGCTATTAACTTCTTCAACAGAGTGATGCCCCTTTTCTTGTTAAGTGTTTGGTGATGCGCATCGAGTTCCTCCAGTGCTTCAGTGGGTACATGTCCATCATCAACCTAAAATTTGACAAAAATAAACACACTGAATTAGCCCAATATAGAAATATAGAATATATGACATAACTAGAAGATAATGAATTTTATAGAAATACAGGATATGTTTTTAGAACTTACATTGGTATCCTCTCCATGCTCATCATGGACAGCATGCTCATCATGGACTTCATGCTCATCATGGTCAGCCATCTGAAAATGTCATTAAAAAGGCAAACATTTAGCATTTGTATTAACTAGAAGATAATGAAACATCAAATCTGAAAATGATATTGATATTAAAAAAGCAAACATTTATCTTCAATAAAAAAATATAAACATGCATGCCTCTAAAATTGTGATCTTTTATCAATTAACAATC
This sequence comes from Alisma plantago-aquatica, assembly GCA_963693085.1. NCBI lineage: Eukaryota > Viridiplantae > Streptophyta > Magnoliopsida > Alismatales > Alismataceae > Alisma > Alisma plantago-aquatica. The sequence goes on from OY856409.1 coordinate 937,737,873, forward strand.
CTTCATTGTGATCTCCGCGCACATATAAGTCATCATTAGCTTCAATATTTTGTGGAGTTGGAAACCCAAGTGAGAATGGACTGGAGTCATCATACTTATCATAGTACTCTTCTTCATCTATAGGATCTTCAATGAACTGTCTTTTACCATGAAGAACAACCGACCATTTATCATTTGCAGGATCATCTATATAGAGTATTTATTTCTTCTGTGATGCCAATATGAATGGTTCACCCTTCTCGCCAATCTTTTCAAAGTTCACTAAATTGAAACCCAATTCATCCACTATAACTCCTTTGGTGTTATCAACCCAATTACATTTAAAGAGCAAAATTCTGAAATCTATGTAGTCAAACTCCCATATGTCTTCAATGACACCGTAATATGACATTTTAGCTTTACGTAGACTCTTATCCTTTGCACTTGCAAAATACATAGTCGACGCTTGAAGAGTGACCCCACTATTTTGGATTACACTCTTATCATCTTGGCGCTTTGTGTAATATGTGAACCCATTAATGTCAAACCCTTCATAAGACATAACATTCAGTTTTGGTTTAAAGGCGAGGCATTTGATAGTTTCTGTAATATCATTTGGTGTTTGAGATAGTTGATGTAAGACTTTATCTTCAAACCACTTAGTAAAAGTCTTATTATGCTCTCTAGCAATCCACATTTAACTTGCTTGAGGATGTTGTCTCTTGGTGAAATTGGTATGTTCCTCGATATAAACACTCACTTCATCCATGTTGTGTAAAATATACAAGTGACCTTGTTCCAACTGCTCACGGCTGATTACTTTCACCCGTGATCCCAAAATTTCTTTGCCCTCCTCAATATTCTTGTCATTAACAGGAGTGTTATTACCACTCAGAAAGTCATTGAAAAAATCCATAACCTCTCTCTCCACATAACCTTTAATAATACTCCCTTCAGGCCGATAACGGTTTTGAACATCACCTTTAAAAATGCTCATGAATCGTTCAAAGGGATACATCCAATGCAAGAAAACTGGTCCCAACATTTTCAAAGGGATACATCCAATGCAAAAAAATTGGTCTCAACATTTTCACTTCCCTAGTCAAGTGGACAACAAGATGTACCATGATATCAAAGAACAAAGGAGGGAAATACATCTCAAGCTGACATAGGGTAACAACCACTTCTCTTTGCGAATTATCGAGAGTATCAGGGTCAATAACTTTCTTGCATGGACTGTTGAAAAAGAAACAAAGTCTGGTGATTGCAAACCTTACATGCTTCGGTAATATAGATCGAATTGCCACGGGAAATATTTGTTGCATTAGAGTGTGACAATCATGAGATTTAAAACCTATCAACTTCAGATCTACCAATCTACGGATGTTGGATGAGTAACCCTGTGGCACCTTAACATTTACCAAGCATTCACAAAAAGCTTTCTTCTCCTTTCTAGACAACGTGTAACAAGCGGGAGGTAAGTATGTTCTTTTATTACCCATTTCACGTAATTCTATTAATTCTGACCTTATTCCTATTTCACGTAGGTCCAGTCTGGATTTTATTCCATCTTTAGTCTTACCTGGTATATTTAACAGAGTACCAATGACACTATCACAAATATTTTTCTCAATGTGCATTACATTGATACAATGCCTGACTGTCAAAGAACTCCAATAAGAAAGATCCCAAAGTATTGACTTCTTCTTGAATGAAGAGTTATAACTGCGTGTGGTCATACTACATTGTGATTTCTTACCAAATTCATTGACAATGTCTTTTACTCTTTCATAAACAACATCCCCTGGTATAGGTTTAGGTGCACTCCGTTCATCATTCCATCCATTGAATGCTTTGCGCTTCCTATGATACGGATGGAATTTTGAAAGAAACCTTCGATGACCAAGATATACAGCCTTGCCACCATGTTTTAGTCTTATTGAATCAGTGTTTTCTTCACATATAGGACACACTTTAGCTCCTTTGACACTATATCCAGACAAATTCCTGTATGATGGAAAGTCATTAATAGTGCAAAACAACATAGCGTGCAAACAAAATGTCTCTCTTCCTGAAGCATCATAGGTCATCACACCTTCAGCCCAAAGTTTCTTTAAGTCATCAATCAGAGGTTCAAGATAAACATCGATATTATTTCTGGGTTGTTTAGGGCCCGATATCAACAACGACAGCATAATGTACTTATTTTTCATACACAACCAGGGAGGAAGATTGTATATAATCATCATGACTGGCCAAGTGCTATGTTGGCTGCTCAATGTCCCGTACGGATTCATCCCATCTGTACAAATCCCAAGTCTTAGATTCCTGACTTCTTCACCAAATTCAGGGTATAATAGATCAATCTTCTTCCACTGTGGGGAATCAGACGCATGTCGTAGGATCCCATCATTATTTTTCTTAACATCTGCATGCCACCTCAAATTCTTCACATCTTTTGGATTTGCAAACAAGCATTGAAACTGTGATATTATAGGTAGATACCACATCACCTTGGCAGGAGAACCAGTTTTGGACTCCCCCTAAGTCGTCAATTTATACCGTGAAACACCACATTTTGGACAATCTTTCAAATCCACATAGTCCTTTTGAAATAATACATAATCATTTGGGCATGCGTGTATCTTCTTGGCCTCCATTCCCATTGGGCACAACAATTTCTTTATTCGGTATGTTGAGATTGGCAGCTCGTTTCCTTCATGAAGCATTTCTTTCAACAAAGTCAACAATGAAGTGAAGCTTTTATCACTCCATCTATTATTAGCTTTCAACTTATACAATCTCAACACAACGCTAAGCTTTGTAAACTTAGCACAGCATGTATATAACGATATCGATATCTCAGCATCATGCACAATGTTTCTAAAGACAGGAGGTGGATCGGTGTGCTCTACCCTACAACTATCCAGCATCACATCAACGATGTCTACTGGAACCGGTTCGTTCACATCTACGTCATCGGAGGCAATTTCTTCTTCCACCCTAGTACTGCTATCGACATCCACTGGTTTCGAGTTTGAAATCTCTCCATGTCAGTGCCATTGTGTATAGCCTTGTACAATCTCGTTGCACATGACATGACTTTTGATTTCGTCACCAGTGTTGACTTTCAAGTTGTTACCGCAATGCCTACATGGACAGTAGAATCTATCTCCATGTTCTTTCCTATGTTCCTCGGCAAATCTAATAAACTGATCAAGACCAGATATAAACTCTGGGGTGCATCGATTGTGAATGGACATCCATGATCTATCCATTCTATGATCAAAGAGAAAACAAGTATATATTAGGACAAGATTAGGGTCTATGGTTAACCCAATACACATTATACACTTACATCCTAAGTGAGATTAGGTGTTCAAGAACAGTCCCAAACCGGGGACTATCCAATATTTACTCCTATTATCTAGACCCATCCGGTTTTCTATTTGTTTGGCTTATTTGCAATTAGGGGTAGACACTGGATTCTGATGGTAATTGTCCCAGCCACGCTAACTATATATTATCTAGACCCATCCGATGTTGAAGTAGACAGTGCGGGACATGAAATGAAAGTGCCTTTATTAACCATTTCTATGGTGGTAACATTTGATAGTGTCCAATACAAAATAACAATTGGGCATGTGGCTACAATGTGATGCGCTACATGGAAAATATTGTAAGATTAGGAGGTACAATGAAGCTGGACTCCATACAAACAGTATATAATTTAGTGATTATTCATTCTAATTTATACCAATGTACAAGTAATATAAAGAACAATGATTGTTCACTTGCTAGGCCAGCAGACACATGTGATGTCATTCTTATATATAATAAATGTGTACCACCTATCCCATCCTTGAAGACCTAATCTCACTAGTAAGTGTATAATGTGTATTGGGTTTTCAAAAAAAAATTGGCAGCATTTCCCCATTGTTCTCTAAGTACATATGTACTTAGAGAAAAAATGGGGAAATGCTACCGAAATTTTCTCGAAAACCCAATACACATTATACACTTACATCCTAAGTGATATTAGGTGTTCAAGAACAGTCCCAAACTGGGGACTATCCAAGATTTACTCCTAATGAGTAAATCTTGGATGGGTTTCTAGGCCAACAAACACAATAATAGATATGTACATGTTAGGGTTTCATCACAATTGATGTTAGGGTTTCATCACAATTGATGTTAGGGTTTCATCAATGTTAGGGTTTAATCAAATCAAATTAGGATGCTAGAATGGACAAGTTTAAATCTTATTTCAACATGCATCAAAATTTACTGAATTAGGTCAAGCATTAGGATTAGAAGCACAAATATATGCAATCAAAAGATTTGTTCGTATCCTAGAATTTACATAAAGCATTACATAAAGATTTGTCCATATCCTTACCAACAACAAACATGGTCGTGGTTGTGTTGGCCTACCACGGCCGTGCTGGGCAGCACAGCTGTGGTAGGCCAACACAGCCACGGTCGTGTTTGCTACTGGTAAGGAGCTAGGGAGAAGGAATAAAAGAGGCTAGGGCTACCTGGAGCTAGCGTGGAGAAGAGTGGCGGCGGCAGTTTGAGAGCAACGAGCAGAGAAGGAGGCGGCGAGCAGAACGACACTAGGGTGAGTGGCGAGCAGAATGGCACCAGGAGAAGAGCAGAGTGTCGAGCAGCAGTGGCGGCAAGAGGCGGTGGAAGTAGGATAAAGAGGATGCAGCGGCGGCGGCGACGAGCAGAGGTGCACCAGCAGCAGCGGCGGCGAGCAACAGTGAGGGTCGCCGGGCGATTTTAGGCGAGCGGCGAGCAGCAGAGAAAATTATCGCAATGAAACAGAAGAAAGGGGAATACGATCGGGTGATATAGGTCTATTAAGTTTGTAAACGGCGTCGGTTATCTACAACACCGACACCTTTTACTCTTCAGCGTCGGTTGATATTAAAAAATCAACGTCTAATTAGACAATCTTTGCCCTAAATTATTTGGCGGGAACCATTATCAACGTCGGTTATCAAAGGATAACCGACACCGTAATTGGAACTTTTCGCGCAAATTTTCATCTTATATAGGCGTCGGTTAATGGTTAAAACACCGACGCTGTATGTGACACTTTGGGGCCAATTTTTTTTTCACTCAAAAATTGGATTTCGCGGGCGATTTTAGGCGTCGGTTTTGTGTTACCCAGCCGACACTGAATACAAAGCGGTACCCATGTCTGTCTGGTCTTTGAATATAGACGTCAGATTTCCTAAATCACCAACGTTGAATGTTATAGGCATCGGGTTTTCTAAAGAACCGATGCCCAGAAAAGTGACATTGAATGTTGTTTCTGTAGTAGTGAATGGGTATAGTCCTCAATTATCAATAATAGCCTTTCTCTACACACTAAGGGTCGGGCTTAGTGATTGTCAATGGACATAAATATCAAAAGTTCATAGTCATAGAGGCTTTGAATGTGACTGGCTTGTGGGTCACACAGACTTCTGATCAAGCTTCAATAACCAATGTAGGATGCCCAACCTCAATAATATGCATTACATGGGCCTAGATAGTTGTTTTTGTTCCTTGCTTTGATATATTTAGGTAGCATATTAGTTTCATTGTCATATGACCTTCAAAGTAAGAGGAAATGAATGATCTTAATTAGAAATCATTGTAAAATAGATGAAGGATTAAAGACCTAAAGGAATAAAAATGACAAATAGATAGTCTAAATGAAACATAAATTAAGTATACAAAATGCAATTAAACTACAATGACTATTTATTCATCCAGATAATCTAACCATCTTAGATAAGGGCCTCAGTGACTAATAGGCTACACAGGATTGTCCATCAATTGGATGTCTACTCTAGTCGACAACCTTCCCACTTGTGTAAACTTTAATGTCTAAACTCTTGTGAATGACCTCTAATCATGAAAAAATTAGGATCTTTTTGGTTAGTTCATTTAATGACGGTCAATCCTATTGACCATTGAAACATATTTTGATATATGATCACAGATTCAGTCAAATTTTTTTGTAGTGGGATGGAATTTTGAGTATTGGACTGAATCAATTTTCTAGTATTGATGTCCATAGAGACATTACTTGCACAGTTTACATATTTGTATTACTTCTTCTTATTCCAGGTTGAATTTCAGTGCCTCTTGATCATATATTTGGTACTAAGGTTACATCCATACTCCATCACAAAATGTATTTTTATCTAGACATTTGTTTTCATATCTTTATTTTATTCATTAAATCATTTGGAGTTGATATTTAATATGAATTCATTCATCCCAAAGTTGGATTGGGTGGATGAAAAAATATAATATCAACAAGTATACTACAAGAGGAGTGGTTGTGTATTATGGTAGGAGTCATCCCTAGCCTTGTATACTCTAAGAGTTGGGGATTTTATCATTGTCATTATAGCTATTGACTTTTGTAAAGTGAATACACTTCTATAAAAAACGTCAAATATTTTGTGTGTGCTCTTACATGCACACATGCACGTATATATACATGTATATATATGTGTATATATATGTATATATATCATGTATATATATCATATATATATAGATATATTCATGTATGTGAGTGTGTGTGTGACTGTGTACATTTTCATCATCGCAAATGTTATATTGAGTTTGAAATAAAAAAATAAGAGTTATTTTTGTATGATGCTTATGTGATTTTATAAATCACTTCCAACCTTTTGGGTTAGCATAGGGATGGTTTAAGAATAGTTTTGGACACAATCAAGATATATTATTAAGAGTGACTATGGGTTTGGGTATGACTAACACTCACCTAATGAGTTTTTTTTTTGGCTTCATCATTCTTTACCAAAGTGAATATCTACCTACTTATTTCCAATTCTTTTTCTTCATCTCTTGGTATGGAATGCTTAAAAAAAAACCAATACATTATATGGCTTGGTATATGTACTAAAAAATATGGAATAAAAAGTGGAAATACATAAAGGGAAGTTCTCATGTTAATTGTAAATCAATGAATTATATTATCCACTCATTTATTATGTTGACTCGCCCAGATAGAAACTATTTGGGGATCTAGAAATGCCCTCTAAAATGAACCATGATTTACATTACATATCAAAATTTGAATCACATTTTATCAGACATATCTCACATGTATTTCATTCATCACTAAATATTCACTACATTGATGTCCGCACACTCTAAATCATACTCATTCAAACCAATTTCACCTCCTTCCTACCCTGTGAACCACTGTGTTTTGGGCATATCTCTAGGCTCCCCCAAAACATGCCACACGTGAGGACCTCCACAAACAAAAAGTTATATGTACCCTGAAATATATATACTCTTCTACAACCCTTTCACACCTTTCCAAGAACTCAACCCCATCGATCGGAAACATTTCAAACCCACCTATCCCTACCCTTCAAACCTTGATCCTCCTGATACAACATGCATAAAACAATCCCAAAAGATTTCATCTAACATTCTTTTTGTTGAACCTATCTACCCCATTCAGAAGAAATACACATTTAAATCTCCCCTTACCAAACCCAATATAGAAAACTGATATGTTCCACCTACCCCATCGCCTTCCAACAAAACCCACTCAACCCTTTCACACTATGACACTATTGAACAACATTCTGACTTCCCACCCACTATTGAATTCCCTCTTGACATCCCTCCTTGTATGCTACAGTTGAAGGCCTTCACCACACACAACATCATTGTCAATATCATCAACAACCTTGACAACCAAGACATGGAGCCTATTTATGTCACCTGGAGCTTTAGTTGTTCTCCTACCTAGTTGCACCATAGAGAAATGTAAGATCATATCCCCATACCAGTTGCTCTACTCCCTTCCAGATGGAACAAAAGTTGAGCAAGCCATTAGCCAAATCATCACCTTCCCATGCGGATAAGGACATGCTCAAGCACAAGCTAGCAAATGGGCAATTTCAACATGTGTTATCCATGCTAGAATGTGAGGATCAAGATGGGTCTCCATCTCAGATCTACCACCATATCTCTGGGATGAAATTATTTTCAAATCGATTGCCAATATTGATGGTGCCATCCTTCAGTTCCTCTGCCATGATACCTTACACCCCACTGACTTCAACAAAGCATATTGTGTCTTCTCTGTTCACAAAGAAACCATTTTACCTAACCTCTTTAATGTTCATTATGAGAAGATGGTGTATACTATCAAGCTACTGGAGGAGCATCAAATTACAAACTCACCTTCTTTAAAGACCACACTATACTGCCAACCTAGACCCATGATCACCACCCAACCACCAACACAAACATCTCAGGAAAGAATAAAGTTTGGATGTGTAATAAACCCCACCCCGTCACACGTACCTACCATAGAGCCTCACAATAACCTAAAGACAAGAGACAGAAGACCTATAACACTTCCACTTCTTTCCATGCCCAACCATCACATATCTACAATCCTTCTGATAGCACCCAACAACACATGGACCCCCCCTATCATGACCCTGACACTATGAAGAAGATCAAACAAGCTGTTATTGAGGATATCCAGATGACACAAAACTCATACATGCATGTGAAGACACTCACATCTCACCTAGAGGTGCATTCATTTTGAGCCTTAATCTACAGTCCAGATTCACAGATGAAGTGCAACTTCTTCTCTAAGGACAACCTCAATAAGCACACTTCTGGATCCACTCTTGACACTGATGCTACTAACTCTCATTCACATTCCTATAATGCAAAATATTGTAACCAATCACAGATTGACTGGAATCCCATTAATAAACTAGCATCTTAGAACACCATTGATGAGTTTACATCATTCTCCAACAAGCTTGGAATAACATTCAATAACCAAGAAAATGCAAAAACATTTCTTCATAGTCTGGATCTTTTTATGGGATGGGATAAAATCCATATACCACACTCTGCTATAGATAAGATCACTACCTTTTCATTATAATTATCCTCGATTTTTCTTTATATTTGTATGATTTTGGTTTATCTTTGGTGTTATTTTCTTTACTCTATGCATATTTTATCATGGAGTGTTTGTGGGGGCAGATAGCATTGGTAGAAGATGTAAGATTGGGAAACAAATATATAAAATAAAATTGATCATATCACTATCCAAGAAATGAAAGAACATCACATCACATAACAACTTCAATCTATAAGAGGACAACACAACAACTCATGGCTCAAATGCCCCTGGAAATATTTTGGCTTGGAGTTATTATAGGATGGAACAACCTTATCATGACATCACTAACTTTTAGATTAAACCACACAACATCACTATCACCATACAAAATCTAGATGATAACATTTATTGGAAATCCATTGGAGTATATGGTGAAGTTGGACATAACAAGCTTTCATTTATATAGGAGATACATGACATAGCCTGACAACATAACACACTCACATGGCTAATAGGGGGAGATTTCAACCTCACATGTGTTATGATAGTAGAAACAACCAAAATAATGTTGATACACATCACACACACAAAGGCTTATCTTATAGTTCTATAAAACAATACAACATTTGTGATATTCCTACCACTAATAGTATATGGATGTGGCAATGTGGAACACATAAGGCTAGATTTGATTGCTTCTTATGCACAAATAGTGGAACAACCAACACCCACTCGCTTGTGTCATGATCAGAGCATCTAGTTTTTTAGATCATTTCCCTAACATGATTTAGACTACATATGACACTTAGGGTCACAAACCCTTCCTTTTAGAACATTTCTGGGACAAACATCCATCATTCCTTCCTATTGTATAGGATCACTGGACTATTGCATAATACCACCCTAATTGTGGCTCTAATATCCACAACAAACGTAAGCAGTTGAGAACTAACCTATGACATTGGAACAAAAGCACCTTTAATAACCTACATAAAGAAATCAAGACTAAGGAAGACCAGATCATACCCAATCTCATGTCTTGCACGAAAATTGTGAATATCAGACCTTGATGGATGATATCATATATCATTCAGAATTAGAGGAAACCCTATGGAAACACAAATACAAAATAAGATGGCCCAAGGATGATGACAGAAATACAAAATTTTTCCATGCATGTTGCAACAACAAAAAAAAGAATATTGACTACACATACCCTATACAAAATGGATACAAAATCACATTGTCAATAGGAGATCATCCCACATGCAATCAATTTTTTTTATAGTTGTTCAATATTGAATACACATCACCACGGTATATGCACATTGATTGGTACATCATATGTCATAACAAGATCCATCTATGAAACAACCTTCTTGATCCCTTCACGGCTCGGGAAATAAAATCTAGTATGAACAACCTTGGTATTGGCAAATCACCTAGACCTGACGGCTTTAGCATGACATTCTATAGGTCCACATGGGAGAACATTAAAGATGATTTTTCATAACCTCCTCCACATTATCCATAGGGATTCACATACACAAAAACACATCAAAATTATTAACCAAGCACATATTACATTAATTAAAAAGAGAGAACAACCCACATGCATTTGTCAATTCATGCCTATCATGTTGATTAATGTGGTTAAACTTATTAGTAAGAGGATGAAACCTTACTTGGAGAACATCATTAAACAATCAAAATATTCTTTCATCCCTAATAGACGTATTCAGGATGCCTATGTTACGTTCCCTGGGACTACCTATAGTTTTTAGACACAAAAAAACCCTTTTGACCCTCAAACTTGACTTTGAAAAAGCCTTTGACAACATTAGCTGGTTTTTTTTTCTCCTATGTATACAATACTATGGCTTCCCTAAAAAATGAATGAATGGATGCACTCATGCTTCAGTACTAGAGTCTACTCCATTACCATCAACGGATCTACCTTTGGCTATTTCACCAGTTGAAATGGCCTTTTCCAAGGTGACCCCTTTGACCATATCTCATTATCATTGTCACATACATTCTTTATTGTCTCATACAACTTGGTTCTACCAATGGGCTTATCGATCAACCTAAGGGATGCCCAAACAACATTGTTCAATATGTAGATGAAACTTTTATCTTCATCAAACCTGATGAGCGATAGGTTATCAATATTATCTACATTCTTAGTATATTTTATATCTTTTAGGGCTCAAGATTAATTTGTAGAAATCCACCATCATTGGCACTCATGTTTCTTCGATAGTCATTGACGAATACCAAACCCTCCTGAGATGCAATATTGAAGCATTCTCTATCAGATACCTCAAACTATCCCTTTCACTCTGGCACATTCCTGTCACTAAATGGAACCCAGTTATTGAGAAATATCAAAAGCATCTATCCTCATGGTAGAATAATTATCTCTCATTTGCCAACAGACTGTTACTTCTAAATCCATCACTCACTCCTCTCATCATGTATCACCTTAGTTGTATCCCACCTCCGCGAGTCGTTATCAAACACATTGATAAAATCATGAGATATTTCCTATGGGACCACAAAAAGAGAAGCACACATCTTGTTAACTGGGACACCATTTGCAGTCCTAAAACCTTTGAGGAATAGGGTATTATCAATATAAATATTCATGCTCTTTATCTCATGCACAAGATCATGACATCTATCTTCCAGAAGGAACAACATCTATGGACTAACATCATACTCAAAAAATATTGTACCAAACATGGTATAACATTTCTTTTAGAAACAACTCACCACTTTGGAAGCATATCGCAAAACTCTACATTATTCAAAATACCATTCACACTTCTATCTACCACAAGCTCAAGATTAATTATTGGTTAGACCCATGATGGAAAAGAATGACCCCCATCAATCACTTCAGAAATAAGTTATGATCCTAGTAAATCTGAAACATTATACAACACAAAAAGCTCTTACTTGTCTTGGCTCACGCACACACAACCTATTCAATAGCTCCATGAATAACCTCTTCTCCATATTTGATTTATAGGATATGATGATTCGGCTGGAAATAGACAAAAGATCTAATATTTCCTAGAAATGGGGCCACAAATATACCACAAAAATGCATACCTATCATACACCTATAGAGGACACATTTTCACATAAGACAACATGGAATGAATATTACTCATCCAAAGTACACATTATCCTATGGCACGACAAAAACACAACAGAGGCACATATTAGGATAATAGTGCTCCAGGGTCCATCTATTTGCTTGATGGGAAGATCAAATGAAGAATTTAGTAAACACCTTTTTTTTCATGTCACATGATCAGATTCATATGG